>JALAZF010000151.1:12242500-12837029 GCA_022829125.1 Lathyrus tuberosus | reverse complement strand
TCGCGAGATATTATAACGGTTATGATATATATTCATTGTTACATTTTATGCAGAATTAACAAATATTATCCTGCTTTTATAACTAATCCCATTTTTAACCTGTATTATTGTTCACCATATCACAACAGAAAATACAACTCACATTTCTAATAAAGTTATCATAATAATATTAATTGTATTATATTCATAATATCACATAATTGTATTATATTAAATACACCATAACATCATCACATGAATCCAAGGTAACCAATACATCAACCATTACACCATCAGTCAACATACAAACCTAATCAACTATAACATATTTCGTCATTGTTGTTACAACATATGCAATGAACACTACAAATAAAAAAAATCCAGGTAATCTTCAATTGTTTCTTCAGGATCTTCACCTTCAACTTCAATTCGTCCTCCTTAGCTTTGTAGGTGTTAACCATCACTTCTCCTCATTCAAGTTCCTTACCAGTGAAGACATTATTTGTTTTGCCCTAGGATCCATCTCATCATCTAACCAAGAAAAGTGAGAGCATTTTTTGTATCCTTGAATCTTATACACCCCACAGCCATAGAAACGACGGCTTGGGTTCGAATCGGTCCATGCCTTCATCAATGGAGCGTCGATACCACACTTGCATACATACCTTGAACGACTTGAGGACCCGCTTCCATGGCTACAACCAGACTGCTGAGACATTTTAATGGAAGAATTTGATGAAAACTTGAAGAAACTAGGTGAGAAGAAGACGAACAGTGACTGGGGGGAAAATAAGATGAAAAACAATTCAAAAGGATTTGATGGAAACTTTAATCTGATGTAATTTTAATTTCATATTTCATAATTTATAAACAATTATATTCCAATTTATATGTAATTGAAAATCATGACATGGAAATTATGAAGTTCATCTAGTTTATGAAGCTATGAAGAAGAAATACAAGGTGGATAAAGTTTACACAATAGCTTCATACTTCTTGTATTTTTCTTCACAGCTACACAAACCATATGTATCATAGCCAAAATATGCGCTTTGTTAAGGTGGTGAAGACAAATCTGAAAAAATGAGAACATTCACCAAATGAAAAAATGAGAACCCATTTTTAATAAGAAACGTAAACAAAATCGAAGCATAAGTTTAATAAACGAACCTCAAGTTAATGATTGGTGAAGACGAATCTGAAGACGTATATGAAGGTTGAAGTATGTTTAAAGAGTGACATGGATGCTAGGGTTATGTTATGAGAGAGAAGAGTGAAATATGTTAGGGTTTTCTTTTGAGAGAAACGACTGTTATGTACTAAACGATAGATATCTTTCGCTTATATACTAAAAAATATCACTTTTCATCACGGTTAGAAAGAAAAACCGTGACGCAATTTTCAAATTTTACAACGGTTGTATTGTAAAACTGTGGTTAAATAACTTTTAATTTTTTATTTATTTATAAACCGGTTGTATTGTAGTACCGTAATTCGAAGCTGAAGAATCAAATAAACGTAGAGGGTGAAGATTTGAGCTCCAAATGAATGGATACGAAGAGGGTAAATATTACACCACTGCTGTCGTCTCTGGCTTGCTTGTTCTCCTAGGGCGTCTTATGAAAGAAATACATAATAAATTTTGTTTTAATTTATCAGTAAACCCTTTAATCGTTGTTGGACAACCCAACCGTAGTGGAATTGTAAGTCCTCTAATAACGGTTGGTTTACGTCACCGTTGTAAAATCATTTACAATTTATTTTTTAAATAATGGACTTAAGTGACACACGTTTAATGTACTCTAAAAAAAGGAAAAAATGTAGTTGCTGGGAATCGAAGCTTGCTACACATCCTTTATAACTACGGTGTTTTAAGACAACCGTCATTAAATTACTGTTTATAAATCCAGCTACTCATTGGGCGCAAAATTTTTAACCTATTACAATGGTGTATATGACTCTGTTGTAAACCTGGTGTTGTTGTTTGCGTGTTTTATAGTAGTGCAAGTATTACGAAGGTGGTGAGAATGTTAAAGGTGTCAAGTTGTAGGCACTACAAAGGAAATGAGTTACTGCAGATGGGAGAAGATGAAAAAATTGCATGTTATGCCTTGAAGGTGCAGAATCTTACTAATCTCATGAAAAGCTATGGTGAAGTCCTAACTGATAAGATGGTAGTTGAGAAAGTGATGTGTACATTAAACTCTCACTTTGATCACGTTATCATAGCCATTCAATAATCTAACAATCTTGCAACCTTAGAATTGAGAGATTTGGTTGGTTCGTAGGAGGCGCATAAGTTAAGGATAGTTGAGAGGAAATGTGTTCGAGATTCAATACAAGCACTACTGGCCCAAACATTAAAGAAGCATGGTAGTTCCAACATGTTTAAGGGAAAAAGAGACAAGACTCAAAGCAAGAAGTCTTGGGTGAACCCTCAAAAGTATAAGGTCGATGATAGGGCTTTTGAATCCTTGAAAAGAGGAGAAGGAACCTCATATCAGAAAGAAAAAGAGGAGAAGAAAAGTGTGCAATTCTATAACTGTAAAAAGTGGGATCACTTAGCCAATAATTACTGGTACAAGAAACACAAGAGAGAGATAAAAGGTAAGGATGATGAAGGAGTAAACTTTACACGTCAAGATTCAGATGATTCTGAAGGTGTCGTGCTTATGGATGCAGTTGCAGATGAACATGTAGACTCCAAGATCGGGTTCCTCAACATAAGCTTATCGAATCACATGGCTGGTCGATGAGTGTGGTTAGCAGATTTGACAAGTCGAAGAAGAGAAAGGTCAAGCTTGTAGATAACAACTCGTTGCAAGCAAAAGATACTGGAAACATAGTTATTCAAAGAAGTAATGGAGTAAAAGCTATGATCAAATATGTACTCTGTTTACCTGGAATGAAGTGCAATCTACTAAGTGTTGGAAAAATGGTCGAAAAAGGTTTCTCAGTGATTATGAAAGATGAAGCCTTAGAATTGTTTGACACACTGAATAATTTGGCCTTAGAATCTCCTCTGTCGAAGAATAGAACATTTAATACCATGATTAGTTCGACTGAGGTACAATGTCTAAAAATAGTTGTTGACCACAAGCATAGTTGGCTGTGGTATTTGAGGTTTTGATATTTGAACTTTAGGTCACTCAACCAACTGATTACTCAAGATATGGTAACTGGTATACCAAGTCTTGTGATGCCTGATAAACTCTGTGAAAATTGCTTAGTAGAGAAGTAATCCATAAAGTTTTTCTCTTCGGCTATGCTAATGAGATCCTCCTGCATACTATAAGTAGTACATTCAGATGTATGTCTCCCATTTAAGGATGATACAATTGGTAGAAACTGGTATTTTGTATCATTTTTCAACGAATATAGTTAAAAGCTTTGGATCTATGTGATCAGGCGCAAAGACGAAGTATTTTCAATCTTTCAGAGATTCAAAATACTTGTTGAAAACCATATTGAAAAGAAGATCAAATTTCTATGAACAAATGGAGGTGGAAAATACACATCCAAGATATTTAAAGAGTTATGTGCAGAACAAGGTATTGATCATGAGGTAACTGCTTCTTACATGCCTCAGCATAATGGAATAGCATAAAGAAGAAACAACTCCATATTCGGTATGGCTAGATGCATGTTAAAGCAAAAGAACTTGCCAAAATCCTTATAGGGTGAAGCAATCACCATTGCTGTTTATATTTTGAATATGTTCCCTACCAAGAAACCGGTATACAAGGTTCCTGAAGAAGTAAGGAGTGGAAAACGATCATCAGTGAGTTATCTGAAGGTGTTTGTTTCTATTTTCTATAAGCATGTTCCTGATGCAAGGAGAAGGAAACTTGATGATAAATTTGAACCTATGATTTTGGTAGAATATCACAAGACTGGATCATACATCCTATTCAATCCAATCAGCGGTAAGATCGTGATGAGTTGAGACATTGTGATTGATGAGAACTTTATCTGGGATTGGAATTTAGGTGATACAACTAACAAGTCATTGATGAGTTATGGCACTGATGAAGAAAGTAGTGAGCATAAAGAAATTCTAGTTAATGACATTCCAGACACAGTCGAAATTAAAGCAGACAATAGAGAGAGTGTGGCTAGCACACGTCAAAAACCTCAAAGAACCAGAGTTCTCCTAGCAAGGCTTCAAGACCGTGAAGTTGTTGGTGATGATGAATGCACACGAGATGGAGAATTCGTTCATTTCGCTTTACTTACAGGTGATAAGCCAATCAACTATAATAAGTCCTTAAAGAATAAACAATGGAAGACATCTTAGAAATCCCAGGGATAAATCAGCGAGACGTGGTTCAAAGAACTCTCAGGGATAAATCCCCCAGACCTGGAAACATGTCCAGAATCTCGAGAAGGGCAGTCGACAGATGTCTTTATTCCTTCTAGAGGACCAGTCGACTAAGCCACATGAAGTAAAAGGAATAATTATTTTTTAATTTAATTTATATGCACTGACACTGTAAATTTTTTTTACACTGTCAGTTAATCACAATTGTTGATTTATTTGAAAAGTTTGACTTTTATTTTAACCATTTGAAAAATAATACCAACTGATGGTTGTGATGCGTTGGCTGTGTAAAACTTTTTACACTGACAATGCATAACAATTAATCTCTATTTAATTAAATAAAATTCTTCATGTCTCAAATTTATCATTCAATTAAATTTAAATTTTGACAAAAAGAAATAATAAATTTAAAGATAATATGGTTTTAAAATAAAATAATCTAATAATATTAGTTTAAATTTAAATATAATAATATATTAATAGTTTATTTTAATATATTTTATATATATTTAAAAAAATTTAACATAAAATCCTTGTAAATTTGTTAGAAAAGAAAAAACTAGTAACATTTATATATTACTTTTAAAGCTAGAAGTGGAGCAATACATACATACATAAAACTTAACGTGACAAACAATGAAAAGAGAATATAAATTATGAAAGAGTGAACATTCAATTGAATTGGAAATAATAATCAACATTTAATGTATTTGGGATAAATTTGTAATTATAAAATAGTAGCATTTATTACTAATAATATAATATAGTAGACACATAAACCTTTCAATATTTGACAACTAAGTTGGGTAAAATTATCCAACTTTTCTAAACGGGTAATTTTGTGAACATGCCCGATTGAAGTGAAAATCCATTGATAAACATGAGATGGAGAAGTTTCTTGGGGAAGAAGAAAGTGAAATTTGCATGTGTAAAGAATGAATGTTATTGCTCAATTTTAAAGTGATACAATGATGATACAACTATATATAGTTAGGTAATGATTAAGGCTAGTAACTAAATATCCATAACAACTTGTAACTAACTTCTAAAGTTAGTTATCATGAGCTAAAGGAGGTTATTACATGGCATCATGTTTAGTGCATGGACTATCATTTACATCATCATTCATAGCCCCCATCAAGCTGGAATGGATATCAAGCATTCCAAGCTTGGCTTGCAAGGCATGGAAAGGACCCGGATGGAAAGACTTGGTGAAAATATCTGCAACTTGCTCTTTTATGGTGACAGGCATGAGGTGAATTGAACCTGCTAGCACCTTCTCACGAACAACATGGCAATCTGTAACACCCCATTTCTACCCATCGAATAATAATAAATCAGAGTTTCAAAATTTCAACACTCAAATAGAATGCCACATTTTCAACTTAAAAACAATGACATTTAACCACATAAACATGGATACATAACACTTAATACTCAGATGAACATAATTCAATCTTTGACACAAAACAACTTTATTAATACGCAGTGGATTCGTAAATTCAACTGAAATACCATAACATCTGGTTTGATTCAACACAACTCTAAGACATCCGGTCTTTAATGAAAACCAACTTAAAATTCAGCAACACAACAATTCAACATTGGCCATAGGCCTACAACTTATTCTTGCCAATCATTTAGAGGCACATCGACAAGACACAACATCACCTGCAACTCGCAATTGTCAACCAAAGGCACAACACAACGAGGCAACCAAAATACGCTGCAATTCAACACAAAATCATTCAGCAGTCTTTGATTGAAACGGTTAATTAATCTTCTGCTATATTACTAACTGCTTTAATCTACTAATTCACTGCTACTGCTATATTATTACCCTACTGGTTTGTCACTACTACTATCATAATACCATTCCTGCTATGTTTACTCACTACTGCCAGATTATTTTTCTACTGATTAACATTGTTACTGCCACTAGAGAACTTGCTAATTCATACCCTTGTTGTTATATTTTCTGCTAACTGAAACTAACAATGGTTACATTAATTTCCTGCTAATTTCTATTTTCTAGTATCACTTATTTATTTTACTGTTATTGACATACTAATTTTCTGCTAAACCTACTAATCCTGTTACTAACATTATTATTCCTTTTTACTGTTACTAACATTATTATTCCTTTTTACTGATTAACATTATTAATTTTTTCTGCTAAACAATACCTACAAGTGGCTTGCGCCACTGATTCACAAGGACACAGGTGGCTTGCGCCACCAGAATCCCTCAAACAAAGGTGGCTTGCGCCACCATTCATCATGAAGGTAAGGTGGCTTGTGCCACCATTAAGCAATGACAAGGTGGCTTGCGCCACCATTAAACAAGGCACAGGGGTGGCTTGCGCCACCCTTTCTCTTTTTTTTTTTTAAAATAATCCAATCTCCGACACAGACCAAACAACATATAATTTCATTCTTTTTAGCAACATTAATTTCTTTTTCACAGAACCTATAATTTCTGATAGTTCCTGGATTGGCTGGAATTTTGGTAAAACAAAGGTTATTCAATGTTGATGTCAAGGTGCTGATGTTGTAACATTGAAGTCTTAACACTGGGCTGTGTTAAGTAGTTAAGTGCTGAAGTTGGATGTCTGATGTCACACAGGTGATGTTGTAACATCAGACCTGCAGAATTAATAACAGCAGGACATGTTATTAGGGCACGCGTATTAGCTGGAATTGTGGAGAGTGGTTGACTCATTGGATGAGAATATCTTGGGATATATATTTTCTGTTACATGGGAGATTTGATTGCAGGTCTGTTGGAGAATTAAAATGTTGAAGATTTAAAAAGATTTTGGGGATAAAATCTATTTTGAAGATTCAGTTTTAATTAACAAATCTGATCAAATATTGTGACAAGTCCAAGCCCAATTCAGGAGCTATATAAAGTGCACAAGACCAAAGGGAACAAGGGACAGAAAACATTCAGAAGATCAAGAGCAGAAGGCTTAGTGTCTAGAGTTTGTTTAAAGTGCTTGTATTTACACTATTCTAGGGTTTGAATAGGTGTTAAGTTTCTGTCCTCTCTAGAAGCTGTGAAGCAAAGAGAGTTGTATGATTTGATCAAAGCTGTGAAGTAAGATCAAGGGTACTCAAAGTGGTTTCTTTGAGTGTTTGTAAGGGATTGAGTGGTGTTCTCATACCTAAGTGGTTTCTTAGGTAGGAAGTCATTAGTAGAGTATAAGTTTAGGAGATTGTCAACGGGTTGTTGAGTCTGTAAATTATATCTACAAGTAGTGAATTCCATCCCTGGCTTGGTAGCCCCCAGAGTAGGTTGGTTGTAACCGAACTGGGTCAACAATTCTTGGTGTTATTTTACTGTTATTGCTGTCCATTGTGCAGAGTGTGTTGTTGTGACATCACACCTTAACATCACACGTATGATACCAGAATTTCAATTGGTATCAGAGTAGGCATCCTGTCTGTCTCTGGGTGAGATCTAGGGAAGTTACTTTCTGGTGAAAAGATGGACAAAGAAGTTGAAGGATTCGTCAACAGACCCCCTATTTTGGATGGATCCAATTATGACTATTGGAAGCCAAGGATGACCACCTTCTTAAAATCCTTGGACAGTAGGGCTTGGAAGGCTGTTATTAAAGAGTGGAAAGCACCTGTCATGTGTGAGAAGGATGATGCTGGTAAAGATAAAGAAGGCACCTCTAAGCTAAAGCCTGAAGAAGAATGGACCAAGGAAGAAGATGAGCTTGCCCTTGGAAATTCCAAAGCTTTAAATGCAATCTTCAATGGAGTGGATAAGAATATTTTCAGGTTAATTAATACCTGTGAGGTTGCTAAGAAAGCATGGGATATTTTGAAGGCCACTCATGAAGGAACATCTAGAGTTAAGATGTCAAGACTCCAGCTTCTAACATCGAAGTTTAAGAGTCTGAAGATGAAGGAAGAGGAGACTATCCATGACTTCCATATGAGTGTGCTTGAGCTGGCTAATGCATCCAGTGCCCTTGGAGAAAAGATGTCAGAAGAAAAGCTTGTAAGGAAAATCCTGAGGTCTCTTCCTAAGAAGTACAAGATAAAGGTAACTGCCATTGAAGAATCACAAGACATCAGCAAGATGAGGGTTGATGAGCTCATTGGATCTCTTCAAACTTTTGAGCTTGGTTTGAATGAGGAAGAACCTGAAAAGAAGCCCAAAAGTATAGCCTTGGTTTCCACTCCTGCAGAAGTTAAGAAAGTTACAGATGATGAGTCTCAGGAGGATCTGTCTCAAGACATAGTTATGTTGGGATGACAGTTCAACAAAGTGTTCAAGAGGATGAACAATAACTCCAGGCCTAATGTCAGGAACATCTCTTCTGACAACAACAAGGCAAAAGAGAAGGATGAAGAGAAGACTGCCCAAGATAAAGGAGTTCAGTGCTTTGAATGTGAAGGGTATGGACATGTCAAGAAAGAGTGTCCCACATTCTTGAAGAAGCAGAAGAAGGGCATGACAGTTTCCTGGTCTGACTCAGATAGTGAAAGTGAAATTGAGTCAGCAGAGCATGTTATAGCTTTGACAGGAATTGTTGAACCTGATGAAGATAGTGATGGAGAAGTCACTTATGATGAGCTAGCTTCAACCTACAAAGAGCTGTGCTTAAAAAGTGTTGAACTATGTCAGGAGAGGAATCAACAGAAGAAACAGATTGCTCAGCTAGAGAATGACAAAGCTGAATTGGAAAAAGAAGTCTTATGTGTCAAAGCTCATCTTAATCATATGACTAAATCTGTTAGAATGTTGAACAGTGGGACAACCACTCTTGACAAGATACTACAGTCAGAAAAAGCTGCTGGAGACAAAGCTGGGATAGGTTATGTGGCTGAGGATAAGGGAACTTCAGAAGCAAGCACTTCAGGTTCAAAGAAGGAAGTGTCACAACCTTTGTCTCAACATCAGCCAAAGAAGCAGGATCCTACACCTAAGAAAGCTGATGTTTCACAACCTAAGAAGATTGAGAAGAAGACTGGTCCTAATCAGAAGAGAAAGCAGCCACAAGGAGCTAGTCAGTATATGCCCCCACAACACCACAAGAGCATGAAAGCTGCTCAGTTCAAACAGCACATGTCTTATCAGGTGTCTCAACATCAGGGGTATGGTTACACCAATGCTGTTCCTCACATCTATGGAAGAAGAAAGCCACACCATCATGGGAGACAATCTAGGAAACAACATTCTCAGCCTCCTTATGGAAGAAGATACCAGCATAATAGAAGGCAGGCCAGTTATGGTAGGAGGAGACCACATTATGGATGGCATCATAAACAATCTCATCATGGCAGACGATTCAGAGATGAAAGGGTGAGATGCTATTATTGTGGAAGATTTGGACATATGCAGTACTCTTGCTACAAGCTGCATGGATACCCTCAACCTCAAAACAGATGGAGAGAGTACAGGCCCAAAGTTGTCAAACAATGGGTACCTAAGGAGAAGGTGAAGTGCTTATTGGCTCACATGGCTGACAAAGAGTTTAAAGAAGGAACATGGTATTTTGACAGTGGGTGTTCCAAACACATGTCTGGATGTAGATCCATGTTTGCTGAATTTAGCCCTTGCCCCTCTCTTGAAGTTATTTTTGGTAAGGGGAATAAAGGAGTTGTTGAAGGTATTGGAAAAGTACAAGGACCTGAACTTGACAATGTCTATCTTGTCAATGGTTTGAGTGCAAATCTGATAAGCATCAGCCAATTATGTGATGATGGTTACTTAGTCAGCTATACCAAAGATAAATGTGTTGTAACTAATGAGAAGGGTGAGGCTGTAATGACTGGGGCAAGATCTAAAGACAATTGCTATCAGTGGATTCCTCAAACTGAAAGCCAGTCTGGTGATGATGAAGTCAATGATGTAACATTAGATGGTGACATCAAGTGTGAAAGTATGGTGAAAAGTCAATCTGGGTTAATGACTTATGGTGCTGGTACTCCTAAGATTGATGATGTGTTAAAAGCCAACTTGAGTAGTCAGTTATATGAGCAAGATGAAGGAGTCAACAATGCTGATGGAAGGATCAAAAGTTGTGACCTTAGGAAGTGTTGGGAGCTGAATACTTGCAAGGCCAAGAAAGATGACAACCTGACTAATGACTCCTATAGTTCAGAAGAAAAATTTCACAAGTTGACAATCCTTAGGTTGGTAGATGCAGATGCTAGAACTGATGTTAAAACATCTGAAGTCAAGAAAGGTACTTTTAACCTTAAAATAAAGAAGAGTGATGATGAACTAATTGCAAAAGTGGTTCATAGGGTTGCTAAACGACCGAAATCAAGGAAGAGGAAAGCTATTGAGTCACCTCCAAAGATGAGAACTGATAAGCAGAAGATCTATGTGGATGGTACTACAAAATCCAGGAGTAAAGTGTTCATCTCTTCCAGAAATAGGAAGATCAGAGATAAGTATGATGAAAATGTCCAGGATATCTCTCAAATAAAGGAAGCCGTTGGTGTTAGAACTTCTGAGAAAATTCAAAAGGCCATACTAGATCACATTCCTGTGCTTTTCATAAAATGGTGGAAGTATGGTCTAGAAAAAGAATTTGGTATAGATACTCTGGATATGGTTGAGTTTGCTAGGAGATGGTTCAGAGAGGGTGTGGGAACTTATGGTATTCAGGTGTGTATGAATAAGTTGCTCTGACTGTGTTTTATTGGGAGCTTCTTGAAGGACTTCTTTGTGCTATGAGTCCTTGGAATGGTGATGAGAAGCTGATGTCCCAAAAGATGTTATATCATCATGTTTGCTGGTGGTTATATCAGGAAGATGATTAAGATTGGACATGTGGAGTTGGAAGCTCTAGCATTTTTGGTCAGAAGAGGTGGAGATTAGGGTCAAGTGTTTAGTAGCTTGTTCTGGCAAAGCATGACTACTGTCTTTGAAGACTTCACCAGCTTCAACAACTACTGGTGGATGTAAGGATGGAGGAATTGTGATCTCTTGAAGAGACTGGATCTCAGTAAAGCTTATAAGTAAGCTGAGAATTTGTGGAGTTTGTGACATAGTGTTGAGTTTGGATTATTTTGCAGATAGTAAATCCAGTAGTGGAGCATATGTAATACCCTGGTGTCAAGAGTGTCAAGAGTATCCTTGGTGAAGGATGTCCTTGTTTTGGATCTGAAGCTTAGTGCTTACATTATATCTAAGGAGCATCTACATAGTCATACGGGAGAATGATGAAGTAGAAGGTTTGCCTTGGATGGTGAAGATGAATTGTATGATAGCCCTTGGTGAAAGGGACAGTGGTACCAAAATGCATGTAAATGTGCTCAAATGTTCATCTCCATTTAGAGCATTTGTTAATCTTGACAGGGGAAGTATTTGTCTATGGATTTTGCAGCAAAGGTACATATATTGTGAAGATTGTATGCTGATCAAGATTATGGAGATTGGTTGAATCTTATGAGGATATAATGTCAGATAGCATGCTATGACATTAGGCTGTTGGTTCATATTAAGGCAGTACAATTATCAGCAAAGCAATAGAAAAGTACTGTAAAGAATTTTGTAGAGTTCAGAAAAATCTAAAATATGATTGGAGTTTTATTAGATATTTGAAGATACAAGGTTAAACTACATCCTCATGCCAATCACCTTCATCCAGAAATGCCTTCCAATTTGCATCCCATTCATCTTCTGAAGGCTGTTTTTGAGCAGTATGGTTCTTACCAGGCTTCATAGTTGTCACTGAAGTCCTGCCAGTTTTTGTTGCTCCTGAAGAAGGACCTGATGTCGTCTGAGATTTGACCTTCTTCTTCAGAGGTTCTGGATTTTTATCCTCATGCTTGAGTGTCTTGGTTGATACTTTGGAGCTTGATTGACTCATGCTTTATTGGAGTGTTGTGCTAAGCAAAGGAGAAAGAGTGGTTTTATAATGGTTTTTCTAAAGCATTGTTTGTATCGCCAGTCTAGTCAAAAGTGTTGGAATGTGGTTTTGACCATGTCTTTAATAATGTCAGAACATTGTGTTTGGAGATTGCATAGATCTTGTTGCTACTGACAGTAGGGCTTGTATTATGTCGCATGTGATGAAGTGTAGGTCATATGAATTGGCATAATTTGTCTAATTATGGCTAAAAAGGGGGAGAGTTAAAAATTGCCATGAAGAGAGTAATTGATGCTGCTAAAAGTAAAAGGTGTTTAGTTGAAAAGTGTTGATGCAGTTATTGAGGGGGAGTTTAGACTGAGCTGCTAGTGAAGATATCATAGCATTTGAAGAGTGCAGCCAAGCAGACATCAAGGGGGAGAAGTGATGCACATTGTGAGCTACTGAACAGCTGTGATGCTGGTTCATGTTTTAGAGGGGGAGCACCAATTGGCTGTTGTCAATAATGAAGATGGTGCTGCAGCAGATCAAGTAATGAAGACTATGAAGATTGTCAAACTGCTGATTAATGAGTTTCAAATTGATTGAAGATTATTCCGCTGCTGAAATCTCTGAAGGTACAAAGTGCAGAGATTGTTTTAGCCAAAATTAGCCAAAGGGGGAGATTGATAGTTCCTGGATTGGCTGGAATTTTGGTAAAACAAAGGTTATTCAATGTTGATGTCAAGGTGCTGATGTTGTAACATTGAAGTCTTAACACTGGGCTGTGTTAAGTAGTTAAGTGCTGAAGTTAGATGTCTGATGTCACACAGGTGATGTTGTAACATCAGACCTGCAGAATTAATAACAGCAGGACATGTTATTAGGGCACGCATATTAGCTGGAATTGTGGAGAGTGGTTGACTCATTGGATGAGAATATCTTGGGATAGATATTTTCTGTTACATGGGAGATTTGATTGCAGGTCTGTTGGAGAATTAAAAGGTTGAAGATTTAAAAAGATTTTGGGGATAAAATCTGTTTTGAAGATTCAGTTTTAATTAAGAAATCTGATCAAATATTGTGACAAGTCCAAGCCCAATTCAGGAGCTATATAAAGCGCACAAGACCAAAGGGAACAAGGGACAGAAACATTCAGAAGATCAAGAGCAGAAGGCTTAGTGTCTAGAGTTTGTTTAAAGTGCTTGTATTTACACTATTCTAGGGTTTGAATAGGTGTTAAGTTTCTGTCCTCTCTAGAAGCTGTGAAGCAAAGAGAGTTGTATGATTTGATCGAAGCTGTGAAGTAAGATCAAGGGTACTCAAAGTGGTTTCTTTGAGTGTTTGTAAGGGATTGAGTGGTGTTCTCATACCTAAGTGGTTTCTTAGGTAGGAAGTCATTAGTAGAGTATAAGTTTAGGAGATTGTCAACGGGTTGTTGAGTCTGTAAATTATATCTACAAGTAGTGAATTCCATCCCTGGCTTGGTAGCCCCCAGAGTAGGTTGGTTGTAACCGAACTGGGTCAACAATTCTTGGTGTTATTTTACTGTTATTGCTGTCCATTGTGCAGAGTGTGTTGTTGTGACATCACAACTTAACATCACACGTCTGATACCAGAATTTCAATTTCCTCTGGGATAACCACCAGACACAGCAACAACAGGAATTCGGTAAATTTATCAACACAATTCACACACAGTAGCAATTCTATACACACCCAAATCCCACATATTATTCATCAATTACCCTATTATAGAGTCAGAACCCCACCCTTACCTTGGATTGAAGGTCGCTCTACTCTCCGATTGGGTTCTCACGCTTGCAGCCTCTACGTAATGGTTTCCAAACCCTTGTTCCTCTTGCTGCCACTTTCTTTTCCTTCTCCTAATTCTAAATACCTAATAATAAACACTATTAATCCGTTTGTCTTATTGGGCCTCATTGCTACACCCCCACTAATACTACTTCACTCACCATCTAAATAAGCCCAATAATATAATCTAGTATTATTTCTAATACTATAATTACCACTTAAGTTAGCTTAATTAATTAATTAACGACAACGCAACTTAAATCAACATTTTATAATTAATTCAACTAAAACCGACATAGCAACTCAACACAACATTTCGACAACCAACACAAATCAAACAAATAATACGATGATATTTAATTAAATAATTAATTAAATAACCGGGCGTTACAACTCTCCCCCACTTAGAATATTTTCGTCCTCGAAAATTTACCTTGCTCAAACAACTCGGGATAGGATTCCCGCATCTTGCTTTCGAACTCCCACGTCATACTTTCTCCGGCAGCTCCTAACCAAACTACTTTTACCAACGCAATCTCCTTGCCTCTTAGAGTCTTCATTTCACGATCCGCGATCCGTACAGGCATCGTTTCCATAGTAAGATTATCCTGTACTTGCACATCATCTATATGAATTACATGAGATGGATCTGGAACATACTTCCGGAGTTGAGACACATGAAACACATCATGTAAATTCGAAATATTAGGCGGTAAGGCCACTCTATAAGCAACATTTCCATCTCTGTCTGAAATCTGATACAGACCAATAAAACGAGGAGTGAGCTTCTTAGACTTCAATGCACGCCCAACACCTGTCACAGGCGTAACTCTCAAAAACACATGGTCACCTGCTTGGAATTCTAAATCTTTCCTTCGCTTGTCATGATAACTCTTCTACCTACTTTGGGAAGATTTCATCTTTTCTCGGATTAACTTCACCCTCTCAGTAGTCTCTCGAACAATTTCAGGTCCAAGCACTACACTTTCTCCAGATTCATGCCAACATAAAGGAGTCATACATCTCCGACCATATAATGCTTCAAAAGGTGCCATTCCAATACTGGAATGGTAGTTGTTATTATAAGTGAACTCGATGAATGGAAGATAAGTATCCCACGAACCTCCCCGCTCAAGAACACATGCTCTCAATAAATCCTCCAACGACTGAATAGTCCTCTCAGTTTGACCATCCATCTGAGGGTGATACGCCAAACTTAACCTCAACTTAGAACCCAACGCCTCTTGTAAACTCTTCCAAAAATCAAAAGTAAACCTTGGATGTCTGTCCGACGCAATACACAGAGGAACACCATGCAACTTTACAATTACGCTAGTATAAATCTCCGCCAACTTTGATACTGGAAAACTGATGTTAATAGGAATAAAATAAGTCGACTTCGTAAGCCTATCAATAATCACCCAAATCGAATCGTGTCCCCTTGAAGTATTAGGTAATCCCGTCACAAGGTCCATTGAAATGCTATCCCATTTCCATTCTGGAACTTCTAACGGTTGCATCAACCCTGCAGGCTTCTGATGTTCAACTTTCGACTTCTGAGAAGTTAAACATGCATACACAAAACGAGCTACATCACGCTTCATCCCAGACCACCAAAACAATTTCTTCAAGTCCTGATACATCTTTGTAGCCCCTGGATGAATACTCAATTTACTTCTATGTGTCATACCCCAAATTTGTCATACTCTCTCATTTTTCTTATGCCAAGCATGTTGTTACTTCCTGGACTTTTCTCATGGCTTTTGGACTTCATGGGGATCTGGTTTATTTTCTTTGTAATTAGAGGCTCTTACAAGTGTGTTTGATGTCAAGTGGAGATAAAAGAAGAGGTGCCCTCATTCTCATAGTCAAGACATGGTTCATTCATTCTTAGGCCTATGGTTAGTTTCAAGATAAACGTGTGGCAAGCTGTGGCTTAATTTGTTTCAGGTTGGTTTTGAGCCTTGTAATCAAATTAGCCAAGCTATGGTTGGTTTCAAGATCCATTTGTGGTCATATTCCAATTTTAAGTCACGTTTCAAGTGGTTCAGTCCTATTTTCAAGCCATGGTTAGAAGAATTGTTTCAAGCTTTGTTGATTTGTGACTAAGTTTACGCCATGGTTAAAAGTGCAAGTTGTGATCCTTCATTTTCAAGTCATGTTTAGAAAAATTGTTCCAAGGCATAATTTTAATTGTTCCAAGCTATAATGAGAAAGCCGTGATTAAATGGTTTCGTGCCATGAGTAAGGTTTATGCCTAAGACTTGTTTCAAGTTTGATTTAAATCTTAAGGTCAAAGTTTCAAGCTATCATTAGAAGCTCAAGATGAGAATTCAAATTACAAAGTTTGGAATTAAAGAATCAATAAGTCATTACATTATCAATTGAATTGTAAATCAAGTTCAAGACGCTCCAAAAAGAAGCAAAGATCATAAGAAGTGTTACAAAAGATTAGAATTGGAAAAACATTGCATTGAATTCAAAGCTACAAGTTATGTCACAAGGCTTAAATCTACATGGTATACAAGACCTAAATCTATTTAAATTTCCATGCCCCATTCTTCAAGTTAAAGAGCAACCAAGACTTTCTTCTTTCATGCCAAATTACCTAAGTTTCCACTCCAAGCTTCAAAGCAGCCCTTGAATCTTTTATTCGTGCCAAGCCACCATATCTTCTAAGCTCTATCACCAAAGTCTTTGTCCATCATCACGCACCAACAGGTTAGGCCACGAATTCCTCCTCCTCATGATTTCGATTCTACCTACAAAAACAGAAATGACAGAAGTCTTTCAGCATCACATTGGCATAAACAAATTCACAATAAAATTGCATAATTTACATATTAAAACCATGTCCAAATTCAATTCAAAGGATTTTCCAAAATTAAGCAACAACAAAACCAAAACAAGATTCCAACATTCAAAAGGGATTCCAAAGTCACAAGTATTACAGCTTCACATGCACAAATGCTACAAGTTACAAAATTAATTTGGAGTCACATGTGCTACAAAGTGTAAGCTACAAGACCCAAGTTATTTTAAGGTGGATATACAAAGTAAGAAGAATTTTTCAGTGCATTCAAACTTCACCAAACTGCTCTGAAATTTCATGTTCAACTGGTAATTTCCAAACCAAGGCATTACACTAATCAGTATTCAAGGTTTCTCTTCATCCCAAAGCTTCATGGCTGCCCTTCATGCTCTTGTACCATTCCAAATGCCGCAAAACCAGCACACATGGAAAGAAAAGAAATGATGTTAAGTTAGCAACTACGACACAAAAACAATAATAAAGCTGCAAGTACATAGCAGCAGGATTTTTAGCATACAACAACAACAAGGAAAGTTTCAAGGAGCCAGGATACATTGTGCAGTAGTAGAATTCAACAAAATATCAACAACAACATTGCCACACATGGTAAACAAGCAAATACATCTGTAAAAAACAATCAATCTACTTTGTACCAAGCTCATAATAATCATCATGCTAAGAAAGCCCCATGACATAGAATGGCTCAAAGAGTTAGTTCAAGCTCGGTAAATCACCCGACAAATCAAAGTTCTGTAAAAGGAAATGATTTACTCACCCAGTAAGAAATCAAAGGCAGAGCAGGAGCAATAAGATGGAGAATCATTATGCCATTCTAAGGATCTCCCTAGGACTAATGTTAATACCGCAAACTGCAAGCAAAAATCCAACACAACTCATGGCCACAAGTTTTCTTACCAGGCTAAGTAAATAAAAGTGTTGATACAAGGGCATTATTCTAGCTAATTACAAATTCATAACTAAAGGATTAGTTGAGATTACCAAAAGATGTTAGGAACAGCTGCAAGATATAGTGAAGGTGAGGTTATTGCACTTGCTAAAGATTGATTCACCTCAGTTTGAAGCTTATATTCCTCTTGCTTATAAGTTACTGTCTGCAAAACAACTGAAGCTGTGGCAAAATAAAAAAGACACAAGTCAGAGTTTTTTCAACTCATTCATAATCTATTCACAGGCAGGATTCAGAATGAATGAAAAAAATGTCAGGATCATAACACAGTACGTAATAATTCATGAAGAAAACACAAGGTTGATCATCTCAAATATACACAAAAAGCAAAAGTCAGAAGTGTTTTTGAGTCAACGGAATATTACCACATCAGCATAGTGAAGGGGTCCACAAAAGTCACAATTTCACGCAGTGGAAAAATCAGATGAAAATCATATCTTCTAGACTCACTACAAACAAAATTTTCAAAAAAACAACTACCTCAGAATCATGGAATTCGTATAAGGACGCATTCCACCCAAATTTCAAAATGGCCTTTTGTACTATCTGTACCATAATCCTTCCTCCCTAAGTTTTGATACCAAAAACCCTAATTTCTCTCTACCCTATATAAACAACCACTATTCATTCACAAAAGAGCACACAAAAAAACCCCTAATCTTTTTCTGCAAGAATTTTCCCAAACCCAGAAAAACACTAGAGCTCTCATTCCAAATCTCTACAGAATTTCACACTGAGATTCTGATAGAGATAAGCTAAACCACACGCCACACTTCAAGATTTTAGAGAAGAGAGAATAACACTATACTTAGAGGAATAGAAGCAGAAAAAGAAAAGGAGTCAAGAGAGCTCAAAGATTTACCTTCATCAGAAAAGTAAATTCGGACTTGCTCCGATTTCGTAAGTCTTCTCTTTGTATTTCTGAACCATGATCTTTGCTCGCCTCTGTGTGTTGATTTGAATCCCTTTGTTAATTTCTCGATTTCTCCTTTTTGAGTAGATTTAGGTTTTTCTGTGAGGTTCGATTTTAGGGTTTTGAGGAAGTTTTAGGGAAATCTAACCTCGGATTTGGATAGAGGGGGTGTTTTTATGTGGGTTTAGGTTGGTTCATGGTGTTTTGGCCGGAGAAGAGGGGCGGCGGCAAACACCTTCTTCTCCGGTGAGATTAGGGTTCTGGTAAGTTTTTGTTGCAGAGAGAGAGAGAGGCATTGAGAGAGATATAATAGCGTAAAGAGAGAGAGAACGTTTTGAAAATGAGCTTTGTTTCACTCTTTTTTTTCTTCTTTTCTATCCGTTAGCCATGGGTGGTGCGTGTAACCGGTGGGACAGTGATACTTGTCCCTCCCTTGACAAGTGTCACCGGAGAAGAGTTTTCTTATCCAGTTGCTTCTGTGTGAAATTTCCCATGGGTATACCATGCGCGCGCGTGCTCTCACCCTCAGATCAAAGTCAGCTTGACTCCTTCCCAATCCAACGCCCCAGATTGATTCTGGGATCAGCCTAGCTTAACCAGGGTCCATGGTGGACCTTCCCTCGTGCTGGGCTTGCATCATTTGGGCCCTGGCAGTTTTCTTAAACACACCCCCTAGTTTCTATTTCTGGCCCATTCTGGTTTTGTTTTTTTTAAGTTTTTTATTTAAAAGCAAACTTTTGAAAACAATTTTATTAATAAATTAATTTAGTTAATTTTATTAAAATTTTTCATTTAATATTAATTAATCTTTTTATGATTAATTTTATTAAATATTGAATATTAATTTAATTAATTATTAATTTGGTTTCAATTCTAAAAAATTCTAAAAAAATACTTTTATTTAATAAGTCCTCAATTCTTATTTAATTAATTTTATTAAATTATTTTATTTAATATTAATTTATTTTTTATAATTAATTTTATTAAATATTTTGATTTATTCTAATTGATTATTGGAACTTTATTCTAAAAAACCTAGAACTTAATTTTAGTTTAGGACTTCCCTCCTTAGAATTAACTTTAGAATTTGGTTACTAACCTAACTAATATGCTTGATTTTTACCCCACCATTTTATTATGTGTGTACTTTATTCATGTGGATTTTATTTCATGCTTTAATTATATGTATGCTATTCATATTATACTTGTCCAAACCAAAAAATCTTTTTCAAACTAATTTCTTGACTTAATGTCAAGCCCTTTTAGTACCTTGTAAGTCGATCGTTTTCACGATTGCAATCGACCTCACAATGCCTCATCTTGGGCTTTATACAACGATAATTGTTGCACATTTCACTTTGGTTTGTATGCGCGTATGTGATTGGCTCACTTTAATCATGGCTCGATTATTCCCATTTGATTAATTACACCCCTCTCCCATAAGATTAAAATCAACCTTTTTTTTACAACAATAAACAAGCTTGATCCAACGTCAAGTATTTTCCAAATCAAATTCAATTAATCTCTAACTTTCACTTGATCCACATATCAAGTCCCTTTACCTCTTGTAAGTCGAGCGCTTTTGCCTCGCAATCGACCTTACCTTAAACCATAGGACCTCTTTTCCATTAGTTCTCAAACCATTTCGTACGCAAATCCAAACCTCGATCCAACGTCGATTATTTTTTTCTTAAATCAAATTAATACATTTAATTATACTAAATATCATTTCTTAAAAGGTGAAAAGAGGGGGATCAAGTCTTTGGTCTTTTTCCTCAATTGTTTGGGTGCGAGTTCTCTTACTCGTGTGTGGACAATTGACGCCTTTAAAACACTTGTAATCCGACAACACTCAAATTTATTTTTCCATATCAATTATTAAAGCACGTAATCTCTACTTAAATATCATTTCTTAAAAGGTGAAAAGGAGGGGGATCAAGTCTTTAGTCTTTCTCCTCAATTGTTTGGGTGCGAGTTCTGTTACCCGTGTGTGGACAATTGACGCCTCTAAAACACGTGAAACTCGACAACATTCAAACCTTTTTCCAAGTAATCATTAATACACTTAATCTCTATATAAACACATTTTTACCAAAGGTGAAGTGAGGGTGGTCGAGTCTTTGACCCTTCTCTTCAATTGTTTGGGTGCGAGTTTTCTTACTCGTGTGTGAGCAATTGTCACCTCTAAAAACATCCAATACATCTAAAACTCCTTCTCTCGCCTTGCGCGACCGAAACCCTAAAACACACGCAAATCAAATTCTTTTCTTCATAAAACTCTTTAATATACTTAATCATATATTCAAACAACTTTCTAAAAGGTGATGTGAGGGGGGCCAAGTCTTTGACCTTTCTCCTCAATTGTTTGGGTGCGAGTTCTCTTACTCGTGTGTGGACAATTGGCGCCTATATATAAAAAATACAAACCAAACAACAGTAGTCCCACGAACTATGAATGCTCTGACTTTCCCATTGCACGAGGGAATACGTAGGCATAAGGGTTCTAATCCTTGCCGAGCACCCTAATAATAAAACCACCCATCTTCCCCTTAGAAGCAAATCCTTTAGAAGATAACAATCAAACCTAGCTAACTTTCTCACGAATCGAATCAAGAGGTTCCCATTGAGTACAACAGACGTAGAGGGTGCTAATACCTTCCCTCTTGCGTAACCGACTCCCGAACTCGTAATTTGGTTGTGACGACCATGTTCTTATCTCCCTTTAAAGGTTTTATCGATATTTTCCTTTCCCTCCTTTGGGATAAATAAAGTTCGGTGGCGACTCTGTTTAGAACAGTTTTTTCCGCGTCCATCACGAGGATCATATTTTTCAAGGTACGACAGATGACAACTCTGCTGGGGACTCCTTTAGAACAGTTTTGGCGTGTGTCGTACTGGTGGTGAACCCATTGTCAGTTCTCAAGAGGAAGAGGAGGATGAAATCAATGCAATCTGGGACACTTTACAAGCTCCGTCTCCGGTACCTTATCCTCAATACCCAAGCATGTCAAATGTTCAAAGTTAGCAATCCCATGGGCCTCCCTGTGCGATTCCATTCTCTCCACATGGTCAATATACTCCTACCAATAGAGGTCCCTCTCGTCAACAACAGATTATACAACAACACTCTTCACAACCCCGACGCTACTATAGTCAAAGACCAAAAAGGCATTTTAATCTTTTGCTAGTGCCATTCAGTCATATATTGCCACGTTTGATTAGTAGTGGGTTAATAGTGCCAAAGGGTTTGGATCCTGTTATTCCTCCATACCCACCAGGCTTCGACGCCAATGAACAATGTGGATACCATGCTGGCGCCATGGGGCATTCAACTGAGGACTGCAAACAGCTCAAAAACAAGGTCCAAGATCTGATTAAGTCCAAGCTAATCTCATTTACACCTCAAGGTCTTCAAATCAACGACAATCATTCACTTGATGAGGTGGGTCCATCCACCCATGTTATGGAAGAAGTTGCTGAGAGTAGGTGTGAAGAAGGCTATCATACTGGTCTTGATGAACAAGAATGCTAGTCCAACAGTGGGTCAAGAAAGAAAAGCCCAGTCCTCAATGCTGGCAATTTTTAGATCATGTCATTTCTATGCATTTGTAGTTTCTTTTTGTTATGTGCTATTTTCTTTTAGACATTGTTGTTTATTAATGGTAATATTAATGAAGTGATCATGCATTTTTTGAACTAATCACGTCACCTTCGCTCATTTTTCTTCACTTATATATAAAAAAAAAATTATCCCTATACCTCTCGTCCATTTTACCAAATTGTGTTTAGCAAAGATTGGAGGAAGGATGACGAAAATGAGATACCCATAATTGCTGATGGTATGCTTTCGGATGGAATCCTGCCAAGGATATACAGGCATTGTTTCAAATCCCCAAACACTGGAGAGATAATGAGTTAATCCCTAGTTAACCACTTCGAGCCGAGAAGTAGAAGTTTCCTTCGGATTTCTAAGCCCTTACGCTTAACCTGGGGAAGGGTAGTGTTCAGTTAATCTGACTCCGTATTCTTTGTACACGTCTTGAGATGACGAAGAAATCATGCAAAATCCAGAAGTTATGATGGTTGTTCTTCAATGACTACTGACTTGGCAGTCACAAGCCTTACTCTAAAAAAAAAGAAAAGAGAGCCCGCTAAGTCAAACACCTCAAAAAGGAGACTTAGGCAAAAATTGGGGCAATCCCGATGGACTCGTAGAATAAAATCAGTTCATGCAAAATTAGGGATCAAAAATAGAAAAACAAAAAAGGTCCTTAAATCCTCAAGCGAAGTAATATAAGATTCAGTGAACACCATATCAAAATCAAAAGGTCACTGACGTCCATCAAAAACAAAATAAGATGACTGCCATTTCAAACGAATCTTGAACCTTCATCTTCATTCTTACACCGTCAAAATCTAAGTGTGTGTGTCGATTTAACTGAACGTAGAGCTGGAGATCATCACAAAGAAGGGGTGGATACCAAAATAAATTTTGAGCCTTATATCCTTTTGTTTCTATAACCGTGAACCAGACCACGTTACAACCCTCAAAAGACCTAATTGAGGCGGGGTTTATTCTGAAAGCATACTACAGCAAGGTTGCGTAAACTGACTCCTACATATTTGCTAATCTTCTAAATTGGTGTCATATTCTTGCTATATCTTTTACACCGGTAAATTAGCAATGTGTTTGGAATAATGGTTCACTCGTCACACACCGACACCATTCCAATAAATGATTTTTCAAAACGTGAATGAATGTCGCATTAAAATTACCATTTCTGAATGATCAATTTTAGTTGCAAATCAGTACTTGACAGTTTGGAAATTCTGACAAAGTGCAATCAGGGAAACTTGAGCATTCGTTGGCACTGACTCGAATTGAGACTATCTCATAACCTCGTGAATCTGAGGCAAGTCTTTCAAAAGCCAAGACTGGGGCAGACCACTGTAAAATCCAGACAGGGGCAGACCATTGCAAGAGCCAAGACTGGGGCAGACCACTGCAAAATCCAGACACATGGGCATATCATCTCAATACCCTCCAGATAGGGGCAGATTCCCTTCGTACATTCAAGTTGGTCAAGCTGGCCATGTCATGCATTAAGCGACCCTTGAATTCAACAAGTATTAAAAGCCTTGGGGCAGCGCAAATGCACAATCAGAATGCATTGGATAAGTCACTACGCTCACACAATCAACATGCATTGGTTACGTCGCTGCGCTCATACAATTATTTATGGCATATCAACTAGAAGTGAGGTTCTCTCATGAACCAAGCACGCAATTTCTGCAAAGGATCAGACTTGGGGCAACAAGAGAATCATATTGGCTTACTGATCATAATATCTTCCATTTTCGAGTGTCGGGGAGTCAAATCTTGGCACCTACCAAAAGTCCAACCCTGCTTGGTAACCACCAAAAGTCCACCCTGCTGGCACCTTCATAAAACCAATCCCCTGCTCGCATTCGCATATGCATCACATACAACATACAAGCATCATATACATACATAACATAACCTCCCCCCCCTCAACCCCCGCGTTGATATATATTGATTTGTTCTTGACCCCTGAGTCAATGTTGTCTTTATTTTCTTCGGCCCCCGAGTCGATGTTTACCTTTCTTTCAACCCCCGAGTTGATGATATTTTGTCTTTATTTTCTTGACCCCCGAGTCGATATTTCCTTAGTTCCTCACCCCCCGATTCGATATCATTATTACATCTTCAACTGACATCTTATTGCTTGTACTGACCCCCGAGTCATTGTTATCTTTATCTTCTTCGACCCCCGAGTCGATATTGTCTTTATTTCCTCGACCCCCGAGTCAATATTTCCTTTATCTCTGCCCTCGACCCCCGAGTCGATATTTGCTTTTACCTTCAACCCCCGAGTTGATATTTTGTTATTTCCTTCAACCCCTAAGTTGATAGATTACCTCGCCTTTATTTTCTCGACCCCCGAGTCGATATTGTCTTTATTTCCTTCAACCCCCGAGTGGACGACAGTTTATCTTAATGTTTCTCGACCCCCGAGTCGATAGTGTATTTCCTTTTCTCAACCCCCGAGTTGATATACCAGTATTCCCAGTGAGTCTTTCACCTTGCTCCATCTAATCCCCATTAATCCTTCTTTAGAAACCAAAAGTGAAGCCTTGCCCAGTTGTATTCCTATATGCATCTCATAAAACAAGTTCATTTGCATTCCTGTATGCATGGCATATCCATCCCCAGCAACATATCATAACAGGATCCAGGGTTGATTCACAAGCATCTTGGCCAGTCCTCCTTCAAAGTCGGCAGTATTCTTCTAAAGAGAAATTGATATCTCGCACGTGCTCTCTGAATTCTATTCCCCAGCAAGTCATTCTTCAACCATGCAGTTGATATTGACAATCCCTAGCAGCTGTTGCTATTCTTACTCCCCAAGCAGAGGATATCCTAGAAAGTTTCTTGTGAGTTTTCCCCTACAGAGCCAGTGCATCTCCTCTGACAGGAATCTTGCTCAACTATCCCCCAGCAAATTTACCACAGAGATACTGCTTTGGTATCATCGAGGAACCTTAATGGATAAGGGAATGCTTCGACGACCCAGAGAATCTTCGACCTTCAGAGATACTGCTTTGGTATCATCGAGGAACCTTAATGTAAGTTCCTGGATTGGCTGGAATTTTGGTAAAACAACAAGGTGTTCAATGCTGATGTAATGGTGCTGATGTTGCAGCATTGAGTCTTAGTACTGGGCTGTACTAAGTTGTGAAGGTTAACTATGTTTGATGTCATGGGCTTGATGTCATAACATTGCACTTAACACTGGGCTGTGTTAAGGTTGCTAGTTGCTGAAGTGGATGTCTGATGTCACATAGGTGATGTTGTAACATCAGACCTGCAGAACTGAAGCTAATGACAGCATGGGCTTGTTGTTATTAAGGTCGCGTATTAGCTGGAATTGTGGAGAGTGTTGACTCGTTGGATGAGAATATCTTGGGCTAGATATTTTCTGTTACATGGGAGATTTGATTGCAGGTTTGTTGGAGAATTAAAAGGTGGAAGATTTAAAAAGATTTTGGGGATAAAATCTGTTTTAAAAGATTCAGTTTTTAATTAACAAATCTGATCAAATATTGTGACAAATCCAATCCAAATTCAAGGAGCTATATAAAGCGCACAAGACCAAGGAAGAAGGTACAGAAAACAGATTGAAGATCAAGAGCTGGAGGCTTAGAGTCTAGGGTTTGTTTAGAGTACTTGTAATCACACTATTCTAGGTTGAATAGGTGTTGAATTTTCTGTCCTCTCTAGAAGCTGTGAAGCAATAGAGAGTTGTTGATTGATCGAAGCTAGGAAGCAAGATCAAGGGATCTCAAAGAGGTTGTTCTTTGAGTGTTTTAGGGGATTGAGTAGTGTTCTCATATCTAAGTGGGTTCTTAGGTAGAAAGTCACTAGTAGAGTATAAGTTTAGGAGATTGTCAACTGGTGTGTTGAGTCTGTAAATTATATCTACAAGTAGTGAATTTCATCCCTGGCTTGGTAGCCCCCAGACGTAGGTAGTTAGACCGAACTGGGTGAACAATTCCTTGTGTTTTCCTGTTGCTTATTCTGTCCATTATTGCAGAGTGTGTTGTTGTGACATCGCACCTTAACATCACACGTCTGGTACCAGAATTTCACTTAACAGATAAGGTACTGCTTCGACATTCCAGAGAATCTTCTGCTTCCAAAGATACATCTTTGGTATCGTTGAGGAACCTTAACGGATAAGGGACTGCTTCGACGACCCAGAGAATCGTCTGCCTTCAGAGATACTGCTTTGGTATCATCGAGGAACCTTAATGGACAAGGGGATGCTTCGACGACCCAGAGAATCGTCTGCCTTCAGAGATACTGCTTTGGTATCGTTGAGGAACCTTAACGGATAAGGTACTACTTCAATGTCCCAGAGAATCGTCTACCTTCAAAGATACTGCTTTGGTATCGTTGAGGAACCTTAACGGATAAGGTACTGCTTCGACATTCCAGAGAATATTCTGTTTCCAAAGATACTGCTTTGGTATCGTTGAGGAACCTTAATGGATAAGGTACTGCTTCAATGTTCCAGAGAGTCTTCTGCTTCCAAAGATACTGCTTTGGTATTGTTGAGGAACCTTAACGGATAAGGTACTGCTTCAATGTTCCAGAGAATCTTCTGCTTCCAAAGATACTACTTTGGTATCGTTGAGGAACCTTAATGGATAAGGGACTGCTTCGACGACCCAGAGAATCGTTTACCTTTAGAGATACTGCTTTGGTATCATCGAGGAACCTTAATGCATAAGGGACTGCTTCGACGTCCCAGAGAATCGTCTGCCTTCAGAGATATTTCTTTGGTATCGTCAAGGAACCTTAATGCATAAGGGACTGCTTCGACGACCCAGAGAACCGTCTACCTTCAAAGATACTGCTTTGGTATCATCGAGGAACCTTAATGGAAAAGGGACTGCTTCGACGACCCAGAGAATCTCGAGTTATTCTGTCCAGTTGGTACCCTGCTACCCCATTCTATCAGCTCTCACTCCATAGCACTTTACCTTTTGCCAGACAAATTTTGGGGTCTTCTTATATCTAATTGACTTCTACCCTTAAAATAAACGCTTTATAGCAGTTCATTTTCTCGGGTTCAAGGCAATTAGATAGGGGCATCTGTCATACCCCAAATTTGTCCTACTCTCTCATTTTTCTTATGCCAAGCATGTTATTATTTCCTGGACTTTTCTCATGGCTTTTGGACTTCATGGGGATCTGGTTTATTTTCTTTGTAATTAGAGGCTCTTGCAAGTGTGTTTGATGTCAAGTGGAGATAAAAGAAGAGGTGCCCTCATTCTCATAGTCAAGACATGGTTCATTCATTCTTAGGCCAATGGTTAGTTTCAAGATAAACGTGTGGCAAGCTGTGGCTTAATTTGTTTCAGGTTGGTTTTGAGCCTTGTAATCAAATTAGCCAAGCTATGGTTGGTTTCAAGATCCATTTGTGGTCATATTCCAATTTTAAGTCATGTTTCAAGTGGTTCAGTCCTATTTTCAAGCCATGGTTAGAAGAATTGTTTCAAGCTTTGTTGATTTGTGACTAAGTTTACGCCATGGTTAAAAGTGCAAGTTGTGATCCTTCATTTTCAAGTCATGTTTAGAAAAATTGTTCCAAGGCATAATTTTAATTGTTCCAAGCTATAATGAGAAAGCCGTGATTAAATGGTTTCGTGCCATGAGTAAGGTTTATGCCTAAGACTTGTTTCAAGTTTGATTTAAATCTTAAGGTCAAAGTTTCAAGCTATCATTAGAAGCTCAAGATGAGAATTCAAATTACAAAGTTTGGAATTGAAGAATCAATAAGTCATTACATTATCAATTGAATTGTAAATCAAGTTCAAGACGCTCCAAAAAGAAGCAAAGATCATAAGAAGTGTTACAAAAGATTAGAATTGGAAAAACATTGCATTGAATTCAAAGCTACAAGTTATGTCACAAGGCTTAAATCTACATGGTATACAAGACCTAAATCTATTTAAATTTCCATGCCCCATTCTTCAAGTTAAAGAGCAACCAAGACTTTCTTCTTTCATGCCAAATTACCTAAGTTTCCACTCCAAGCTTCAAAGCTGCCCTTGAATCTTTTATTTGTGCCAAGCCACCATCACTTCCAAGCTTTATCACCAAAGTCTTTGTCCATCATCACGCACCAACAGGTTAGGCCACGAATTCCTCCTCCTCATGATTTCGATTCTACCTACAAAAACAGAAATGACAGAAGTCTTTCAGCATCACATTGGCATAAACAAATTCACAATAAAATTGCATAATTTACACATTAAAACCATGTCCAAATTCAATTCAAAGGATTTGCCAAAATTAAGCAACAACAAAACCAAAACAAGATTCCAACATTCAAAAGGGATTCCAAAGTCACAAGTGTTACAACTTCACATGCACAAATGGTACAAGTTACAAAATTAATTTGGAGTCACATGTGCTACAAAGTGTAAGCTACAAGACCCAAGTTATTTTAAGGTGGATATACAAAGTAAGAAGAATTTTTCAGTGCATTCAAACTTCACCAAACTGCTCTGAAATTTCATGTTCAACTGCTAATTTCCAAACCAAGGCATTACACTAATCAATATTCAAGGTTTCTCTTCATCCCAAAGCTTCATGGCTGCCCTTCATGCTCTTGTACCATTCCAAATGCCGCAAAACCAGCACACATGGAAAGAAAAGAAATGATGTTAAGTTAGCAACTATGACACAAAAACAATAATAAAGCTGCAAGTACATAGCAGCAGGATTTTTTGCATACAATAACAACAAGGAAAGTTTCAAGGAGCCAGGATACATTGTGCAGCAGTAGAATTCAACAAAATATCAACAACAACATTGCCACACATGGTAAACAAGCAAATACATCTGTAAAAAACAATCAATCTACTTTGTACCAAGCTCATAATAATCATCATGCTAAGAAAGCCCCATGACATAGAATGGCTCAAAGAGTTAGTTCAAGCTCGGTAAATCACCCGACAAATCAAAGTTCTGTAAAAGGAAATGATTTACTCACCCAGTAAGAAATAAAAGGCAGAGTAGGAGCAATAAGATGGAGAATCATTATGCCATTCCAAGGATCTCCCTAGGACTAATGTTAATACCGCAAACTGCAAGCAAAAATCCAACACAACTCATGGCCACAAGTTTTCTTACCAGGCTAAGTAAATAAAAGTGTTGATACAAGGGCATTATTCTAGCTAATTACAAATTCATAACTAAAGGATTAATGGAGATTACCAAAAGATGTTAGGAACAACTGCAAGATATGGTGAAGGTGAGGTTATTGCACTTGCTAAAGATTGATTCACCTCAGTTTGAAGCTTATATTCCTCTTGCTTCTAAGTTACTGTCTGCAAAACAAGTGAAGCTGTGGCAAAATAAAAAAGACACAAGTCAGAGTTTTTTCAACTCATTCATAATCTATTCACAGGCAGGATTCATAATGAATGAAAAAAATGTCAGGATCATAACAAGGTACGTAATAATTCATGAAGAAAACACAAGGTTGATCATCTCAAATATTCACAAAAAGCAAAAGTCAGAAGTGTTTTTGAGTCAATGGAATATTACCACATCAGCATAGTGAAGGGGTCCACAAAAGTCATAATTTCACGCAGTGGAAAAATCAGATGAAAATCACATCTTCTAGACTTACTACAGACAAAATTTTCAAAAAAACAACTACCTCAGAATCATGGAATTCGTACAAGGACGCATTCCACCCAAATTTCAAAATGGCGTTTTGTACTATCTGTACCATAATCCTTCCTCCCTAATTTTTGATACTAAAAACCCTAATGTCTCTCTACCCTATATAAACAACCACTATTCATTCACAAAAGAGCACAAAAAAAAACCCTAATCTTTTTCTGCAAGAATTTTCCCAAACCCAGAAAAACACTAGAGCTCTCATTCCAAATCTCTACAGAATTTCACACTGAGATTCTGATAGAGACGAGCTAAACCACATGCCACACTTCAAGATTTTAGAGAAGAGAGAATAACACTATACTCAGAGGAATAGAAGCAGAAAAAGAAAAGGAGTCAAGAGAGCTCAAAGATTTACCTTCATCAGAAAAGTAAATTCGGACTTGCTCCGATTTCGTAAGTCTTCTCTTCTCATTTGTATTTCTGAACCATGATCTTTGCTCGCCTCTGTGTGTTGATTTGAATCCCTCTGTTAATTGCTCGATTTCTCCTTTTTGAGTAGATTTAGGTTATTCTGTGAGGTTCGATTTTAGGGTTTTGAGGAAGTTTTAGGGAAATCTAACCTCGGATTTGGATAGAGGGGGTGTTTTTATGTGGGTTTAGGTTGGTTCATGGTGTTTTAGCCGGAGAAGAGGGGCGGCGCCGCCGCCAACCACCTTCTTCTCCGGTGAGATTAGGGTTCCGGTAAGTTTTTGTTGCAGAGAGAGAGAGACGTTGAGAGAGATATAATAGCGTAGAGAGAGAGAGAGAACGTTTTGAAAATGAGCTTTGTTTCACTCTTTTTTTTCTTTTCTATCCGTTAGCCATGGGTGGTGGGTGTAACCGGTGGGACGGTGACACTTATCCCTCCCTTGACAAGTGTCACCGGAGAAGAGTTTTCTTATCCAGTTGCTTCTATGTGAAATTTCCCATGGGTATACCATGCGCGCGCGTGCTCTCAGCCTCAGATCAAAGTCAGCTTGACTCCTTCCCAATCCAACGCCCCAGATTGATTCTGGGATCAGCCTAGCTTGACCAGGGTCCATGGTGGACCTTCCCTCGTACTGGGCTTGCATCATTTGGGCCCAGGCAGTTTTCTTAAACACACCCCCCTAGTTTCTATTTCTGGCCCATTCTGGTTTTGTTTTTTTAAAGTTTTTTATTTAAAAGCAAACTTTTGAAAACAATTTTATTAATAAATTAATTTAGTTAATTTTATTAAAATTTTTCATTTAATATTAATTAATCATTTTATGATTAATTTTATTAAATATTGAATTTTAATTTAATTAATTATTAATTTGGTTTCAATTCTAAAAAATTCTAAAAAAATACTTTTATTTAATAAGTCCTCAATTCTTATTTAATTAATTTTATTAAATTATTTTATTTAATATTAATTAATTTTTGATAATTAATTGTATTAAATATTTTGATTTACTCTAATTAATTATTGGAACTTTATTCTTAAAAACCTAGAACTTAATTTTAGTTTAGGACTTCCCTCCTTAGAATTAACTTTAGAATTAGGTTACTAACCTAACTAATATGCTTGATTTTTACCCCACCATTTTATTATGTGTGTACTTTATTCATGTGGATTTTATTTCATGCTTTAATTATATGTATGCTATTCATATTATACTTGTCCAAGCCAAAAAATCTTTTTCAAACTAATTTCTTGACTTAATGTCAAGCCCTTTTAGTACCTTGTAAGTCGATCGTTTTCACGATCGCAATCGACCTCACAATGCCTCCTCTTGGGCTTTATACAACGATAATTGTTGCACATTTCACTTTGGTTTGTATGCGTGTATGTGATTGGCTCACTTTAATCATGGCTCGATTATTCCCATTTGATTAATTACACCCCTCTCCCTTAAGATTAAAATCAACCTTTTTTTTACAACAATAAACAAGCTTGATCCAACGTCAAGTATTTTCCATATCAAATTCAATTAATCTCCAACTTTCACTTGATCCACATATCAAGTCCCTTTACCTCTTGTAAGTCGAGCGCTTATGCCTCGCAATTGACCTTACCTTAAACCATAGGACCTCTTTTCCATTAGTTCTCAAACCATTTCGCACGTAAATCCAAACCTCGATCCAACGTCGAGTATTTTTTTCTTAAATCAAATTAATACATTTAATTATACTAAATATCATTTCTTAAAAGGTGAAAAGAGGGGGATCAAGTCTTTGGTATTTTTCCTCAATTGTTTGGGTGCGAGTTCTCTTACTCGTGTGTGGACAATTGACGCCTTTAAAACACTTGTAATCCGACAACACTCAAATTTCTTTTTCCATATCAATTATTAAAGCACGTAATCTCTACTTAAATATCATTTCTTAAAAGGTGAAAAGGAGGGAGATCAAGTCTTTGGTCTTTCTCCTCAATTGTTTGGGTGTGAGTTCTCTTACTCGTGTGTGGACAATTGACGCCTCTAAAACACGCGAAACTCGACAACATTCAAACCTTTTTCCAAGTAATAATTAATACACTTAATCTCTATCTAAACACATTTTACTAAAGGTGAAGTGAGGGTGGTCGAGTCTTTTACCTTTCTCCTCAATTGTTTGGGTGCGAGTTCTCTTACTCGTGTGTGGACAATTGGCGCCTATAAAAAATACAAACCAAACAACAGTAGTCCCACGAACTACGAATGCTCTGACTTTCCCATTGCACGAGGGAATACGTAGGCACAAGGGTTCTAATCCTTGCCGAGCACCCTAATAATAAAACCACCCATCTTCCCCTTAGAAGCAAATCCTTTATAAGATAACAAACAAACCTAGCTAACTTTCTCACGAATCGAATCAAGAGGTTCCCGTTGAGTACAACGGACGTAGATGGTGCTAATACCTTCCCTCTTGCGTAACCGACTCCCGAACCCGTAATTTGGTTGCGATGACCAAGTTCTTATCTCCCTTTAAAGGTTTTATCGATATTTTCCTTTCCCTCCTTTGGGATAAATAAAGTTCGGTGGCGACTCTGTTTCAAACAGTTTTTTCCGCGTCCATCGCGAGGATCATATTTTTCGCGTACTAGTGTTGATAAGTGTCCCCACCACAGCCGCCATCTCAAGAATCGCTTTCTTCATCTCCGCATCACCAGGAATACAAATTTGATTACGGAATCTCAACACACCATGGGCATCTAACTTGAAATCATCATTCTCAGACTGATCGATCCCAACCATTGAATCTACAAGTTTCACGTCTAACTTCTGAGCTCCCTTGATACTATCCAGAAAATCATTGTTAATCTTCAGCATTCCCAACATCACACTCTGCGGTGTCACTTCGCAAACTAAGCTCATATCTCTGAACTGCTCAATTAATTCCAATTCTTTAACCATCATTGCCGACATATGCAAGGTTTTCCGACTTAGGGCATCAGCCATGACATTAGCTTTACCTGGATGATAGTTCAAACCGAAGCATAATTTTTGATAATTCCAACCATATTCGTTGTCTCATATTCAATTCCTTCTGATCAAATAAATACTTTAAACTCTTATGGTCACTAAACACTTCAAATGTAGAACCATAAAGATAATGCCTCCAAATCTTCAGCACAAAAACAACTGCAGCAAGTTCTAAATCATGCGTAGGATAGTTCTTTTCACGAGTCCTCAACTGCCTCGACGCATAAGCAACCACCTTATCATTCTGCATAAGCACACCTCCCAAACCCATCTTAGAAGCATCACAATACACCACAAAAGGTTCTCCTGGATTAGGTAATGTCAAAACCGGAGCCGACGTCAATCTCTTCTTCAATTCCGTAAAACTTTCTTCACATTGAATGTCCCACACAAAAGCTCTATTTTTACAAGTCAACTTAGTCAACGGAAGTTCTAACTTAGAAAATCCTTCGATAAACCTTCGGTAATAACCAGCTAGTCCCAAAAAGCTTCTAATCTCGGTAGCCGACTTCGGAGTTTCCCATTGCAACACAACATCTACTTTAGATGGATCCACAACAATGCCACTACCTGAAATGACATGACCAAGAAAACTAACCTCCTTTAACCAAAATTCACATTTAGACAGCTTTGCATATAACTTCTTCTCCTTCGGTTCTTGCAACACGGTGCTTAAATGCTCAGCATGCTCTTCTTCAGATTTAGAGTCTATCAGAAGATCGTCAATAAAACCCACTACAAACTTATCCAAATAATCAAGAAAATCTGATTCATATACTCCATGAATACCAGGTGCATTAGACACACCAAACGACATCACAGTAACCTCATTGTTACCATCCCTCGTCCTGACTGTCTTCGGAATATCATCTGGCTTAACACAAATTTGATGATAATCCAGACCTTAAATCAATCTTGTTAAGCACACAGGCATCTATTAACTGATCCAGCAAATTCTCAATCCTCGGAATCAGACACTTATTCCAGATCGTCACTTTATTCAACTGCCGATAGTCAACACACAACCTCATACTTCTATCTTTCTTCCTCACTAACAGTACAGGTGCACCCCACGGAGAAACACTTGGTCGAACAAACCTCTTCTCAAACAACTCTTCTAACTGTTTCTCTAATTCACTCATTCAGAAACATACATTCTGTATGCAATCATAGACATCAAGCTTGCATCGAGTACCCGTCGATAACAAGTTACACTCCACACTACAGTGGTACATCACTGATATCTCATGGGAGCACCTCCAAATAATCACCCACCAAAGGTAGCTCACATGCCACCGCATCCTCTTAAGCTTCAAGGAATCCAACATCATAAACACCTTTGCACCATCTTCCACAGATTCATTCACTTGCTTAAGAGAACAAACAACTCTTCACCCTTGTCGAAATTAGATTCAGGTGGACATCAAGAATTACACACCACTGGCATATCACTAGCCATCATACTATTCTCTATCCTTCAAAAGCAGACATCATCAATACCTGATCGTTCTCCTTGGGATATTCCAACTTGACCGATAGGAAAGAAACTCTAATTTGCCTCATCTTCAAATCTAATGGTCTGCATCGACTCATCAAAACAATCCGCAAGCACTCGTCTTAACCTCGACAATTCACTGCGCACACTACTCAAGCTCGCAAGACACGTCTATCCCATCCAACATGATCCCGTCCATTATCAACAAGAGATTAAGGGTGATCAGTTCCTCAATTTGTCAATAACAGCCGATATCATGAGGCGGTACAAACTATCTTCACCAACTATCGCAGCGTCCAACACTACCTTAGCCAACGCTCCACACTCAAAGCACCTTGGAGAAGCACCACCTTCTCCCCCACTTGTTTAATTCCCAACCTGCAAATGGAAAATAAAATAAGCATCGACAGTGTTTTTACACACATGTCGCACACTAGGGAAACAAACAACATTAGACAACCTGGCCGGACGTGTAACACCCCAATTCCCATCGCGAATAAATAATACATAAATAAAATCAGAGTGACTAAAAATTTATTTTTCCGACAGAAACAAGGATGTCACATTTAAATAAACAAAACATCATCCCTGCTCATAAATTTGATACATAGCGTAAAATAGATTACCCTCAATTGGGAAACTTTTCCATATAAAGGTAATACCAAATATATTCAACAATTATGTACATAAATAATATAATCGTTTGCCCGACTCTCGTGCTACGTATCAGAGCAGACACCAAGACCGATAACAGAACGGAGGGCTAGTCTCCACAAAAGACCTCCAGCAACTCTAATCTGCAATGCCTCATAGAGCATTATAAAACAGCAGAAGGGTGAGAAATAACAACTAAAATCAAGATTGCATAATAATATGCCCACACACATTCAAACATATGCATAAAATCATCTCACCCATACCATCAAATACTAACACATATAGCATGCCGCTAATACAAAAATATCACACATAATGAATCAAATCATGATTTTCCACACATAACGCATCCATTCACAATTCTCACCACAATTCATCATAACTCACTCATATACACCACAATGTATATATATATATATATATATAAAGCCAAGCATATTCATCATACATACTTTCGCAATTCTTATCATTCTACATAAACATACATGTTCATGTTTATTCATCAATGCACCATTATCAGGAACTTATTGGAACCATCGCTCGTTACCAATGTAACTCCCCGTCGGGCATACGATGTTCCCCGTCGCTCACACCCCACACGGGCACACGACGTTTATGGATCGCTCACACCCCACACGGGCACACGACCCGATCGCTCACACCCTACATGGGCACACGATCGTCTATAATCATCACTCACACCCCATATGGGCACACGACGTTATAGCGGATTCCCTCTGGAACCAACCGTCGCTCACACCCCACATGGGCACACGACGTTTCTGGATCACTCACACCCCACATGGGCACACGATCGCACAAGATGCATATCATGATGCTTGGCACACAAGAAATCATGACAATCAAATGCATCACCACAATTCAACAATATGAATTATCTCATCATCATTATTCATGCATTGAAAACAATTCAAACAATGCATTTCATCACATACCACATACCGGGCACACAATCCGATTGCTCACACCTCACCTAGGCACACAATCGTTTGTATTCATCGCTCACACCTCACATAGGCACACGACGTTACAACGGTTTCTCATTAGAATCACACAACACAAGAATGTACATCATTATGCTTCACATACAAAATGACTCAAGACATTCTTGAAATGCACACATATTCACAATATATTCATGCATTCATCTCATACAATCACAATTCAACCATATGAATTAATCAACATCATCACACTCATGCATTGCAAACCAATTCAAACAATGCATTTCAAACCATAAAGGCCACCAAATTACACACATTGAATTTCACATAAACAATGCACATATTTGCCATAGGGCCACAACCCATCATCACAACATTTCATCATGTATATTCACATCATATAACGGTCTACAAGCTACACGTTACATGTCACAAGCATATATCATGCTAACACATCAATCGCACACATTGTACGCGATAAAAACCCGACAATCCAACACTTTTCCAAAACCACGGCCTAAATAATTCATCTACTTCCCTCCAAACCATTTTTAATAGAAGGAGCTTTTCATTAGCTTTCCAACGCTTCGAACGGCGACCAAAACGGACTTACGGTTTGAAAATTACGACAAAAACAAAATTGGAAAATATCACGTTCGCTCAAGTATTCGCTAGGCGAACCCTAGCGAACCAAGGCAGTGGAAAACAGTCATAAAGTTCGCTAGGCGAACCATCTAGCGAACATTCGCCCGTTCCTTCGCTGGGGTTCGCTAGGCGAACCCGCGAAACCCAGAATTCGCAGCAGCGTCAACCTAGGTCATATGGGACCAAAATACATCATTTTTACCACCCAAACCCTTCTAATTCATACCAGAACAACCAAAACATGTTTAGACATAATCAACGAGTATTCTACGCGGTTTATATCGAATTTCATCCGTGAAAACATCGATTTCTATCAATTGCTCCTAATTTGAATCGATTAGAAAAATCGCGAAACAACCAAAACAATCACAACAAACAACACATATACATACACAAGCAAGATATAATTGAAACTTCTCACCCTTACCCGATTAATCGCGAGTGAAACGGAGAATCTTCGATTTTCCCCTCTTTTCTTCTTCTCCCTTTCTTTCCTCTCTTTCCTATTCTTTTCCTTTTCTTTTTCCTTTTCTTTTTCCTCTTTTTCTTTTCTTTCTATTTCTATTTATAACAAAATATCTAACTACCCAAAATGATCATTTTACCTTTACGCTCAAATATCTCCCAAACGCTCTCAAAATGCGATAACACATAAGCATACCGATGAAATATATTTCCGAAATAAAAGTTGAAAAGAATTAATAAGTTAATACAAATATTTTATCTATCTGAGAAATTAACCAATTAGCAGGTATAATACCATAAATTCACACATTTCACAAAATTCAAATAAATGAAATAAATAAATAGAGTTAAACAAATCGGGGCGTTACAATTCTCCCCCACTTAGACATTTTCGTCCTCGAAAATATACTGAGACGAACAACTCCGGACACGACTCTCGCATCCGACTAACAAACTAACATACCAACAAAAGCACACCACGAATAACACAAACTGGCAAACCACCTTGCTAACAGCAACCTCAACAACGACACGACAACGGCGACAACTACAATGACAAGATGCAAAGCCCATACAATGCACTTGACGACAAACTCACGACTCAAAGAAAAGCCAAGATACCAACACACAGGTTCACTCTAGAACCGAAACACAACAAGATCGTTACCCTACCCTAGGTAACACTCCCCTAATTCCCCACACAGGAATTAGCCACACTCACTCGAACCATCACCATGGAAACGAGGCAACAACACAAACAAGAACATAAAGTTCCATGACACCACAAAGTCTCAACAATATCAACAAAACCAGAACACCAACAACAATGCTACGATTCACCAATCGAACATGCAACCAAACATCCATCTACATAGTAGCCCATGGATAACATTTGAACCTTTCACCTAACACTTCCATTCTAAAACATCTAATGGTCTCTTCACTCCTACATGTTCCCAATGTTCAACCTATGAACTCTTACAAGTCCCACACGCAAATACAAATTGTGCCACACCACGCATCCGCTGCGCACTCTGATTACTCGTAACCATCAAAATTACCAATTTCACGTCCAAAGTCTAACTCTTTCTCATTTTCACCAAAAATCACTGTTCACTGTTAATATACCCAACCGCACACTATCAGACGTCAATTCACACACCAACCCAAATCTCTAAATCCTCCCAAAAGTTCCCACTCTTTAACCATCAAAGCAGACATAAGTAAAACTTTCGACTTAACTCATCACGCACGACATAAACTTTACCAATAGGATAATTCGAGCCAAGGTCATAACTAATCAGGAATTCCAATCATCCGACCGTGCCTCAATCCGAGTCACCAATCAAAAGTTATAAAGGAAACAAAATGGGACAACCTGCCATGTTCGCTAGGCGAACCTTCTAGCGAACCCTCGCCTTGCCGTTCGCTCCGCGAATCCCTTGGCGAATCAAGGCAGCAACCACCAACATCAAAAACACCCAAACTTCGCTAGGCGAACAACTCAGCGAACCTTCGCTGACCTTCGCTGACCTTCGCTAACTGGTTCGCTAGGCGAACCCGCGAAAACTCAGAATTACAACAATCTTGTTACTCATCCAAAACCGTCAATTCCTCCATCCAAACACCTTGAACCTAAAACCCTTAAAATAATACCTCCAGATTCTCCAACATAATACAATCGTACCCAATTCTAAATCCTGCATAGTATTGATCCTTTTATGAATCCTCAATTGTCGTAAAGCATAAGCCACGACTTTACCCCCTTGCATTAACACACTGACTAACTCATCAAAGACGCATCCCAATATCCTCACAAACGGTTCATCAGGATCACACAGAATCAAAACTGAAGCCGTAGACAAATCCTACTTCAGCTCTCTCCAACTTCCCCCACAATGAACATCCAAAACAAATGACTCACCCTTTGCAAGTCAACTGAGATAACTGAAGTACGAACTTAACAAAGTCTTCCATAGCCTGCAGTAACAACCAACTGAGCCCAAAAGTTTCTAATCTCCTTAACCAACTTCGGAACCTCTCAATGTAGAACTGCATCTACTTCCGATGGATCCATAATCATACTCTCATCTAAAATAACATATCCAATAAACTAACCTTTTTCAACCCAAATTCTCACTTGAATAACTTGGCATAAAACTTCGTCTCTTTTTGACACTTGTAATTCAAATCCCAAACACTCTACCTGTTCTTCCTCTGAGTTTATAACAAATCTGAATATCCTCAATCAAAGCCATTACGAACTTATCCACATAAATATGGAAGATACGATTCCTCTACTCCACAAATATTACAGACGCATTACTATCACCGAACAACATCACTGCACGTTGTAATGCCCAAACAAACCAAACCTCATTCAAACTTGTCCAGACTCACATACAAGCTTAATCGAGTAAATAACAGCCTATCCCGACGATAACAAACGTAACCAGTCACATTAAATCAATCAAAGCCTCAACTCACACCATTCACCACTCTTATCAAACATTCCAACCAATTGCGATTTTACTCAAACTCAACCAAACCATTCTAGTTATCTATTCATGAAAGTGGACACTCATTCTCAATCGTTACCTTAATCAACTGTTAGTAATCCATACACAATTTCTTCTCTTAACAGTCCAAATTCCATAAATCCCCACATGTAGCAACAACCATCCCAAAAGAACTCTCAAATAGTACATTCACACTTAAGGTTTTCTCAAAATTTCCATTAGTGCTCTAAAACTCCAAAGACTCCAAACCTCACCAGAACTCTAAGTTCCGCTTTCCATAGTCTCAATACCAATACCATCATACACATCATACTTGTTATTCCATTCAATCATCATTCCCTTTTTGTTACTAACAAAGCTGGAGCTCTCTAAGACAACGCCTTAATGTTCCATTCAAAACACATCCGAAAACCATGCACAACTGACGGCCCATCACTGTGACCTTTCTGCCAATTTCTAGAAAACTATCGTCACAAACATAATAACATCTTAGTTTCACGTCCTAAAAGTTCTTTTACTTACTTAGCAGATTCAACCTCAAATCCTTACCTTCGTCCAATTTGAGTTCACACTCTACTCTCTGAGAACAACCTTTTACAATATCCAATCGTTCTCTCCCAATGACTTCCCAACTTGACCAACATACCAAAAACCTCTAATCCGTCTCATCTTCCAGTATAAGAGTCTTCATCAACTCACCGAAGCAATCCGTAATCATTTTCTCAATTCCACACAATTCATGGCACACACTATCCAAGCTGGAAAGACCCGTCTATTCCATCCAACATAATTCCCGTCTACTATCAACAAGAGATTAAGGGTGATCAGTTCCTCAATTTATCAATAGACAGCCGACAATCATGATGGGGCATAAACCGTCTTTACCAAACTATAATAGCCGTTCTTGCATCCCATACACAAAGTTACCTAAGGCACAAATCCTTAGTTGACATAAACCTTACCTCCGCATTCCCTCCGGAATCAGGAACAACACTGTCCAAACAACACTTACACTCTTGCAACCAACGGCACACTGAGCCAACGGTCCACAACCGAAATAACTTGGAGAAGTTACAGCTTCTCCCCCACTTATCTCATTCTAACTCCTGCAGACTTCGGATTAGAAAAACCAGAAAGCACTGACAGTGTTTCCCACACATATCACGTACTAAGGGACAACCAACAATGACAGTATTCAACTGTCACACCAACTGACTCAACAACTTGGCCGGACGGACTGACCTGCTCTGATACCACTAATGTAACACCCCAATTCCCATCGCGAATAAATAATACATAAATAAAATCAGAGTAACTAAAAATTTATTTTTCCGACAGAAACAAGGATGTCACATTTAAATAAACAAAACATCATCCCTGCTCATAAATTTGATACATAGCGTAAAATAGATTACCCTCAATTGGGAAACTTTTCCATATAAAGGTAATACCAAATATATTCAACAATTATGTACATAAATAATATAATCGTTTGCCCGACTCTCGTGCTACGTATCAGAGCAGACACCAAGACCGATAACAGAACGGAGGGCTAGTCTCCACAAAAGACCTCTAGCAACTCTAATCTGCAATGCCTCATAGAGCATTATAAAACAGCAGAAGGGTGAGAAATAACAACTAAAATCAAGATTGCATAATAATATGCTCACACACATTCAAACACATGCATAAAATCATCTCACCCATACCATCACATACTAACACATATAGCATGCCGCTAATACAAAAATATCACACATAATGAATCAAATCATGATTTTCCACACATAACACATCCATTCACAATTCTCACCACAATTCATCACAACTCACTCATATACACCACAATGTATATATATATATATATATATATATATATATATATATATATATATATATATATATATATATATATATATATATATAAAGCCAAGCATATTCATCATACATACTTTCGCAATTCTTATCATTCTACATAAACATACATGTTCATGTTTATTCATCAATGCACCATTATAAAGATCACAAATGCAAATCATAGAGACCGACTCACGACTCTATGCATATGCAATGCGGTACCGACTCAATCATCTCAAGTTCACTCAGGAACTTATTGGAACCATCGCTCGTTACCAATGTAATTCCCCGTCGGGCATACGATGTTCCCCGTCGCTCACACCCCACACGGGCACACGACGTTTATGGATCGCTCACACCCCACACGGGCACACGACCCGATCGCTCACACCCCACATGGGCACACGATCGTCTATAATCATCGCTCACACCCCACATGGGCACACGATGTTATAGCGGATTCCCTCTGGAACCAACCGTCGCTCACACCCCACACGGGCACACGACATTTCTGGATCGCTCACACTCCACATGGGCACACGATCGCACAAGATGCATATCATGATGCTTGGCACACAAGAAATCATGACAATCAAATGCATCACCACAATTCAACAATATGAATTATCTCATCATCATTATTCATGCATTGAAAACAATTCAAACAATGCATTTCATCACATACCACATACCGGGCACACAATCCGATTGCTCACACCTCACCTAGGCACACAATCATTTGTAATCATCGCTCAAACTTCACATAGGCACACGACGTTACAACGGATTCTCATTAGAATCACACAACACAAGAATGTACATCATTATGCTTCACATACAAAATGACTCAAGACATTCTTGAAATGCACACATATTCACAATATATTCATGCATTCATCTCATACAATCACAATTCAACCATATGAATTAATCAACATCATCACACTCATGCATTGCAAACCAATTCAAACAATGCATTTCAAACCATAAAGGCCACCAAATAACACACATTGAATTTCACATAAACAATGCACATATTTGCCATAGGGCCACAACCCATCATCACAACATTTCATCATGTATATTCACATCATATAACGGTCTACAAGCTACACGTTACATGTCACAAGCATATATCATGCTAACACATCAATCGCACACATTGTACGCGATAAAAACCCGACAACCCAACACTTTTCCAAAACCACGGCCTAAATAATTCATCTACTGCCCTCCAAACCATTTTTAATAGAAGGAGCTTTTCATTAGCTTTCCAACGCTTCGAATGGCGACCAAAACGGACTTACGGTTTGAAAATTACGACAAAAACAAAATTGGAAAATATCACGTTCGCTCCAGTATTCGCTAGGCGAACCCTAGCGAACCAAGGCAGTGGAAAACAGTCATAAAGTTCGCTAGGCGAACCATCTAGCGAACATTCGCCCGTTCCTTCGCTGGGGTTCGCCTAGCGAACCCGCGAAACCCAGAATTCGCAGCAGCGTCAACCTAGGTCATATGGGACCAAAATACATCATTTTTACCACCTAAACCCTTCTAATTCATACCAGAACAACCAAAACATGTTTAGACATAATCAACGAGTATTCTACGCGGTTTATATCGAATTTCATCCATGAAAACATCGATTTCTATCAATTGCTCCTAATTTGAATCGATTAGAAAAATCGCGAAACAACCAAAACAATCACAACAAACAACACATATACATACACAAGCAAGATATAATTGAAACTTCTCACCCTTACCTGATTAATCGCGAGTGAAACGGAGAATCTTCGATTTCCCCTCTTTTCTTCTTCTCCCTTTCTTTCCTCTCTTTCCTCTTCTTTTCCTTTTCTTTTTCCTTTTCTTTTTCCTCTTTTTCTTTTCTTTCTATTTCTATTTATAACAAAATATCTAACTACCCAAAATGACCATTTTGCCCTTACGCTCAAATATATCCCAAACGCTCTCAAAATGCGATAACACATAAGCATACCGATGAATTATATTTCGGAAATAAAAGTTGAAAAGAAATAATAATTTAATACAAATATTTTATCTATCTGAGAAATTAACCAATTAGCAGGTATAATACCATAAATTCACACATTTCACAAAATTCAAATAAATGAAATAAATAAATAGAGTTAAACAAATCGGGGCATTACAGGACGGACTGACCTGCTCTGATACCACTAATGTAACAACCCATTTCTACCCATCGAATAATAATAAATCAGAGTTTCAAAATTTCAATACTCAAATAGGATGCCACATTTTCAACTTAAAAACAACGGCATTTAACCACATAAACATGGATACATAACACTTAATACTCAGATGAACATAATTCAATCTTTGACACAAAACAACTTTATTAATACGCAGCGGATTCGTAAATTCAACTGAAATACCATAACATCTGGTTTGATTCAACACAACTCTAAGACATCAGGTCTTTAATGAAAACCAACTTAAAATTCAGCAACACAACAATTCAACATTGGCCATAGGCCTACAACTTATTCTTGCCAATCATTTAGAGGCACATCGACAAGACACAACATCACCTGCAACTCGCAATTGTCAACCAAAGGCACAACACAACGAGGCAACCAAAATACGCTACAATTCAACACAAAATCATTCGGCAGTCTTTGATTGAAACGGTTAATTAATCTTCTGCTATATTACTAACTGCTTTAATCTACTAATTCACTGCTACTGCTATATTATTACCCTACTGGTTTGTCACTACTACTGTCATAATACCATTCCTGCTATGTTTACTCACTACTGCCAGATTATTTTTCTACTGATTAACACTGTTATTGCTACTAGAGAACCTGCTAATTCATACCCTTGCTGTTATATTTTCTGCTAACTGAAACTAATAATGGTTACATTAATTTCCTGCTAATTTCTATTTTCTAGTATCACTTATTTATTTTACTGTTATTGACATACTAATTTTCTGCTAAACCTACTAATCCTGTTACTAACATTATTATTCCTTTTTACTGTTACTAACATTATTAATTTTTTCTGCTAAACAATACCTACAAGTGGCTTGCGCCACTAATTCACAAGGACACAGGTGGCTTGCGCCACTAGAATCCCTCAAACAAAGGTAGCTTGCGCCACCATTCTTCATGAAGGTAAGGTGGCTTGTGCCACCATTAAGCAATGACAAGGTGGCTTGCGCCACCATTAAACAAGGCACAGGGGTGGCTTGCGCCACGCTTTCTCTTTTGTTTTTAAAAATAATCCAATCTCCGACACAGACCAAACAACATATAATTTCATACTTTTTAGCAACATTAATTTCTTTTTCACAGAACCTATAATTTCCTCAGGGATTACCACCAGACACAGCAACAACATGAATTCGGTAAATTTATCGACACAATTCACACACAGTAGCAATTCTATACACACCCAAATCCCACATATTATTCATCAATTACCCTATTATAGAGTCAGAACCCCACCCTTACCTTGGATTGAAGGTCGCTTTACTCTCCGATTGGGTTCTCGCGCTTGCAGCCTCTACGTAATGGTTTCTAAACCCTTGTTCCTCTTGCTGCCACTTTCTTTTCCTTCTCCTAATTCTAAATGCCTAATAATAAACACTATTAATCCGTTTGTCTTATTGGGCCTCATTGCTACACCCCCACTAATACTACTTCACTCACCATCTAAATAAGCCCAATAATATAATCTAGTATTATTTCTAATACTATAATTACCACTTAAGTTAGCTTAATTAATTAATTAACGACAACGCAACTTAAATCAATATTTTATAATTAATTAAACTAAAACCGACATAGCAACTCAACACAACATTTCGACAACCAACACAAATCAAACAAATAATACGAAGATATTTAATTAAATAATTAATTAAATAACCGGGCGTTACACAATCTATCTCTATGTGCTTTATGCCCTCGTGGAAAATTGGATTGGCAGCTATGTGCATGGCAGACGTATTATCACAGTATATGATGATGGGCATTGGATGTTTTATCTGGAAATCTACAAGGATATTAAGTAGCCAAACGCCTTCACAAGTGGCTTGGGAAATGGCACAATATTCAACTTCAGAGGATGATCTGGAAATGACAGTTTACTTCTTATTTTTCCAGCTATTAATGGATGTACCAAGGAAGTAGCAGATGCCAGAGGTTGATCTTCGAGTATCTGGAAGGGCACCCCAATCTGAGTCTGAAAAACCTTTAAGGCATAAAGGAGAATTAAAGTGAAAGATAAGACCTTGTCCTGGGTTCTTTTTGAGGTATTTCAGAACATGTAAGCCAACTAACATATGCTTATCTTTTGGAGCAACAAGGAATTGGCTTAGTTTACTTACATCATAAGTTATTTCAGGTCTGGTGAGAGTAAGATAGAGAGGGCGACTAATGAGCCTTCTATAACTGGTAGGGTCAGATATAGGTGTTCCATAAGTTTTGTAAAGTTGAAAACGAGGCTGCATAGGGGTGGAGCAAGGCTTAGCACCAAGAAGGCCTGCATCAGTTATGAGATCAAGGGTCTATTTTCTTTGGCATAAGGAAATTCCATGTACACTTATAGCAACTTCAAATCCTAAGAAATATTTGAGGCCCCCTAGGTCTTTGATACTGAATTTGGCATCCAATAAGGTTTTGAGTTGATGAATTTCATGAGGATCAGTGCCTCCAATAACTAAATCATCAACATACACCAGAACCACAGTGAAGCCATGAGGAGATGTTTTTGTAAAAAGTGAATAATCTTCTTTGGATTGAACATAACCTGATGAAAGAAGAGTGTCAGTGAGTTTGGTGTTCCATTGTCTGCTAGCCTGCTTCAATCCATAAAGAGATCTCTGTAATTTTCCTACAAAATTAGGTTGAGGTAGAGCAAGTCCTGGTGGAAGTTTCATGTAGACTTCTCATTAAGATCACCATGAAGAAAAGTTGTATTGACATCAATATGAAATAGTGACCAATTTTGAATTGCAGCAATAACCAAGAAATCTCTGATGGTGGTCATTTTGACCACTAGACTGAATGTATCTGTGTAGTCTAAGCCTTCAGTTTAAGTGAAGCCCTTTGCAACAAGTCTGGATTTATGCCTCTCAATGGTGCCATTAGCATGAAGTTTCATTTTTAAAACCCATTTGCAGCCAATTGCTTTCTTGTGTGAGGGCAAAGGCACGAGATCCCAAGTCTTGGTTTTAGTCAGTGCAAGTAACTCAGCATTGATAACATTCCTCCAATTTTCATCACAAATAGCATTCTCGTAGGATGTAGGTTCATGAATGGAAGACAAATGTAAAGTGCAAAGCTTATGAGAAGATGATAATGAGTCATAAGAAAGAACAAATGAAATAGGGTACTTACATGTAGAGGAAGATGTAGGAACAACTGAATTGGAATCGTGGATTAAGTTGCAGTGGTAATCTCTTAGGTAATTTGGAGGTTGGACCAGTCTTTGGATCTTCTAACAGGAATATTATCAAGGGTGATACGTGGAGGTTGATTATTTTCCAAGGACTGGGATTGTGTATGATCAGGATTGTGACTTAGGGTAGGATTGGGCATAGGAGGTTGGTTGCTCTTAGAATGATCATGGTTCAAGGACTGAGACAATGAGTTAGGGAGTGTGGAGGAACTAGAAGAATGTAAAGAAGATGTATTTGAGATAAATGTATGATCAAAGAAATCATCCATATGTGTGGATAATTTGGATGAGGGAGGATAGGAATGTTGTTGGTTAGGAGAAGTATTATGGTGGTAAGGAGATTGAGACTAAAAAAATGTGACATCCCTAGAGATAAAGAGTTCCTCGCAATGCAAGTCAAATAGGATGTGTCATTTGACACCAGGTTTATAACCTATATTGATGCATTTTCTGGATCTTGAGTCCAGTTTCTTTCTATTGGCTCTTAATGTGGCTGTATAGCATAAAGAACCAAAGACTTTCAGGTTGGTCATGTCAGGAAATTTGCTGTAAAGGATTTGGTAAGGTGATTGATTTTTCAAGAAAAGTGTGGGAAGTATGCTTATGATGTGGACAACATAGCTAACTGCATGAGCCCAAACTAGGGCAGGTAAATGTGCTTGAAATAGAAGAGCTCTAGTGATGCCTAGAATGTGTTGGTGTTTTCTCTCAACAATGCCATTTTGTTGAGGCGTACCAACACAAGATGTTTGGTGGGTGATACCTAACTGTTTGTAGAATTTAGTCATCTTGAATTCATTGCCATTATCTGATCTAATGCATTTAATATGACAATTGAATTGGGTTTTTATCAAGGCTACAAAGGATTTGATATGTGATTCTATTTCAGATTTTAGTCTCATAAGAAATAAGCATGTAAATCTACTTTTATCATCAACAATGGTTAAGAATATCTATATCCCATCAGATTGGGAGGTAATGTGGTTAATGCTATGAGATTGCAATTGTGATGATCCTTGAAGTAAAGCTAACAAAGCTTTGTGCTGCTCTGGGGTAAAATCCAAACCATGAGATACTTGTGGATTTGCATCAACAGATTCACCTAATGTTCCTCTAATTTATCAGATGTAGCATTACATTGATTGATCACACCATCCTGCTTCCAATGAGGGGGATAACCATGCTTCTTAAAACAAGTATCAATTGTGTAGTGGGTCATGCCACAATGAGTGCATACTCGATTTCCTCTACCTCAGCCACCAGAATATCTGCCACCTCTATTGCTGCCTCGACCACGGAAATTGGAGTAAGATTTGGACTGAGAATCGTGTGGATTGAGTGGAGGAAGGACCAACTAATACTTTGGATTCATCAAGAGGAAAGGTGGTTTGTCTTTCTTCTTGAACAAGCAATGAGTAAACTTTGTAAATGTTTGGGAGAGGATCCATTAACATGATTTGAGAACGAATAGCTAAATATTGGTCATTCAAACCTTTCAAAAAACGAATGACTTGATCACTTTCTTTGTATGCACGAATCTTGGTGATAGCAAGGCATGGGGAGTCACAATCACATTCATGAATTGGTCTAAAGTTATCCAATTCTTGCCACATAATTTTCAACTTAGTGTAATAAGAAGAAACAGAAGTATCACCTTGTTTCAATGTGCAGATTTATTCCTGGATATCTGAAATTCGAAATACATCTCCTTGATGGAATCGCTCTTTTAATTCATTCCACATGTCAGCTGCATTATCCATCCAAAGAATGCTTTGAGCAATTTCAGCCTCCACAACATTCTTGATCCATGACATTATCATGGTGTTACATTTGTCCCAAGCGACTTAGTTGGTATCAAGATCATATGGTCGTGTCAAGACTCCATTGATGAAGTGTAACTTGTTTTTGGAACACAAAGCCATGGTCATTGAATGAGACCAAAAGTGATAATTGTTGTTAGAAAGCAAGGGAGTAACAAGGATCGAAGCAGGATTTTCATTAAGATGCATGAAGTAAGGGTAAGTGTATCAGTTTGATAACCTTTGTTGTTGTTTCGTGAATCTGTTTCGCCATTGATGCTACCATTGGAGCTTGACGATGAAATAATGGAAATAAAAGCAGTTAGAAGATGAAAATACCAAGGAAGAACGAAAAAAAGAGGAAGATTGAGGAGCAGGATATAGAGAAAAATGAGTGGCCAAGAATCATGTGATAAGGAAATATGCCTATCATTTAATCCCTAACTTTTTTATTAACTAAATCTACCACATCATGGCGGAAAAGTGGAAGCATGTATGTAACACCCCGTTCTACACCCCCAGGCTATTAAAGCGATAACAGTTAATCAGAGTATAATTAAAAATTCACGGCATAGACAGAGGCGTCACATCAATTTGAAACAAACATACAACAACCTGCTCATAAAGATATGCAACAATTCAGGTAGCACATAACAAAGAAACTTAGTTCCTAACACCCACAATTCAGATATAGAATAAAAGCGGAAAATCCGTAACTGAATCTCATATATATATATATATATATATATATATATATATATCATAAAAGTTGTTATATACAAAGTCAACCATGTACATCCAAAAGGTACATACATATACATATACATAAAATCACAAACGGTCTCCCCGACTACCCGGTGCTATATATCAGAGCCGACCGACAAAAGAATGAAGACCTAAGCTTCACAAAAAGACCTCCAACATCTAATCTGCAATGCCTCGTAGAGCATTAAAAACAGCAGAAGGGTGAGAAACACAATCATAATATAATTGCATACAATTATATAAGAACACAACAATACACATGTAAAATATTCTCACCACAACTTCCACCAGAATTTAAATACAAAACAACACAATGCATATCTCATATATCCATCACCAATGCATATCAATTTACCCACCCAATCATAAATCTCAACACATACTCAATCAATTCACAATTTCCCACACATAATCAATCCATTCATGATTTTCCACACATAATCAATCCATTCATGATTTATGCAAATGCAAAGAGACCGACACAACGACTCTATGCAAATGCGGTACCATCCATCCATCATCTCAACACTAGTTCACTCAGGAACTATTGGAATCATCGCTTTTTACTTAGTGTAACTTCCCGTCGAGCAAACGATGTTCCCCGTCGCTTTAGGTCCTCTTTATATAAGGCTCACGACGTTTATGGATTGCTTTAGGTCCTCTTTGTATAAGGCTCACAATCAGATCGCTTTAGGTCCTCTTTGTATAAGGCCCACGATCGTCTATAATCATCGCTTTAGGTCCTCTTTGTATAAGGCTCACGATGTTATAGCGGATTCCCTCTGGAACCGATTCGTCACTCACACCCATTAGGGCACACGACATCACAAGAATGCATATCATGATGCTTGGCATACAATGACTCATGACATTCAAATGCACACATATATGCAACCATCTCAATCAACAATACTCATGCTTTACCATCAAGCCCAAAATAACGCATTTACATCATACAACAGCACATCAGTCATACCATATCTATCAAAGGCATATTGCATGATAACACATCAAATACACACAATTAAAATGGTACAAGTTGACAAAACGACACATTTCCAAATTCCTGACATAATTTATTCGGCCAACAATCTCAAAACCATTTTAATAAGAAAGAACATGTCAAAAGCTTTCCAACGCACCAAACCGCGCCTCAAACCGACTCACGGATCAAAAGTTATAAAGAAAACAAATTGGGAAAAACTATCATGTTCGCAATGCGAATCTCCTAGCGAGTCCTTCGCTTCTTCATTCGCAGTGCGAATGTCCCAGCGAACCAAGTCAGAAAGGAAAATAGCCTAAAAAATTCCTAAAGTTCGCAGTGTGAACTGCCAGCGAATGCTCGCTTTCCCCTTCGCAGTGCGAGTCTCCCGGCGAACAGTGGCAGAAAGAAAACAACACAAAGTTCGCAGTGCGAGTCTCTGGCGAATGCTCGCCCTCACCTTCGCAGTGCGAATAGCCAGCGAATGCTCGCTTTCCCCTTCGCTAGGGGATTCGCAGTGCGAACCTGCGAATTCAGCAAAACCCAGCAGCGCTGTTACACAATCCAAAACCATATTTTCCCCAACAAAACACTTCCAAACCAACACATAGCAATCAGAACATAACCCAATCATGGTAACAAGTATTCTACAGCATTTACACCGATTTTCAACCGCTAAAACATCGATTTCTATCGTTCTGACCTAGAATTGAAAAGCTATAGAACACCACAAACATTCACACACACACATACATAATCATACACAAGCATAAAATAATCGAGTTTCGCACCCTTACCCGATTTAATCGTGTTTAGAAAAGTCGGTTGATCGATTCCTAGATTTTCCAAGTTTTCTCTCTTTCTTCTCTTCTTTTCTTTCTTCCTCTTTTTCTTCTTCTCTTTTTCTTTCCTTTCTATTTTTCTCTCTTTTTCTTTCTATTATATGAAAAATATAATATCTACCCAAACAAAAGACCAAAATACCCCTACACTCAAATATCTCGCAAACGCTCCCAAAACGCGATAAAATATAATCACGATGAAAAATAATATATTTACCTAATAAAAGTAAAAAATAAAATAATATAATAATAAAATTATTAAAACGACTCAATTAAATAAAACTAACTAAAACTGGGGCGTTACAACTCTCCCCCACTTAGAAATTTTCGTCCTCGAAAATATTACCTGAGACGAACAACTCTGGATACGACTCCCGCATCCGACTCTCCAACTCCCAAGTCAAATTGCCCTCAGCAGCGCCTCCCCACGCTACTTTCACAAGTCCAATATCCTTGCCTCTTAACTGCTTCAACTCGCGATCCAAAATCCTCACCGGTAATGCCTCAACCGTAAGGTTCTCCCTTACCTCTACCTCATCCATCAGAATCACATGCGACGGATCCGAAACATACTTCCGAAGCTGTGAAACATGGAACACATCGTGCAAATTCGACAGATTCGGCGGCAACGCCACCCGATAAGCCACAACACCCACTCTCGCGGATATCTGGTACGGACCAATACACCGAGAAGTAAGCTTCTTCGACTTTAATGCACGACCAACACCCGTTACCGGAGTAACTCTCAAAAATACATGATCGCCCTCTTGAAACTCAAGATCTTTCCTTCTTCGATCATGATAACTCTTTTGCCTACTCTGAGAAGCCTTCATTTTCTCACGAATAAGTTTCACCTTTTCCGTAGTCTGTTGAATCAATTCCGGTCCAACCACCGAACTCTCACCAGATTCGTGCCAACACAAATGTGTTCGACATCTTCTTCCATATAACGCTTCAAAAGGTGCCATTCCAATACTCGAATGAAAACTGTTATTATACGTGAATTCCACCAACGCAAGATAACTGTCCCAAGCACCACCTTGGTCAAGAACACAAGCTCTCAACAAGTCTTCCAACGACTGAATCGTTCTCTCGGTCTGTCCATCCGTTTGAGGATGATAAGCAGAACTCAACCTCAACTTAGATCCTAAAGCCTTTTGCAAACTTTTCCAAAATCTGGAAGTAAACCTCGGATATCGATCTGAAACAATGCTCAACGGAACCCCATGCAATTTCACAATCACACTGATATAAATCTCTGCCAACCTCTCCAAAGAAAAACTGATGTCAATTGAAATGAAGTACGCCGATTTAGTCAGCCTATCCACAACCACCCAAATTGCATTATGTCCCCGCTGAGTGTTTGGCAACCCTGTCACAAAATCCCTAGAAATACTATCCCATTTCTACTCAGGAATATCCAATGGTTGCAATAATCCACTAGGCTTCAGATGTTCTACCTTCGACTTCTGACGCGTCAAACATGAATACACAAACTGAGCCACATCTCTCTTTAACCCAGACCACCAAAAGATCTTCTTCAAATCCTGATACATCTTATTAGCTCCCGGATGTATACTCAAATTACTCCGGTGTCCTTCCTCCAAAATCATCCTTTTCAACTTCGCGTCATCAGGAATACAAATTCTACCTCGGAACCTCAAAACACCCTGATCATCCAATTTAAAGTCACCCTTTTTACTTGTATCTCCAACCGTCATCAAATCCACAAATTTCACATCCAATTTCTGTTTCTCGCTAACGGTCAACAGCAAATCATTAGTAACCTTCAACATACCAAGCCTTACACTGTACGACGTCAATTCGCACACCAAACTCAAATCCCTAAACGCTTCAAAAAGTTCCCACTCTTTAACCATTAAAGCAGACATATGCAACGATTTCCGACTCAATGCATCAGCTACCACATTAGCTTTACCAGGATGGTAATTCAAGCCAATATCGTAGTCCTTCAAAAATTCCAACCATCTACGTGCCTCATATTCAACTCTTTCTGATCAAACAAGTATTTCAAACTTTTATGATCACTAAAGACTTCGAATCTTGCACCGTAGAGATAATGCCTCCAAATCTTCAACACAAAAACCACAGCCGCTAATTCCAGATCATGAGTAGGATAATTTTTCTCATGCACCCTCAATTGCCTCGAAGCATAAGCCACGACCTTACCTTCTTGCATCAGCACACCACCTAGACCAATCAAAGACGCATCACAATATACCACAAATGGTTCACTAGGATTCGGTAAAATCAAAATCAGAACTGTAGTCAATCTTCTCTTCAACTCACTAAAACTTTCCTCACACCGAATATCCCAAATGAACGCTTGACCTTTGCAAGTCAACTGGGTCAAAGGAAGTGCTAACTTAGAAAAATCTTCAATGAACCTTCGATAATATCCAGCCAAACCCAAAAAGCTTCGAATTTCAGTAACAGATCTAGGAGCCTCCCATTGTAGAACTGCATCTACTTTAGATGGATCCACAGCAATACCATTACCTGAAATCACGTGTCCAAGAAAACTCACTTCTGACAACCAGAACTCACACTTTGACAACTTGGCAAAAAGTTTCCTTTCCTTCAAAATTTGCAACACAACACGCAAATGCTCCGCATGCTCCTCTCGGGACTTAGAATAAATCAAGATATCATCAATAAACACAATAACAAATCGATCCAAATGCTCGTGGAAAATACGATTCATGTACTCCATAAACACACCTGGCGCATTAGAAACCCCGAACGGCATCACAGAATATTCATAATTACCGTATCGTGTCCTAAAAGCCGTCTTCTGAATATCTTCCTCTTTAACTCTAATCTGATGATAACCTGATCTCAAATCAATCTTACTAAACACGCAAGCACCTACCAACTGGTCCATCAGATCATCAATTCTCGGAAGAGGATACTTATTCTTAATTGTCACCTTATTCAACTGGCGATAATCAATACACAATCGCATACTCCCATCTTTCTTTTTCACCAATAAAACTGGAGCACCCCAAGGCGACACACTTGATCTCACAAACCTCTTTTCCAACAATTCGTTCAACTGCTTCTTTAACTCAACCAACTCAGACGCCGACATTCGGTATGGTGCTATCAACACAGGTTTAGTACCAGGAACTAGATCTATAGAGAACTCCACCTCCCTCTCTGGCGGCACATCTGAAATATCCTCAGGAAACACTTCAGGAAATTCACACACAACTGGAAACACATCAAGTATAACTTGATTATCCATAGTCCACGATGCAAACAACCCAAACAACTAAGCTTCCTCCGCCAAAAGTTTCTTCAACTCTTTGGTAGATAAGAAACTCGACTCTTCGTCTTCTTCAAGAGAAGGAAATCTTACCAGCTTATGATAACAATCAATATGAACCCGATTGAACTGTAACCAATTCATTCCCAGAACCACATCTAAACCCTCCAACGGCAAACACACCAAATCCATTTCAAAATCTTTACCATAAATGGTCAAAGGATAACTTAAACAAACCAAAGAAGTAGTTACTGACCCCATTGCTGGAGTATTAATAACCATCTCACCACCCATCAAGGACAACACAAGATTCAAACGCTTCGCGCACTCAAACGAAATAAACGAATGAGTCTCTCCAGTATCAATAATAGCAACTAAAGGCGTACTATTAATAAAACAAGTACCTCCGATCAGACGGTCTGCGCTTGTAGTCTGAGTTCCTGCCAATGCAAAAACTTTCCCACCAGCTGGAGCTTGCTTCGGTTTCGGACACTTCGTACTAACATGTCCAGGTTCACCACAGTTGAAACACTTCACCACGTTCCTCTTACAATCAGCTGCAATATGTCCTAAACCTCCACAATTGGAACATTTCCTCATATTTTTTCTGCATTCAAACTGACGATGTCCTAATTCACCACACCTAAAACATCTCGGAGAATTAGACATACCCCCTCCACTTGGCCTTCTCTCAAAGTTACCCCTTTGTTTACCCTTATCGGCTGGTGTCACATAAGGACCACCACGAAACTGTTGCTTCCCTTTCCTCTCGTTCACACTCTTATAGTGAGTAGAACGAGCCTTACTATCTTCCTAAAAAATCCTACAACAATCCACCAAATAAGAAAACCTTCTAATCCTTTGGTAACCGATTGCCTGCTTTATCTCAGGACGCAATCTGTTCTCAAACTTCACACACTTAGAAAACTCCGCAGTGGCTTCAGCATAATGTGGATAAAACTGCACAAGCTCCACATACTTAGCAGTATAATAAACAACAGACATATTACCTTGTTTCAATTCCAATAACTCTATTTCCTTCTTTCCCCTTACGTCCTCAGGAAAATACTTCCTCAGAAACTCAATGCTAAACACTGCCCAAGTGATCTCTTCATCAGCAGCTTCCAACACATGACGTGTACTAACCCACCAATCATCAGCTTCTTCCAGCAACATGTGAGTACCCAGTCTCACCTTCTGATCCTCAGCACAATCCATCACTCGGAAGATTCTTTCAATCTCCTTAAGCCAAATCTGAGCACCGTCAGGATCATATCTTCCTTTGAAGATAGGCGGTTTGTTCTTCCTGAACTCATCATTACCAACAGCATTAGGTGCACCCTGCACAGCACGAGCCATAGCTTGCATCGCAGCAGCTAAAGCAGCGTCATTCCTACCAGCCATATTATGTTCATTTCCAATAACAGCAACTATGGTTAAACAAACAGCTCACCCAACCACAAACACCAACAAGGACTGACACAAACTGACAGGACTGGCTCTGATACCACTTAATGTAACACCCCGTTCTACACCCCCAGGCTATTAAAGCGATAACAATTAATCAGAGTATAATTAAAAAATCACGGCATAGACAGAGGCGTCACATCAATTTGAAACAAACATACAACAACCTGCTCATAAAGATATGCAACAATTCAGGTAGCACATAACAAAGGAACTTAGTTCCTAACACCCACAATTCAGATACAGAATAAAAGCGGAAAATCCGTAACTGAATCTCATATATATATATATATATCATAAAAGTTTGTTATATACAAAGTCAACCATGTACATCCAAAAGGTACATACATATACATATACATAAAATCACAAACAGTCTCCCCGACTACCCGGTGCTACATATCAGAGCCGACCGACAAAAGAATGAAGACCTAAGCTTCACAAAAAGACCTCCAGCATCTAATCTGCAATGCCTCGTAGAGCATTAAAAACAGCAGAAGGGTGAGAAACACAATCATAATATAATTGCATACAATTATATAAGAACACAACAATACACATGTAAAATAGTCTCACCACAACTTCCACCAGAATTCAAATACAAACAAACACAATGCATATCTCATATATCCATCACCAATGCATATCAATTTACCCACCCAATCATAAATCTCAACACATACTCAATCAATTCACAATTTCCCACACATAATCAATCCATTCATGATTTTCCACACATAATCAATCCATTCATGATTTATGCAAATGCAAAGAGACCGACACAACGACTCTATGCAAATGCGGTACCATCCATCCATCATCTCAACACTAGTTCACTCAGGAACTATTGGAATCATCGCTTGTTACTTAGTGTAACTCCCCGTCGGGAAAACGATGTTCCTCGTCGCTTTAGGTCATCTTTGTATAAGGCTCACGACGTTTATGGATTGCTTTAGGTCCTCTTTGTATAAGGCTCACAATCTGATCGCTTTAGTTCCTCTTTGTATAAGGCTCACGATCATCTATAATCATCGCTTTAGGTCCTCTTTGTATAAGGCTCACGATGTTATAGCGGATTCCCTCTAGAACCGATTCGTCACTTACACCCACTAGGGCACACGACATCAGAAGAATGCATATCATGATGCTTGGCATACAATGACTCATGACATTAAAATGCACACATATATGCAACCATCTTAATCAACAATACTCATGCTTTACCATCAAGCCCAAAACAATGCATTTACATCATACAACAGCACACCAGTCATACCATATCTATCAAAGGCATATTGCATGATAACACATCAATTACACACAATTAAAATGGTACAAGTTGACAAAACGACACCTTTCCAAATTCTTGACATAATTTAACCGGCCAACAATCTCAAAACCATTTTAATAAGAAAGAACATGTCAAAAGCTTTCCAACGCACCAAACCGCGCCTCAAACCGAATCACGGATCAAAAGTTATAAAGAAAACAAATTGGGAAAAACTGTCATGTTCGCAATGCGAATCTCCTAGCGAGTCCTTCGCTTCTTCATTCGCAGTGCGAATGTCCCAGCGAACCAAGTCAGAAAGGAAAATAGCCTAAAAAATTCCTAAAGTTCGCAGTGCAAACTCCCAGCGAATGCTCGCTTTCCCCTTCGCAGTGCGAGTCTCCCAGCGAACAGTGGCAGAAAGAAAACAACACAAAACAACACAAAGTTCGCAGTGGGAGTCTCTGGCGAATGCTCGCCCTCACCTTCGCAGTGCGAATAGCCAGCGAATGCTCGCTTTCCCCTTCGCTAGGGGATTCGCAGTGCGAACCTACGAATTCAGCAAAACCCAGCAGCGCTGTTACACAACCCAAAACCATATTTTCCCCACCAAAACACTTCCAAACCAACACATAGCAATCAGAACATAACCCAATCATGGTAACAAGTATTCTACAGCATTTACACCGATTTTCAACCGCGAAAACATCGATTTCTATCGTTCCGACCTAGAATTGAAAAGCTATAGAACACCACAAACATTCACACACACACACACACACACATACATAATCATACACAAGCATAAAATAATCAAGTTTCGCACCCTTACCCGATTTAATCGTGTTTAGAAAAGTCGGTTGATCGATTCCTAGATTTTCCAAGTTTTCTCTCTTTCTTCTCTTCTTTTCTTTCTTCCTCTTTTTCTTCTTCTCTTTTTCTTTCCTCTCTATTTTTCTCTCTTTTTCTTTCTATTATATGAAAAATATAATATCTACCCAAACAAAAGACCAAAATAACCCTACACTCAAATATCTCGCAAACGCTCCCAAAACGCGATAAAATATAATCACGATGAAAAATAATATATTTACCAAATAAAAGTTAAAAATAAAATAATATAATAATAAAATAATCAAAACGACTCAATTAAATAAAACTAACTAAAACTGGGGCGTTACAATGTATGTAACAGAAGAAGGAACTATAGGAAGATTAAACTTTGGGACAACAAAGGAAATGGGCGGTGACGAAGCCAAAAAGAAAGCAAGACAACATTCTTCTTCACTACAATATTGGAAGAATGTCAGGCAAAAGAAATGTATGAAGTATTAAGGGGTTATGGAGATATTGATGAACTCGTTATCCCGACTAGAAGAGATGTTAGGGGTCTGAGATATGTGTTCGCGAGATTTTTCAATGTGGAAGATGAAGATGACTATAGTAGGTTCAAGTAAAGCTTACATAGAAGTTGTGGAAGTACCATGAATGATATACAACATATAAGATATTTTTGAAATGAAAAATTTACTTTGGAATCCAAGTGACTCCACTAGGAGCAAATGTTTGTTTGTTGGGAGAACAAGAAGATGGAGAAATCATAGCCTTCCTAACGGAATAGAGTGATTAGTTGAGTCAATGATTCAAGGAAATCAGAGAATGGAAGCTTGGTGATGATGATAATGAAAGGGTAAAGGAGGTCCGATGCTCTGGCGTCTCATACCATGCATGAGGACCATGTTTTTTCGAGTTCATAATATCTCCATTGGAAGTGTATCTTTGTTCGGACAGTGAAACAAGGAAGCAAGTTGTAAATCCTAGAATTTTTAGCTTAGCCGAGATATCTAATTTTAGTGTTGGTTGAGATGGTTGTGTGGGAGCATGGGCGAAACACATAGTACGGCCCCTGATAGACCTCGGATGGTCGGGTTAGTAGCCCACCTGAACGGTTAAGAGGCGGACTAAGGGTCGTATGAAGGTTACAAAATTGATGTTTGAACTGTTATAACTTATGATTAGTAGTAATTAGTGAGATGATGGGCATTACCTCGAGTATTCAAGCATGATAAACGTAGGGGAAACTCATTATGACCCATTATGGAAGGAGTCAGAAAGTTGAAGGGAAGATTATATAAGAGGCTCCAAAAGAGAATTAAAGGGGGAGACAGACTGATACACAAGAGAAGCAAAAAGACCACAAATGGGGGAGATAGACTCATTATGACCTCTGATATGTCACCACTGTGGAAAATATGGACATACAAGGCCTTATTGCTTCGAATGGTTGAAGCTAAACATTAGAGATGCAAGAAAGTTCATGTTAAGAAGTAGTGGAATCCCAATACTACTTCAACTGGCTCCTTAAAGAATAGAGATGCCTCAAGTAAAAGTTGAGATTTTAATAGTGAGGGTACCAATCACATTGTTAGAGATAAGAAAACTAACGAGAATCGTGGAAAGGGAAGAATCAAAGGCTCAAGGAAATTGGTTATCCTAGGGCCAGAAGAGGTTTCTCTGAGAAAAGAGTCATCTACCAATGTGAACAAACATTGAGTCAAAGATAGATGAGTTCTTATGCAGAAAGAGGAAGACACCAAGAGTTTGCAAGACCTCAAGATTGATAAAGTTGTTATGCTTGAAGAAAGGTCCACCAAGATGTCAAAATAGATGGTTAAACATCTGTCCTAAGAGTCTGGAGTAAATCATGAGGATTGTGTCATTAATGGTAAGGATGAGGGTTAGGCTGAAGGTCCTTCCAACTTTGAACAACCTAGTGGAGAAAGGGAGAACATTGGTGATAGTTTTTCTCATATATTTGAAAGTATGACAAGTCAACATGTCATGATGCTTGATGAATTGGAAGCAAGTGCATTAGATTTATTATTGGAACTGTGAAAATTCTTCGAGATAAAGATTCCTAGAAATCAGGTTTGGGAAATCCTAATGGTGATAACGATGTGTTAGTCATCATGTCCAACATGCTGTCTGAATCTCAAGTGCTTAAGGAAGTTAACACTACTACAAAACACCCAAACAACAACGCCAGGTTTACAACGGATTCATATACACCGTCGTAATAGTTTAAAATTTTTGCGCCCAGTGAGTAGCTAGATTTATAAACAGTAATTTAATGACGGTTTCCTTAAAACACCATAGTAACAAATAATGTGTAGTAAGCTTCGATTCCCAACAACTACAATTTTTCCATTTTTTATAGTACATTAAGCGTGTCACTTAAGTCCATTATTTAAAAAATAAATTGTAAATGATTTACAATGGTGAAGTATATCAACAGTTATTAGAGGACTTACGTCCATTATTTAAAAACTAAATTGTAAATGATTTTACAACGGTGAAGTAAACCAACCGTTGTTAGAGGACTTACAATTTCACTACGGTTGGGTTATCCAACTGCGATTAAAGGGTTTACTGATAAATTAAAACAAAACTTATTCTGTATTTCTTTCATAAGACGCCCTAGGCGAACAAGCGAGCCAGAGACGACAGTGGTGGCGTAATCTTTACCCTCTTCGTATATATTCATTTGGAGCTCAAATCTTCACCCTCTTCGTTCATTTGATTCTTCAGCTTCGAAGTACGGTACTCTTCAACATCTTCATTCACTTTTTTCTTGGTTTATGTTGTATATGCTCAAATATTCACCCTCTTCGTTCATTTGATTCTTCAGCTTCGAAGTACGGTACTCTTCAACATCTTCATTCCTTACGTGCATAAGATTCTTCAGCTTCTAAGTACAGTATTCTTCAACATCTTCATTCCTTTTTTCTTTGTTTATGTTGGGTACGCTCAAGTCAGTATGAGAGTACATGTTTCATATCCTTTAGGTTTAGATTTGCATATGCATATGCTTAAGTTTTTGGATTAGATTTTGGTGTGTCATTTACATTATTATACGTGTATAAATTTCAGAAGTTGTTATGGATCGTAGTTGGATGAAAGCCGATAGATTAGGTCTGGTTTATGAGAACGGGGTTATTGAATTCCTTGAATACGCTGATAAACATCTTCCTGACAATAATGGTATCTTTTATTGTCCTTGTGTTGTTTGCGCGAATATCAAAAAGGGTACATAGAAAGAAATATTCCATCACCTTTGTTGTGATGGTATATGTCAAAATTATATAATATGGACGTGGCATGGTGAGGTGGATAAAAAGGAAAGCCGGGTGTCACAATGTCAAAGAGTGGATGAAGATGAATATATGGAAGATCAACTAGAGGATATGTTTCGTGATATTGAGGAATCTTCTTTTAAGAATGAAAAACAAGTTTTCTATGTTACCGACCCATCGGACATTGATGACTTAGGATTCACCTGGGTCGACCTTGGCAAGGAATCTTTTATGACCGAACCATTAATCATGGCTTCTCAAGAAAAACAAGTTTTCTATGTTACCGACCCATCAGACATATCGGGGAAATGGTCAATCATTCTCCAAGAAAAACACATTCCTCTTAGTGATGAAAGTCTTGATATCCCGTCCATATATTCTTACACAACACAGGTTCCTACCTCATATGATGAAGTTAATGGAGATGTCGTGCATGCTATTCGAATCGATCATGAAGAAGGCATATGGGAAAATTAACAAGTATGTAATTTATTCTTTATTCATAATATATTAATTGTATGTTATAGTTTCTAAGTATTTTTACTAACAAGTATAATTATTTAAAATCATAGGTCTTTAGAGTCAAGACACCAAGAGACAAGACACCAAGAGACAAGAAACCAAAACACCAAGTTACAATTATCTGATGTTATGTAATGTGTAAACTGTAGGTTGTTTGTTCTGATAAATTGTAGGATGTTTGTTCTGATACGACTGAATATGATACAATTATGTGATATTATGAATATGATACAATTAATATTATTATGATAACTTTATCACAAATGTGAGTTGTATTTTCTGCTGTGATTTGGTGAACAATAATACATGTTAAAAAATGGGATTAATTATAAAAGTAGGATAATATTTGTTAATTCTGCAGAAAATGTAACAATGGTTATATATCATAACCGTTATAATATCTTGCGCGCTGTCCAGAAAAAATAAATAACAAAACGGCGCAGCTGAGAATCGAACCTAGGACCATTATTTTTATCACATTGGTCTTTTGGAAAACCCATTGTGATAGGGTGCGCGCTTTCCAGTTTATTACAACGGTTACTGGGCCGTGATTGTAAGTATCATGTATACAAAGACACTCTACATAACAACGTCTGCGCCCACGTGATTATATATCTTTCCCAACCGTTGTTAAATGGGTTTTCCGTAGTAGTGTAATGGCCATGACATCGCTGCTTATTGTGATAATTATCATGATCATGCCTTAGAAGATGTAAATACACAGGTTATAGTGTGATAAGTAAGAATGAAAGCATTCTTCTAGTTTTTACTTCAAAGAATGATATGTCCCCTCTTGAATCATGATGATCAGTCCACAAATAGAGATAATGAGAAAACAATTATTTCCTTGACATCTGTTGATATAGATGTGAAATGGTTCTTTATTGCTTCCTCTGATAGAGACATCTTAAGAGATAATGGAGATCAGTTGTTAGACACATTGGTGGGAAGTAGAACAAGGAAAAATGCTCAACATAGGGAGACTGAGTATGGGTTCAGCATGACTGAAGATGTGAACTACCTTCCTGGTTTTCAAGAAGAGAAAATGAAGAATTCCTCAAGTGACTCCCAATGAAGAAGTTTCACTCGACTGGGGTGGAGTAAACTAATGCTCAATGATGTCATCAAACTTGATATGATAGATGTTGTCCAAGATATGGCAGATATGTGGAAGATTGAGTTACAATGGAAGGATGTACAATCTGAAGAAACTAGAATGACCATATTAGAATTTGATACTGAAGCAAATGCCTTAGTACGGAAGTCCAACATACAGAGAAGGCTGAATAATTAAGAGATTCTCTCACTCAAAGTGGCTTTATTAGCTGAAGAATGTTTGATGAAGAGTATGTGGTTGTATCATAAAAAGATGTGTTTTGAAAAGGAGATGTCAAAAGGAGTTTTGATATTCAAGGAAATGTTACCACTGTTGAAGTAAGTCTTTGTGACAGAAAATGAGTTCATCATGTTAAGTCACAAGTATCGCAAAATGAGTACATCTTATAGATGCTCTCTTTTTGCCAACAACATCATTTTTTGGGATATCAAGGAACGAGTTGTTGTGACCATACCTTCTGATGAAGATAAACTATCTACTGCTACATGCATTGATAAGAAATTGCATTGGGTGAAACAGATGTTGAAGAAGTGTAATGTGGAGATCAATAACAATCAATGCTAGGGAGTTGTGCTAAGAGAGAAAAAATGTTTCTCTCCCCTAAGACCACTTTGGCACATAATTTAAGGCATATTACTTTGGTATCTTAAGTGTGGTATAACTAGGCTGTAGTTACAAGCAAGAAAGACAAACGTATATCTCTACCCTTCTATCAGAATAAAGATCTCTCTCTTCATTTCAACATGAATAAAAATTCTGATGATTCATCTAGTGGGAGCCCACATGTTAAAGAAATTGAGGTTCCATGGGATGTTACGAATACGCTGAAATCCTGGTTAAAGGAGGCCAATGAAGCTGGAGCTGTTAGGAACAACATCACATTTGTTGAACCTTATGGTGGAACATCCGACGCTAAGAAGATAATGCTCTCAAATATGCATCCTGAGAAGATAAGAAGGATAGAGGATGTCATTGCAGTGTTAATGGAATCAAGTGACTTTAGTGATTCTGAGTCAGATAAAGATAACCTAAATTGGATTTTGATCTAAGGAGATTAATCTTTGTCCCTTGTATTTGGGCATGCTTGTTTTGTCTTGTAAAGGCTTTATAGCCTATTTTATCTTTGTACTTTTAAGAAAAATCTAATGATGTGCATCTTTTGATGTTATTCTAGTAGTTTTCTCATGTTTTTTTTGTTGTGTATGTGCTAACATACTAACTTATGCATTACTAACTTCTAGATGTGTGGTTGAAGACTTTACCCCTTGCCAAATCATGGAAAAATAGGGAGTAGTGGTGTTGCTTAGGCAACATATATTTTTTTAGTACTAACCCTTTTGTGTATTTACTAATGTTGTGCTCCATGCCGGAGCACCGGGTAAGACATCTGGTCCTGGTCCTTGTATCTGTGAAAAACAAACCCATATGTGTTAGTAGTATTCATTAATATCAACTACTAACTGATTTTGTGTGCATTACTAAGTATGTGAATGATTTCATATCTATATATGGTAGTTAGTAATATTGTATGCTACAAACTATGTGATACTAGATTCATGCATGACTAAGTCAGTGAATGATTGCATGATTGTTATTTGGTTTATATAAAACTGAATGGACTATGTGTAAGAAAATGAATGTTGATGCTTTTGGCTTTTGTTTCTGCTGCTGGTAGAGCTGTCAAAATGGGCTAGCCTATATGGGCTGGCTCGCCAGGCCCGAAAAATCATAAGGCTTGGGCCTTAAAATTAGAGCCCATATTTTTCAGGGCTTTTTTAACCCATCCCTAAAAAGCCCGCTACCCATTATGGATAGCCCATATGGGCTATGGGTAGCCCATTAGGCCCACTTTGCTATAAATTTTAAAAAATTATATTAATACTTATATTGTCTTACTCCAAAATAAGACATTGATTTTTAGCACCTCACTAAACTTTATCTATATTATATTCAATCTTTCTCTTTTAAATATTATACATTAATATAACCAACATTCTTTTCTCGTATTCTATTAGTTTCTCTTATGTTATATATTCGAGTATTATTTTATACAATTTAGACATGTATTGTATTTAAAAACACATTATAGTATATATAAAAGATAATATAGTACATAAAAATGTATTATGTTTAAAATAATATAATTTTTAATTTTATTTATAATAAATATTATGGGATTTTTATTTTTATTTTCTATTTTAGAAAATCTCGTTTAGGGTCAGGTAGCCCGAAGCCCATCTAGGGCCAGACTCGGTAGTAATTTTTGAGCCCATATTAGAAATGAACTTTTTTGGCTCAAACCTAAAAAGCCCGAGCACACTAGGGTCAGCCCGTTTAGGGACGGGTAGCCCATTTTGTTGGTGCTTAACTATAATACGTGGAAGTTGCTGCTGCTGAAATGCTCTAAAGATCAAGTACATCTATTGGTTGTCACTTGGAAGTTGTGCTTTGTATCTTGAAGAGTTGTTTTGCCATAATTTGCCAAAGGGCAAAATTGTAGTTCCTATTGGATTGACCCTTTGATTTAGATGTATTTTAGCAAACAACAACTTGGAGAAGTGTACAAGTATTCAAGATTGGTCTAGCATGCTTAAGTTGCATATGCTACAGAAAGGACACATGTTGGGCGTGATGCTCCAATATGTTGGTATAGAATCTAGGCCTTGTTCAACAGGCTCTAGAATACTACTTTTTGGTGTGTGTTATGCAGAAGATTTGTTAAAGATTTTATTGTTATTTATTTAACAATATGATTTGATGATTTGTTTGACATCTAGATGAAGATTAATTCAGATTTAAATGAAGATTTGAATTTGAATTTAAATTAAAACAAATAATATCTTGTTATAGATATTCAAAGAGGAAATCAAATATCCAACAGATTCTACATTAATTTTGGACGAATACAAAGATATTATCCAAGGAGAAAAGCCCAGAGTTAGTTTGTTATATACAAGGAGCTCAAACCTACATTGAGAAGTAATCACTCATATTGAAGATCTTAGATTGTTAGATTCTGTGTTGTGTATTCACGCTAATGCCCTAATAGGATTATTATTGAATATTTATGTAAACCTTTATGTTTCAGTAAATTGACATAGAAGGTTTGTCTAGTTGAGTTGAAATTAACATTGTTTATGTACACCTCTATGTTAAGTAACTTGGTATAAAAGGTTTTTCTAGTTGAGTTATAATATTCAACATTCTCTCATCTTGTGAAGATTGAAGTTAATCACTAGGGTTTAGGGGTTGTTTTCCTATATCAGTAGTATTATGGCAGAGAAGAAAGTGAGTAGGTTCTCATATTTAGGGGGAGGCTCTAAATAGAAAGTCATTGGGTAGGGTTAGGAAGAGACATTGAACAACATAGTATTTTTTGTTGCTTGTAAGTTCAAATGTATTAAACAACTAATAGTGAATTTTCTTTCTTGGCTTGTGGACTCAACCCCCCAAACGTTGGTGTAGTTTCACCGAAGTGATTAAACAATCGATTGTGTTCTTTTTGGTTTTCTACTCAATCATCTATTACTAGTTAGTGTATTTTTTTCTCATGTATCTTGTCCCACCTATTGCTGGAGCACCGTGTTCGACCTTTGTTCCTTGAGGAAAAGAATTTCACTAACTTGATTGGTCCTTTTGCAAGTTTTAAAGTGGGTACAGGTGGTCTAGAGGTGTCACACTTGCAATATGCTGATACTATTCTAGTAGGGGAGTTAATTATGGACAATTTACTGACTATTAAGGTGATTTTTAGAATTTTAAAGTTACCTTCAGGCCTTAAGGTGAGTTTCTCATTGAGCTGTTTTTTTTAATGTTAATGTAGGGAGGAATTTGTTGGAGATTGTTAAGGATTTTTTTTCCCATTATAGAGTAGGCAACCTTCTTTTTAAGTACACAACCATCCCGATGGGAGCTAATCTAAGGAAGTAAGGTACTTTGGAGCCTATAGTTATGTTGGTTTTGAAGAGGCTAGCCTCCTGCAGGAATATATTTATAAGCCTTAGTGGGTATTTCTACTTAGTTTTTTTTTTTTAAATTTTATACTCATTTTCTTTCTTTCTTTTATGAAGTTGTGAGTCTCGATTTGGATGAAGTTAGTTGGGTTTCAAAGTTTTTCCCTCTAGGGTCTCCAAAGGTCAGGCCAAGGTTGCTTAAGTTATGTGGACGGATGTGCGCAAGACTAAGAGAGAAGGAGGATTAGGGGTTCAAGGATCTTAGACTTGTGAATTTGACCATAGTAAGTAAGTGGAGGTAAAAGGTCCTTGAGAACAGGCCCACCTTGCAGAGGGAAGTTATTTCTTCTAGGTATGACTTCTAGATGTTAGGTTCCTCAAAGGGAGGAATGGAGGGGGGGGGGGGGGTCTTAGTAAGGCATCCCTTTGGTGGAGAGGTGTTTCACTCCTTGGCTCTTCTTCTAATCATAGACTGACTAAGTTGTTTTTTCTTGTGTTAAGGTGCTTGGGGATGATCTGTATACTAGGTTTTGGTATGATGTGTGGATAGGATCGAGCCCATTATATGTTACTTTTGAAAGGCTATTTCATATCTTTTAGAAAAAGTATGAAGTTGTGGAAAGGATGCGATCGTGGGTGGTGAATGATTGGGTTTGAAACTTTAGTTGACGGTGTTTTCACCTAGTCTGGTAGGAAAAGCTCTTCGCAGAGCTGCTTATTCACTTGCATGCTTGGTTAAGTAGGGTCAAGAGCATGTCTGGGTCTAGAATCATGATCCCATCGTTGGGTTATTTTGTGAGGTTTGTTTATGCTAGGCTTTCCATCCTGGATGCAGGCGTCGAGGGTTGATTGAAGCGGGGGATTCAGGGGCTGGTTAGGATTTCAAAGAGTTAGGAGCCTTTTAAAGTCACAGTCTTCTCTTGGCAGCTGATTCAGAATAGGCTGCCGAATAGACATAATCTTCTTAAGCGCAACATTGTGAATTCCGCTAATGAAGGGGGATGTGCTTTGTGTTTAAGGCATGTTGAGTCAGCATATCCCTTTTTTTCCTGTGAGGTTGCCTCTATTATCTCGTCGTATAGGGTGTTTGTAACGCCCCGATTTTGATTATTCCATTATTCTTGAGTCTTTTATTTTAATTGGGTGATAAATTATTTTATTTGTTAAATTGGTGTGTTAAATGTTATTTTACCGTTTTTGAGAGTTTTCGGGGAAATTAGAATGGAGGGTATTTTAGACTTTTCTCAATTAATCATAAGTTAGAAATTTTGTGGAATTAGAATTTTGTGAGAAAAATGAATTAATTGATTTAGTGGAAAATGAGAGAAAAGAAATAGAAAAGAAAGAAAATAGATAGAAAAGAGAAATAGAGAGAAATAGAGAAAGATAGAAAGAAAAAGAAGAGAAAGAAAAAGGGAGAAGAGAAAAGAAGAGGAGAAAGTTGGGAAAACTAGGAAAATCATCAAGATCGATCAATTAGCGAGTTTGGAATCCGGGTAAGGGTGTGAAATCTCATTATCTTATCAATGTATATTATTATGTATGATTGTGTATGTGTGTATTGGATTGGTTGGGGGTTTTCATAGTTTTCCATTTTAGGTCGATAATGAAAAATCGATGTTTTCGCGGTTGGAAATCGACGAAAATGTGGTAGAATGCTTGTTGCCATGATTAGATTGAGTTCTGATGGATGTATGTTGTTTTGAAAATGTTTTGGGTTGAAAAATAGGGTTTTTGGGTTTTCAACAGCGCTGAAGGATTCTGAGTTTTCGCAGGTTCGCCTAGCGAACCAATCAGCGAAGGGTAGCGAAGGTTCGCTACGGGTATTCGCCTAGCGAAGGAATGAGCGAAGGTTCGCTAGAGTGTTCGCCTAGCGAACTTTGGGTGTTTTTGGCTCTATTTGGTTCTGACTTGGTTCGCCAAGTGCTCGCCTAGCGAACTTTGTGTCTGTTTTTAGCTAACAGTTGGTTCGCTGGAACATTCGCCTAGCTGAGGAGCTAGCGAATGCTCGCGAGGGATGTTCGCCTAGCGAAGGAGCTAGCGAATGCTCACGAGGGAGGTTCGCCCAGCGAACAATGCTGTTCGTGTAATTTTGTTTTCTGCATAACTTTTGATCTGTGGTTCGGTTTGAGGCGTGGTTTGATGCATTAGAAAGCTAATGGAATGTTCTTTCTTATTATGATGACTTGGAAATTGTTAGTCGATTTAATTATGTTGGAAAGTCAGGAATAGTATCTTGTTGTGACTTTTTCCATTTCGAATGTGTGTTTTGAATGTGAATCATACAATAATGCATTGATGTGAATGTATATAGATTGTATGTGATTGTATGAGATGAGAATATATTGTGAATATGTATGCATTTCAAGAATGTCTTGTGTCATTTTGCATGTGAAGCATCATGAAATACATTCTTGTGTTGTGCGATTCTAATGAGAATCTGTTGTAACGTCGTGTGCCTATGTGAGGTGTGAGCGATGATTACAAATGATTGTGTGCCCATGTGGGGTGTGAGCAATCGGATCGTGTGCCCGTGTGGGGTGTGAATGATCGGGTCGTGTGCCCATGTGGGGTGTGAACGATCCATAAACATTGTGTGTCCATGTGGGGTGTGAGCAATGGGTGAACATCATAGGCCCGACGGGGAGTTACTTCGGTAACGAGCGATGGTTCCAGCAGAGTTCCTGAGTGAACTAGTGATGATTGAGTCGGTACCGCATTGCATTTGCATAGAGTCATGAGTCGGTCTCTATGATTTGCATTTATCATCTTTATAATAATGTGTTGTTGAATGAACATAATTGTGTATGTTTATACGGAATGATTGAGAATTGTGAAAGTGTGCATGATGAATATGCTTGGTGGATATATATATATACATTGTGATGTATATGAATGAAAATGTGATGAATTGTGGTGAGAATGTGTAATATGTGTATTTTTATGCTTATATATATATAATTATATGCATTGTTATTATGATAATATTTCTCACCCTTCTGCTGTTTTATAATGCTCTATGAGGCATTGCAGAGTAGGTATGCTGGAGGTCTTTTTGTGAAGCGTGTCTTCATTCTTTTGGTCGATGGGCTCTGATATGTAGCACCGGGTAGCTAGGATGTATATTATTCTTTTGTGATACATTTGTACATGTATCTTGTTGATGAATGTTTATGCAAACATGACTTATAATGATGGATGATACTTGGTGATGTATATATCTACGTATATATATACTTGGATGTATTTCAATGTTTGGATTTTCCACTTTTATTCTAAATATTGAGATGTGGGTGTAAGGACAAAGTTCCTCTGTGGCAAGTTACCCCACTGTTGCATATCAATATTTTGAGCAGGTGTTGTATATATTAAATGCGTGTATGATGTGACATGCCTCTTTTATACTATGTTTTAATCGTACTCTGGTGAATTTTTTTTAATATGTGCCTAAATGATTTATGTGATTATTTGGGGGTATAGAAAGGGGGTGTTACATTAAGTGGTATCAGAGCCAGAGTCGAGTCAGTTGTGTCTGTCTTGTTGTTGTGTTGGTCGAACTGTTGTTTAACTTTGTTGTCATTTTGGGAATGATCAGAAGATGGCTGGTAGAAACGACAATGCGATGGCTGCTGCTTTGGAAGCAATGGCTAGGGCGGTGTGGAGGAGAATAAGGTGAGGCTTGGATCTCACATGTTGAAGGAAGAAGCCGACGATTGGTGGGTCGGTATGCGTGAAGTTCTTGAGGTGGATGATGAAGAGGTAACTTGGAATTTATTTCGTACTGAATTCTTGAGGAAGTATTACCCTGAGAGTGTGAAGGGAAAGAAGGAGATGGAGTTTCTTGAACTAAAACAAGGTAGTATGTCGGTGGTGGACTATACTGCTAAATTTATGGAGTTGGTTCAATTCCATCCTCACTATGCTGCGATTACTGCTGAATTCTCAAAGTGTATTAAATATGAGAATGGTTTACGTCCGGAGATTAAACAAGCTGTGGGGTATCAAAGGATAAGGAGGTTTGCGGATTTGACGGAATGTTGTAGAATCTTCGAGGAAGATAGCAAGGTTCGTTCTACACATTACAAAAGTTTGAATGAGAGGAAGGGAAAGCAACAAGCTAGAAGTGGACCTTATGTGACACCCGTTGATAAGGGCAAGCATAGGGGAAGCTTTGATAGGAGATCTGGAGGAGGAGGTTCCGGTGTTGTTAGGTGTTACAAATGTGGTGAAATAGGTCATAAATCATTCGAGTGTGGGAAGCCTGTAGCGAAATGTTCTAATTGTGGTGGTCTTGGGCATGCTGCTACAGATTGTAGAAGGAATATGGTGAAGTGCTATAATTGTGGAGAAGTGGGTCACATTAGTACTAAGTGTACTAAGCCGAAACAAGCTCAAGCGGGCGGAAAGGTGTTTGCATTGGCGGGGACTCAAACTACGAATGCAGACCATTTGATTAAAGGTACATGCTTTATTAATAGTATACCTTTAGTTGCTGTTATTGATACGGGAGCGACTCATTCGTTTATTTCGTCTGAGTGCGCGAAGCGTTTGAATCTTGCGTTAACTTTGATGGGGGATGAAATGGTTATTGAGACTCCTGCTTCAGGGTCGGTAAATACATCTTTGGTGTGTATGAGTTGTCCTTTAACCATGTATGGTAAAGACTTTGTTATGGATTTAGTATGTTTGCCGTTGGTGGGATTGGACGTGATCTTGGGTATGAACTGGTTGCAATTTAATCGAGTTCATATAGATTGCTATCACAAGTCAGTAAGGTTTCCTTCTTTGGAAGATGATGAATTTGAGAGTTTCCTATCCACTAAAGAGTTGAAGAAACTTTTAGCGGATGAAGCTCAATTGTTTGGTTTGTTTGCATCATTGTCGGTGGAGAGTCAAGTTGAGTTTGATGTGTTCCCAGTGGTGTGTGAATTTCCAGAAGTGTTTCCGGAAGATATTACGGATGTACCGCCTGAAAGAGAAGTTGAATTTTCTATTGATCTAGTTCTGGGTACTAGACCGATTTCGATGGCACCGTATCGTATGTCGGCATCGGAATTGGTAGAATTGAAAAAGCAATTGAATGACTTGTTGGACAAGAAATTTGTAAGGCCAAGTGTTTCTCCTTGGGGTGCTCCGGTATTGTTGGTAAAGAAGAAGGACGGGAGTATGCGGTTATGCATTGATTATCGACAGTTGAACAAAGTGACAATTAAGAACAAGTATCCGCTTCCAAGGATCGATGATTTGATGGACCAATTGGTTGGTGCGAATGTTTTTAGCAAGATTGATTTGAGATCAGGATACCACCAGATTCGTGTGAAAGGAGAGGATATTCAAAAGACGGCATTTAAGACACGGTATGGTCATTACGAATACTCCGTGATGTCATTCGGGGTTTCTAACGCGCCGGGTGTGTTTATGGAATACATGAATCGTATTTTTCATGAACAGTTGGATCGTTTTGTGGTTGTGTTCATCGATGATATTTTGATTTACTCTAAGTCTCAAGAGGAGCATGAAGAGCATTTGAGAATTGTGTTGCAAATTTTGAAAGAGAAACAATTGTATGCTAAGTTGTCGAAATGTGAATTTTGGTTGTCAGAAGTAAGCTTCCTTGGACATGTTATTTCCGGTAGTGGTATTAGTGTTGATCCATCCAAGATAGATGCGCTGATACAATGGGAGGTTCCTAGGTCGGTTACGGAGATTCGAAGCTTTTTAGGCTTGGCGGGTTATTATCGGAGGTTTATTGAGGGATTTTCGAAGTTGACACTTCCTTTAACGCAATTGACTTGTAAAGGAAAGGCTTTCATTTGGGATATTCATTGTGAAGAGAGTTTCAATGAGCTAAAGAGAAGGCTGACAACGACTCCGATATTGATTTTGCCTAATCCTAATGAACCATTTGTTGTGTGTTGTGATGCTTCATTGACAGGTTTAGGTGGTGTTTTAATACAAGATGGAAAAGTTGTGGCATATGCTTCTAGACAATTGAGAGTGCATGAAAAGAATTATCCTACACATGACTTGGAGTTAGCGGCTGTGGTGTTTGTTTTGAAAATATGGAGGCATTATCTTTATGGTGCGAGATTTGAAGTTTTTAGTGATCACAAGAGCTTGAAATATTTATTTGATAAAAAAGAATTGAACATGAGACAAAGGAGGTGGCTAGAACTTTTGAAGGATTATGATTTTGGTCTGAATTACCATCAGGGTAAGGCAAACGTGGTGGCCGATGCCTTAAGTCGGAGGTTGTTACATATGTCTGCATTGATGATGAAAGAATGGGAACTTTTGGAGGATTTCAGAGATTTGAGTTTGGTTTGTGAAATGACGCTGCGAAGTGTGAAACTTGGTATGTTACATGTTACGAATGATTTTCTTGCAACGGTTAGTGAAAAGCAAAAGTTGGATTTGAAGTTCGTTGATTTAAAGATAAATGAGAATGAGGATTTCAAGGTTGATAACTTTGGAGTTTTGAGATTCCGTGGTCGTATTTGTATTCCCGACGATGTGGAGTTGAAAAAGATGATTTTAGAGGAAGGACACCGAAGTAATTTAAGTATTCATCCGGGTGCGAATAAGATGTATCAAGATTTGAAGAAGATCTTTTGGTGGTCCGGTTTAAAGAGAGATGTTGCTCAATTTGTGTATGCATGCTTAACTTGTCAAAAGTCTAAAGTCGAACATAAAAAACCGAGTGGATTTATGCAACCGTTGGATATTCCGGAATGGAAATGGGATAGTATATCGATGGATTTTGTTACGGGATTGCTGAATACGCAAAGAGGTCATAATGCTATTTGGGTAATTGTTGATAGACTTACTAAATCTGCTCACTTTATTCCAATTGATATTAGTTATCCTTTGGAGAAGTTAGCCGAGATTTATGTTCTTGTGGTGGTGAAGTTACATGGAGTTCCTAAGAGTATTGTATCGGATAGAGATCCTAGATTTACATCGAGGTTTTGGGAGAGTTTGCAAAAGGCCTTGGGTTCTAAGCTAAGATTGAGTTCGACTTATCATCCGCAAACGGACGGTCAAACCGAGAGGACGATTCAATCGTTGGAGGATTTATTGCGTGCTTGTGTACTCGAGCAAGGTGGTGCTTGGGATGGTTATTTGGCGTTGATTGAATTCACTTACAATAACAGTTTTCATTCGAGTATAAGTATGGCACCATTTGAGGCTTTGTATGGTCGGAGATGTCGAACACCTTTGTGTTGGCATGAAACCGACGAGAGGACGATAGTTGGACCGGAAATGGTACAACAAACGACGGAGAAAGTGAAGTTTATCCGGGAGAAGATGAAAGCTTCTCAAAGTAGACAAAAGAGCTATCATGACAAGAGAAAGAAAGATCTTGAGTTTCAAGAAGGCGACCATGTGTTTTTGAGAGTTACACCAGTTACGGGTGTGGGTCGTGCTTTGAAGTCGAAGAAATTGACTTCTCGTTTTATTGGTCCGTATCAGATTTCTGCACGAGTTGGTGTTGTGGCTTACCGTGTGGCGTTGCCTCCGAACCTTTCGAAATTGCATGACGTATTCCATGTTTCGCAACTTCGGAAATATGTTCCGGATCCGTCACATGTTATTCCTATGGACGAGGTTGAAGTGAGAGATAACCTTACGGTGGAAGCTTTACCGGTTAGGATTTTGGACCGCGAAGTTAAGAAACTAAGAGGCAAGGATATTGCGCCTGTGAAAGTAGCGTGGGGAGGCGCTGCGGAAGGCAATATGACTTGGGAACTAGAGAGTGGGATGCGAGAGTCGTATCCAGAGTCGTTTGAATCAGGTATTATTTTCGAGGACGAAAATTTCTAAAGTGGGGGAGAGTTGTAACGCCCCGATTTTGATTATTCCATTATTCTTGAGTCTTTTATTTTAATTGGGTGATAAATTATTTTATTTGTTAAATTGGTGTGTTAAATGTTATTTTACCGTTTTTTAGAGTTTTCGGGGAAATTAGAATGGAGGGTATTTTAGACTTTTCTTAATTAATCATAAGTTAGAAATTTTGTGGAATTAGAATTTTGTGAGAAAAATGAATTAATTGATTTAGTGGAAAATGAGAGAAAAGAAATAGAAAAGAAAGAAAATAGATAGAAAAGAGAAATAGAGAGAAATAGAGAAAGATAGAAAGAAAAAGAAGAGAAAGAAAAAGGGAGAAGAGAAAAGAAGAGGAGAAAGTTGGGAAAACTAGGAAAATCATCAAGATCGATCAATTAGCGAGTTTGGAATCAGGGTAAGGGTGTGAAATCTCATTATCTTATCAATGTATATTATTATGTATGATTGTGTATGTGTGTATTGGATTGGTTGGGGGTTTTCATAGTTTTCCATTTTAGGTCGATAATGAGAAATCGATGTTTTCGCGGTTGGAAATCGACGAAAATGTGGTAGAATGCTTGTTGCCATGATTAGATTGAGTTCTGATGGATGTATGTTGTTTTGAAAATGTTTTGGGTTGAAAAATAGGGCTTTTGGGTTTTCAACAGCGCTGAAGGATTCTGAGTTTTCGCAGGTTCGCCTAGCGAACCAATCAGCGAAGGGTAGCGAAGGTTCGCTACGGGTATTCGCCTAGCGAAGGCATGAGCGAAGGTTCGCTAGAGTGTTCGCCTAGCGAACTTTGGGTGTTTTTGGCTCTGTTTGGTTCTGACTTGGTTCGCCAAGTGCTCGCCTAGCGAACTTTGTGTCTGTTTTTAGCTAACAGTTGGTTCGCTGGAACATTCGCCTAGCGAAGGAGCTAGCGAATGCTCGCAAGGGATGTTCGCCTAGCGAAGGAGCTAGCGAATGCTCGCGAGGGAGGTTCGCCCAGCGAACAGTGCTGTTCGTGTAATTTTGTTTTCTGCATAACTTTTGATCTGTGGTTCGGTTTGAGGCGTGGTTTGATGCATTAGAAAGCTAATGGAATGTTCTTTCTTATTATGATGACTTGGAAATTGTTAGTCGATTTAATTATGTTGGAAAGTCGGGAATAGTATCTTGTTGTGACTTTTTCCATTTCGAATGTGTGTTTTGAATGTGAATCATACAATAATGCATTGATGTGAATGTATATAGATTGTATGTGATTGTATGAGATGAATGCATGAATATATTGTGAATATGTATGCATTTCAAGAATGTCTTGTGTCATTTTGCATGTGAAGCATCATGAAATACATTCTTGTGTTGTGCGATTCTAATGAGAATCCGTTGTAACGTCGTGTGCCTATGTGAGGTGTGAGCGATGATTACAAATGATTGTGTGCCCATGTGGGGTGTGAGCAATCGGATCGTGTGCCCGTGTGGGGTGTGAGCGATCGGGCCGTGTGCCCATGTGGGGTGTGAGCGATCCATAAACATTGTGTGCCCATGTGGGGTGTGAGCAATGAGTGAACATCGTAGGCCCGACGGGGAGTTACTTCGGTAACGAGCGATGGTTCCAGCAGAGTTCCTGAGTGAACTAGTGATGATTGAGTCGGCACCGCATTGCATTTGCATAGAGTCGTGAGTCGGTCTCTATGATTTGCATTTATCATCTTTATAATGATGTGTTGTTGAATGAACATAATTGTGTATGTTTATACGGAATGATTGAGAATTGTGAAAGTGTGCATGATGAATATGCTTGGTGGATATATATATATATACATTGTGATGTATATGAATGAAAATGTGATGAATTTTGGTGAGAATGTGTAATATGTGTATTTTTATGCTTATATATATATAATTATATGCATTGTTATTATGATAATATTTCTCACCCTTCTGCTGTTTTATAATGCTCTATGAGGCATTGCAGAGTAGGTATGCTGGAGGTCTTTTTGTGAAGCGTGTCTTCATTCTTTTGGTCGGTGGGCTCTGATATGTAGCACCGGGTAGCTAGGATGTATATTATTCCTTTGTGATACATTTGTACATGTATCTTGTTGATGAATGTTTATGCAAACATGACTTATAATGATGGATGATACTTGGTGATGTATATATCTACGTATATATATACTTGGATGTATTTCAATGTTTGGATTTTCCGCTTTTATTCTAAATATTGAGATGTGGGTGTAAGGACAAAGTTCCTCTGTGGCAAGTTACCCCACTGTTGCATATCAATATTTTGAGCAGGTGTTGTATGTATTAAATGCGTGTATGATGTGACATGCCTCTTTTATACTATGTTTTAATCGTACTCTGGCGATTTTTTTTTAATATGTGCCTAAATGATTTATGTGATTATTTGGAGGTATAGAAAGGGGGTGTTACAGTGTTCATGTGGGTGGGGAGGCCAGTGTCGCTTCCGCATTTGATTTTACGTGTTTTTGAGGTGTTATAGGGTTATGGCCAGGGTAAAAAGACCCTTTTAGGTTTGATTTTGATATGACATTCAATGATATGTACTATTTAAAAATTTGTGATATTTTTTTTGGAAGGAAAGCTTGACGGTTAATAAATAAATGAATTCAATTTTTAATTAGCTTAACTTAAAAGTGAGTTTATTTTTATGCTTCAAATTTTGACTTTTCTTTACTTGATTGAGAGTAGGAGCCGCTCAAGCGTCAAGACTTATAGAGATGTGTTTGGAAGCCAACTGTCGTCTTTTTGAGCCAAGTCTTTGAGCTACATGAAATTGTTTATAGTTCTGGATTGGTCCACATTACTAACATGTAGAGTGTGGTTTTGAATATTTATCCACACCTGCAATATACTTTGGTTTAAATATTTGCAATGGTATCCCAAGTATCACCGTGGTTGCATGGTCCGTATATTATTGCAATATAGATTTTTAATTACAATTGCAATCATAATTTAAATCATGATATAACTTAAACAACACATACCTCTATGTAGACATCATTAATACTCTTTTCTCCACGTTTATACGATTGCAGCAAGTCTAGAAACATGCGATAAACATGACGATGACGAGCACGTCGAAATCGAAGCTGCATGGAATGAATCCATTAAACTCGTCAAGGAAAATATTCACATTGATCAAATACTAAATTAAAATCATATAGGCATGAAAAGAATCCAACTTACCTTCACCTTGTAGATAAATGTCACAGCATCTTCATAATTCATCACAGGCCTATTTCCTGCAATCTTTCAAGGTTTCAAGTCCAAACAATATTTTGAGTATTAATAATTCGATGACAAAATATTCAACAAACATCCGAACTTATAAACATAATCGTGGGATAAGTCAAAGAAGGGTTTTGAGGGAAAAAAGTATTGTTGGAAATATACGGAATGCAGATTTGTTTTCATTTGATGAATATGTAAATTAATTGTTATTAATGGGTTCAAAAAAATATTCAATGATGAGGATTATATTGATTTCAGGAGGGAATCCTTCGCAAAAGGATATAATATAAGAAGTAATTTAATTAATGTGAGCAACAATTTATTATGTAGTATTTGCTTAAAACACAGGTAGCATAAGTGACCATGTATGCACATGTTGATTTCACATGAATAAGTGACCATGTAAGCACATGTTGATTTCACATGAATAAGGAATAGACCATGAGTTAGAAAGAACATTTAAAATTCTTAGAAGATTCCAATGCAAGCATTATTTGTTTTAAGAACTCTGTGTTTTCATTTTCATATATGCTCAAAGGAGGAGGAGCAGGGAAAGAAGGAAAAGAAGAAAAAGAAAGAAGAGTTCAAACCAAAATGTTATGGGATGTTAAATGTAATTCAAATTAACATTATTTATTTTTAGTTTTATTTAATTTGCAGTTGAGTTTGCGCTAGTGTATATAAACTGAAAGTTTGTTACAATTGAAAAAGAGAAATTGAATTTGTTGAGATTTAAAATATTTTGTTATAATTAGTCTCTCTCTCTCTCTCTCTCTCTCTGCAATTCTATCAGATCATCTTATTCTTTTTGTGCATTAATGGAGTTTCATTGTGAACTCCAACAATTAATATCTAGATCTCCTAATCGATTCACAGGAAAACACGAGTGTATGTGAGGTGTGTGATTGATTTCGTTCCTAAAATTCACATTGAATTGAAGATCGAAATCGAAGAGAATCACAATTTTGACTCTCAGGCATTGGGAAATATGAGTGTTGGCGAGAATTGAGCGATTTACACAAGAACGAAGATGAACGGTGAAAACGGTAGCTTGAATACAAAGTTTCCAGTATTCATCGAAAAAAATTGGAATTGGTCGTCAATTCAGATGTGTGTGTTATTTGGCGCTCAAGATGTGCTTGAGCTTGTCAATGATGGTTACACGCCGGTTGCGGAAATGCAATAGAAGCACAAGGAAATGCACAACGTGAATCAAGGAGAAGAATCAGAAGGCATTGTTCTAAATGCATCAGTGTTTGGATACGAACGTGGCGTGGGATACACTTGTGCGGTGCTATGGTGACGACGCATCGGTGATGAAAGTAAAGTTGTAGTCCCTACGCAAGCAATACGAGAATCTCATCATGAAGAACAATGAGAAAGTGTCTGATTACATCTCTAGAGTGATTGTGGTCACGAATGAGATGAAGTCTTATGGAAAAACGCTCCCTGAACAAGTAATCATTAAAAAGGTACTAAGATCACTTAATCCTCAATTTGATTACATAGTTGTAGCCATAGAACACTCGAAAGATACTTGCACCATGAGAATTGAAGAGCTGCAGAGTATTTTAGACACACAAGAATTGCGTCTGACTGAAAGAAACTCTAAAATGGAAACAAGAAAGACTCTAAAAGCTTCTTTTGTCAAGAAGAATAAGAAGCAAACATTAGTAGAGAACAAGAAAAAGAATGGTGGTGGTGCTCATAAGTTATAACTCTCCAATCAAGATGAGAATAAACATAAGAATGTTCAGAAGGGAAAGGAAAAGTTTGATAAGAGAAAGGTTTAGTGCTACCTTTGTAACAGGTTTGGCCATTTTACTGTTGATTGATGTTCAAACAAGGAAAGCAAGGGTGAAGAAGCCAACATAGCCACAGGAGATTCTAAGGATGAACCTATGCTATTGATGGAATCTGAGAATGAAGGTGAAAAAATGGTGGGTTGGTGGTATGTGGACACTTACTAATCAAATCACCTAACTGGAAACAAGCAATGGCTGGTTGATTTTGTCTCTGGTAGAAAGACTAAGATTAGGTGTGTTGATGATGAGTATCTGAATGCTGAAGGAATGGGAAATGTCAAAGTAAAATTGAAGAATGACAAAACTTTACTAATCAAGGATGTATGGTATGTTCCTAGCATGAATAGCAATCTACTGAGTGTATGTTAGCTGCTTGAAAAAAGTTTTTCAGTAACCATAAAGGACAATCTCTTGAAGTTGTATAATTGTGACCAAAAGTTGATTATACAGTCTACATTGGGAAGAAACAGGACATTCAAAGTGAATGTTGAAACAACAGACACTCAATGCCTTAGTGCATCTAGTGTTATAAGGGAAAGTGGGTTGTGGAATAAGACATTGGGACATCTGAACTTCAGAGGTTTAGGGCATTGAGTTCAAAGAATCTGGTACATGGAATTCCAAAGGTTTTGAGTGTGGTGCATTCTGATGTATGTGGACCATTTGAGGTACCATCACTTGGAGGAAATAAGTACATTGTGTCATTTTTAGATTAGTTTATAAGACTGACACGGGTAGCACTCATAAAGATCACACATAAGATGTTTTATGAATTCAAGAAGTTCAAAGTGAAGGCTGAAAATAAAAGGGGACAAAGTTTGAAGATCCTCAAAACTGATGGTGGAGGTGAGTTCAATTCAACAAAACTCAAGAATATCTATGAGGAGCATGTAATTGAGCATGTGGTGACTTCTCGATACACTCCACAACACAATGGTCTTTCTGAAATAAGAAATAGATCTCTGCTTGACATGAGAAGAAGCATGTTGAAATAAAAGAATCTACCTCACACATTTTGGGGTGAAGCAATTGCCACGTCAACATATGTGTTCAACAGATGTTCAACAAAGAAGTTAAAGGAAGTAGCTCATCTAGAGAAGTGGATTGGAAGAAAACAAAGTTTGAGCCATTTCGAGGTGTTTGGTTATGTATGTTATAAACATGTACTCGATGCTACTAGAAGAAAATTAGATGATAAAAGCCAAGTCATGTTGCTTATAGGTTACCACTCTACATGAGATTATAAGCTCTATTTGTCGCGGCGGGAAAATTTGAGATTAAGCTATTGGTTAACTTAACTCGAAAAGCAAGAGTCGCCACCGAACATTATTGTTTCCAAAAGGAAGGGGAAAAGGTCAAAAAAAACCCACAAGAGTAAAAACAAAAGAGAAATCTAGATACGGGGGTTGGTTATGCAAGGGGAAGGCATTAGCACCCCTCGCATCTATGGTACTTCATAGGAACTACTTGCAAATCTTTTATAAAAAACCGGGTTGTTTGTTGATTGATTTTAAATTGAAAAGACATTTTTTCGTACTCGAGTGGAAAACTCAACTTACTACTCACAAGTATGAGGAAATGACCATTTGCATCATCTTGATATGGAAAACTTTTATTTGGACTTTCTCATAAGCCCGTCTCAACATTCAAGTGGAGAATATCAATCAATTCTCAACATATTGAAGAAGTATAGTGGTTTGCATCACTACAAGAATAGAATAATATCCAATCTTTCAAAAAAAGGCTCTTAAAGAAAAGTGCACAAAGACACAAAAAGAAGTTTGATGAGGTTCGTCTTTTTTAGAGGTTTTGAAAAGAGTTTAAATATGCTTAAGTGTTTTAGAATTTATTAAGAAAAATATTTCCTGGATCACTTGACAAAGTCAAGTTTTATTAAGAAAAATGTGTGAAGTTTGAAAATAAGAAGTTTTTGAATTAGGGAGAAGTTTTGAAAATTGAAGAAGTGGGAAGGAGATGAAGAGACTATCCTAAAGCATAAAGTAAATGACATGAAACAAAATGTCTCATTGTAAGGTACCCCAAGAGAAAGCCTTTGTATGTGCAAGTGTACTAACCACAAAAGGAAACAAGCATCTGACATTTGTCAAAACAAGCAATCATTTCCCTTTGGATTGAAAACAAGATAAACAAGCACACGCATGGATGAATATCAAAGGATTGAAATGGACAACCAAGTCACAAAACCAGAATGAACACCCAAGTCTTGAATTGAGTATCAAAAGGTCTCAGAGGAATCATAAAGTCTCAGATGACACTACAACAAAAGTAAGTTATAACATCGCACCTTAGACAGCGCTTTAATACAAAAGCGCTGCTATAAGTTAAAAACAAGGAATCTATTCATTTAAAAAAATAAAAGCGCAAAAAATATAAGACCTTAGACAGCGCTTTGTTCAAAAGCGCTTTATAAGGTCTTATAAATTTAAAAAAAAGAATTTAATGGAAAATATTAGACAGCGCTTTAGTTAAAAGCGCTTTCTAAGATCTTATAAATTTAAAAAATATAAGACCTTAGACAGCGCTTCCGTAAAAAGCGCTTTCTAAAGTTTTATTAATTTTTAAAAAAAAAATTAAAGGAAAATATTAGACAGCGCTTTCATTAAAAGCGCTGTCTAAGGTCTTAAAAATAAAAATAAAATAAAATCAAAAGCGCTGTCTAAGGCCAACCTTAGAAAGCGCTTTGAAAAGCGTTGTCTAAGATCAACCTTAGAAAGCGCTTTTATGACAAGCGCTGTCTAAGGTCTAATTAAATTAAAATATATGAATAGTCAGTATTCATTTTCATATTTCCGCTCTTTCTTCTCCCCTGCTAGCGAACAGAGCTCAAAACCCTTGCGAACGAAAAACCTTCACCGTCAACCGTTCTCCACCGTGCCGTCGTTCGTTGTTGCCGTCGTTGCATTGTCGTCCGCCCGTTTCTGCTCACTGCCGTCGTTTTCGTTTCTGCTCATTGCCGTCGTCGTTCGTTTCTCTTTCTGCTCTTTGATACATTTCGTTCTTGCATTGCCGTTGTTACCGCCGTTAAAGGTACGTCGTTGTTGTGAAGAATAGGGTTTTGTTGCTTTACATTGTTGTTGTAGGGTTTTGTTGCTTTACAATGTTGTAGTGAATGATTATGTTTGATGAGTTTTGTTAATGAAGTTATGTTGGACTGTTTTATTAATGAAGTTTTGTAGTGAATGAGTATGTTTGAAGTTTTGTTAATGAAGTTTTGTAGTGAATGAGTATGTTTGATGAAATCTTCTAAAAAACTCTAAAAAACTCTTAAAATTGATGGAGTTTTGTTAAAATTGATGGAAATAGTTTAGTTTAGTTTTATTTTTTCCACCTCTTAAATCTTCTAAAAAACTCTTAAAATTGATGGAAATGTCCTTTGAATTTTAGAATTCAAAGCTTGTTTTTGAAGCCTCAAAATTCTAGAATTTGAGATGGTTGAGTTAATAAACAAATATAATGAACATAAACATTTCACTAAAACATAAGAAATTCAACCAGTTACATATCAAACACTATCAAACTTGTTCATTTCTTGATTAATATGGTTGAGTTAATGTTATTTTGTTGACCTTAATAAGTAGGAAAACCATGGATAAAAAATGGATGGATGCCGATCGATTGTCCAAAGAGTACGAGAATGGGGTATTGGATTTCGTTAAGTTTGTTGTTCAACACGCTGACGCTGAAGAGGTCAATCGAATAAAATGTCCTTGCTTGGATTGTTGTTATGTGGGTAGGGTTGACGCAGATGGATTGAAATCGCATTTACTGATGAATGGAATTGATCGAAGTTATAAGTGTTGGATACAACATGGGGAGAAAATTAACGAGAATGTTTAACCGACGGGGAAAAGTAATACGACCTATGCTTCAGATGACAAAGACACGGAAACATACGATTGTGATCGAGTCGAAGAGATTGCAGAAGCAGTTGTAGAAGATCTTCATGATTGTCCTGAAATGTTTGAGAGGTTGGTAAGCGATGCAGAGAAACCGCTCTATCAAGGTTGCACTAAATTCACAAGACTGTCTGCGGTATTGAAGTTGTACAACTTAAAGGCGGGCAATGGATGGTCGGATAAAAGTTTCACAGAGTTGTTGGCCCTTTTGAGAGAAATGCTACCGGAGGATAATGTTCCTCCCAATCGAACCTATGAGGCCAAAAAAATGTTGTGTTCTATTGGCATGAGCTATGATAAGATACATGCTTGTCCAAACGATTGCGTTTTGTTTCAAAACGAATATGCATCGTTAATTGAGTGCCCTAAATACGGTTTGTCTCGATATAAGAAAAAATTGTCTCCAGCCAAGGTCTTATGGTATTTTCCTATAATACCGAGATTTAGGCGCTTGTTTCGTAGTGAAACCGATGCAAGACACCTGACTTGGCATGCAGATGAAAGAATTATTGATGGAAAGTTGCGACATCCGGCTGATTCACCACAGTGGTCGAAAATTGATAATGATTATCCTGACTTTGGAGAAGAAGCAAGAAACCTTCGCTTGGCATTATCTACTGATGGAATGAACCCGCATGGTCTTCAAAGTATCTCACATACCACATGGCTTGTGATTCTTATGATTTATAACCTACCTCCGTCGCTATGCATGAAGCGTAAGTACATGATGTTATCTATGTTAATCTCTGGGCCTAAACAACCAGGGAATGACATAGACGTATACTTGACACCTTTGATCGAAGATTTAAAGATATTGTGGGAGAACGGTGTGGAGGTTTATGATGGATATAGGAAAGAAAGTTTCAATTTGAGGGCGATGTTGTTTGGCACAATTAATGATTTTCCAGCTTACGGGAATCTATCAGGGTACAACATAAAAGGTGAAAAAGCGTGTCCTATTTGTGAAGATAAAACAGTTTCGAAGCGATTGGAGTTTGGTCATAAGAATGTCTTTCTCGGTCATCGTAGATTCTTAAATGCCAAACATAACTACCGTGGGTGGAGACAAGAATTCAATGGAGACATCGAACAAGGTAGAGCTCCACCTATGTTGTCAGGTGTCCAAGTTTTTAAAAAGGTGAAAGATATGCGTATTGAGTTTGGCAAACCTTTTGCACATAAGGTTGTCAAAGGTGGGTGGAAAAAGAGGTCGATATTTTTTGAATTGCCATATTGGAAGTCTTTGTATGTGAGACATTTTCTCGATGTTATGCATATTGAGAAAAATGTATTTGAAAGTGTTATTGGTACGTTACTCAATATAAAAGGAAAGACTAAGGATGGCCTTAAAGCAAGAAAAGACTTGGAAGCGATGGGGATTAGACCTGAATTAGCACCCGTGAAGAAAGGAAGACGACATATCTACCACCTGCTGCTTTTACTCTGTCTAGAAAGGAGAAGAAAATATTGTGTAAGTTTCTGAGTGGAGTTAAAGTTCCAGAAGGATACTCTTCAGATGTCGGAAGACTTGTGTCTATGAAAGACCTCACTTTGAAGAGTTTAAAGACACACGACTGCCATGTTATAATGGAACACTTTCTACCAATATGTATACGTTCTATTTTGCCAGTGAAAGTAAGAAGCGCCATAACTAATTTGTGTTTTTTCTTTAGGTCAATTTGTAGTAAGGTAATCGATCCCGATATCTTACCAACACTACAAAAAGAGATAGTTATTACCTTGTGTGAGCTTGAAATGTATTTTCCTCCCTCTTTTTTTGACATAATGGTACATCTAGTTGTTCATCTTGTGAAAGAGACACAGTTGTGTGGACCAGCTTATATGAGATGGATGTACCCTGCTGAACGTTATATGAAAATATTAAAAGGGTACGTGAAAAGCCGAAGTCGACCAGAGGGGTGTATTGTTGAACGATACATTGTTGAAGAAGCAGTTGAGTTTTGTACTGAATATTTGTCCAATGTTCAGTCGATTGGACTCCCCAAAGCTCATATTTTTGAAAAAAAGGATGGTAAAAAATTAATTGGAAATAAAATTGTGACAGTATCAAGGGATGAACGGGATCAAGTGCATTTGTATGTTCTGCACAATGATAATGAGGTTGAGCCATATGTTGAGATGCACAAGGATGTACTCCGAAGGTTAAATCAGAACAGAAATGAAAATTGGATAGTACGAGAGCACAATCAAAGTTTCATACAATGGTTAAAGGATCATATTTATTCGAAGCGCTCTTCAGATCATGCTTCAGTAACAGAAAGGTTGAGATGTTTGGCATATGGTCCAAGTTTGCATGTGTATTCTCATAGCGCATACGCAATTAATGGATACACATTTTATACCAAAGACCAAGATGATAAAAGTACTATGCAAAATAGTGGTGTCACCGTCCTAGCTGAAGCAATGCACATATCAAGTATGAAGGACTTAAACCCCAAATATGCAAATCTGTCATATTTTGGAGTTATTGAGCACATTTGGGTGTTTGATTACGAGAAGTTTCAGATTCCAATCTTTGGTTGCAAGTGGGTAAATAGTAGTGGCATACGAATGGATAAGTCTGGATTTTTGCAATTGGATCTTAATAGGGTGGGGTACAAAGATGAGCCTTTTATTCTAGCATCTCAAGCTAGACAAGTGTTCTATGTCACTGACCTGACGAGTACGAAATGGTCTATAGTGCTTCTATCTAACAAAGTGGTTGATGATAGCGGTGTAGATCAATGTGATATTGATGTTGAGAATGAGTCATGCATTAGACGGAATGAGTTGAATACAAATGATCAAGATGAGGATCTTATAGCGGATGAGTCATATATCAGAAATGACCATAACGAGGGAATTTGGATCCATTCATCCGTCCGCATTGCTAAGACACAAGTAATTCATATTCCAACCAAGAAAAGAAAGAGATGTTAGTGAAAGAGGTAAAATTTGTTATATACTTGATTTCTTTATTATATTTGTTATATATTATGTCATATTTGTTATATATATTAATGAAAGAGCATTTTATTTTCATTTTTTACATGGTAATGTTATTTAGACTCCAACAAGATCCAAAACCACAGCGGAGAGTCAACCCCATTATTACATGGAATTATGTGAAGGTATATTAACTATCACATGTTTTATTATATTAGTGATGCTACTTGATAAAACTTAGGATTTATCCATATTTTCTTTTCATTTGTAGTGTCCTCGGCAACACAATCAAATAGATTGCGGCTATTTCATGTTGAGGTTTATGAGAGACACTCTTTTGTTGGATCGAATAGAGATTTCATCCGATGTATGTATTTCTAACTTATGAGTTATTTTAATATTAACACATATCTCTCATGTCTAATGAAATAGTTAAAACTAAATCAAACTATGTTATATTATTATGTAGTACTTTGAAGAATGCAAGTGTGCTCATTACTCAATTTCTAACTCGGAATTTTACAAGGTATAATATTGTACTCTTACTTTAATTGATGAGAATTTAAATATGTGTAACTTTGTTTATGTATTCTTTTAATTGAATTACAATCTTTGTGTTTTCAGGACCTATAATGTAGATTTGAAGCAATGCTTTGGTTGGATGCAAAAGTATTAGTATAAGTAATATGTGCATTTGTAGAAAAAATGTAATGATTTGTAATTATAAATAGGTGTATATATAATTTTGGTTTGTAATTTTAAATATATATATTGGTTTGAATTGCCAATTGTTTTGCATATATAATTTTGGTGTAAATTGCCAATGGTTTGAATTGCCAATTTCTGAAAAAAATTGCTGGTTGAAAAACAGGTAAAATTCTGGTTGAAAAAACCTGGTAAAAATTGTGGTTTAAAAAAATTTATATAAAATTTTTCGTATACCTTAGACAGCGCTTCTGGAGAAAGCGCTGTCTAAGGTAGGGCTTAGACAGCGCTTTTGACAAAAGCGCTGTCTAAGGTAGGGCTTAGAAAGCGCTTTTGACAAAAGCGCTGTCTAAGGTATACCTAGAAAAGTTCAAAAAGGTTGACATTAGACAGCGCTTTTAGTGAAAGCGCTGTCTAAGGTATACCAAAAAAATGTCAAAAAAGGTAGGGCTTAGACAGCGCTTTTGGTGAAAGCGCTGTCTAAAGTATACCAAAAAAATGTCAAAAAAGGTGAGGCTTAGAAAGCGCTTTTTCCAAAAGCGCTGTCTAAGGTATACCTTATAATGTCAAAAAGCGCTGTCTAAAGGTACCATAGACAGCGCTTTTCATTAAATATACCCCCCTTTAGACAGCGCTTTTGGTATTACCCAAAGCGCTGTCTAAACCTATAGCAGCGCAGGTTTATACAGCGCTTAAAAGCGCTGTCTAATGGCAAAAAAAGCGCTGTCTAAGGTCTTTTTTGTGGTAGTGTGAATCACAAAGTGGACTTATATATGTCAATGTTAGTATTAATGAGAATTCAACCGAGTCGAGACAATTTAGCACTATGTTAAGAAATCATAAGTGGACTTATATAGAAGTCACACCTATCTGAGGTCGGTCAATAACAATTTATGTGTCAATCATGTTAGAGAAATGATACAAAATAATTCTCCTAAAGCAATGTAACACAATAGTCAAAACAAAAGTAAAAAGAAGAAGATGGAGGAGAAGAGATATAAAGAATGAAATGAAGACTCAAGCAATCACATAGGGATCATCTATCAATAAGTCAAGTGAATCAAAACATAATCAAACAAGAGATAACTTATCTCAGATACAAAGTGTCACAAATGATCAAATGGTCATCCATTAACATGATTGAACCAAAGAAGATTGAATCAACCAAAGGATCATCAAACAAGGACTTGAAATGTTGAAAATATGTTCAACCAAGCAATCATCAAGAGCCTAAATCAAAACATTCCAAATTTTTTAAATAAAAAAAAAATATAAATGATTTAAAAATGGAAAATAAATGGAAAATTCCAAAGATGCATCAAAACATCAAATAAATTGCCAAAAAAATTTAAGAAAGTTAGAAATATTACAAGTAATGAGATCTCAAAAGTTGGATGAAAAAATATTCGAAAATGATCAAAAATAAAATCAAGAATGAAAATTAAGTGAAAAATAAAGGAAAATATCAATTAAATGCAAAATGATTTTAAAAATTATGCAAAAATATATGTGATAGAATTTTTTTTTATTTGTAAAAAAATTGAATTATAAAAGATCAGATGAGCTATTTAAAATAAATCAGAAAAGAAAATAGAAATAAAATGAAAAAAATAAAAATATTTGAAAAATGGCGCTACGACTAGCTTTTTTTTTTTTGGAAAAACGAGCGAAGCACCATCGTATTCAACCTTCAGCTCGATTTTACAACTCCATGAACTCTGAGTTTTAAGCTCAAACAATATGTGTGCAAGCTTCTACTCATGTCATTGTTCATGTCTCTTTGCATTAGAGACATTGATTCACTATGAGTAGAGAGAATTTACTCAAAAACATGAAGAACCCTAGTTCTTCAAAGTAAAATAAATGACTAATAAGTAATATAAATTCAAGGTAGTTGAGGACTTTTAATCAGTGAATCAAGACAACACACTAGTAACTTGTTTGCTAATTTTTTTACTCGTATCTACCTTTAGTTGAAGCTTCGAAGGTCAGCAATGGTGGATTGGAGTTGAAAGTTGCAGGAGGTTTCAAGCCACAGCAAGGCTTCAGTTAGCTTCAGAGAAGGCCGGTGAGTGATTTTGGGCAAAGAAACGAAGCTAAAAGAGCTTGAATCAATGAAATGGTTAACTGGTTTTTTGAGGTATCAGGTTCAAATGGTTGCAGAGTTTCTTTGGCTCTCAAAACTTGTAAATGAAGGAAAATGCTTGATACGTATCTTCAACACAAGATTCATATTCAGACGAGATTTTCTTGGAGATTCTCTATCCTGTATGTTTATACAGCAGCCAGAGTATTTCCTTGAGGACTTATGACTTTGGAGACCCTTCATGGGAAGTCAGTGGAGGCCTCCGTGGGAGGTGATAATGCCAAACTAGAAATGGTAAACATATTATCATTTCTCAAACTAAGAGCCCGTGAGACTGAGGACTAGCTAGGATACCTTGTCCAAGACTATAACCTGCATGTGATATGGGATGGGTTTTTGCAGGAAACCTTGACCTTCAACCTACATGGTTTTCTAGTTTTCTAGTTTTCTTATCAGTTTGGACTTATGAACCCGGTATTCTGATTATTCTGGTATTCTGGTTTTCTGGTTTTCTCGTCAAGGTGGACTTTTGAACCTATTTAGTCAGCAACACAACAGTTGTTCAGAAAATATGGCAACCTTGATCGCATATTTGCATTCATAACATCATATTTGCATCCTAACATTCATGTTTGTTTATTTCCAGGGTCTGCATCTTATCTTTAATTCTAGTTGTTGAAGATCTGCAGAGATGGACACTGGTAGGAAGAGTACCGTCAGCTACAAATTTCAGTCTCCGAATTTGATTTCACTCAGTGGTTTGGTTGCCAAGACTACTCAGACTAATTTGGAATCATTCAAGGAAGACTATGGGAAGATCTTGCGTGTGCTTCATAATATCACAGAGTATGAAAGGGGAGTTATTCATACCTTGCTGCAATTCTATGATCCTTCGCTGAGGTGCTTCACGTTCAGAGATTGTTAGTTGGCCCTACTCTGGAGGAGTTTTCACTTATCTTGGACATTCCGGTTAAAGATCAGGTGCTATTCCATGAATCTATGGAAGTTCTTGCTCCTGAAGATATTGTCGATGCTCTTTATTTAAGCACATCTGTGGTGAAATCTAATCTTCAACCTAAGGGAGGGTTATCTGCTTTTCTTTTGAATTCTCTAGTGAGTGAAGTTATAGTGTGTGCTGATGCCTGTAGTTGGACTACCTTCAACGCCATCCATGCTTTGTGTATCAATGGGATTGCTCTTTTTCCTAATTTTATAGGTTTTGTAGATATGAATGCCATCCGGATCTTTATGGTGAGAAATCTCGTGCCTACTCTTCTTGGTGATGCATATCACTCAGTGCACTCAAGGAATTACAAGAAGAAAGGTTGACTTGTTTACTGTTGTGCTCCTCTCCTCTGTAGATGGTTCATGAGCCATCTCCCACGTGATGGTGCTTTTGTAGACACCAAGGACTGTTTGTAATGGTCAGAGAGAGTAATGGGCCTTACTGCAAAGACATCCACTGGTTTGACAAGAGGTTGTTGGGTGCTGAGATGATATACAATTGCGGCGAGTTTCCCAATGTACCTCTTATGGGGATAAGGGGCGGCATCAACTATAATACATCCATTTCTAAGAGGCGGTTGGGATACGCCCTAAAAGGACCCCCAATGGATAAAGATATAGAGGAATCCTTGCTTTACAACGAGACAGATGATTCTAAAATAATAAAAAGAGTTGTAAAAGCTTGGGGTACGATTCAGCGGAAGGGGAAGTCATCCTTGGGAAAAACTGATTCCAGAGTTTATCCTCTCTATATGGAGTGGGTACAAAGCAGAGTTGAGATTGTCCGTTTTCCTTTTCCTGTAGAAGCACTTATGTACCCTCTAGAGATTGAGCAGCCCACGTCAGTGGATATTAAAATGTACAATAAGCTCTAGGACGAGAAGGAGGAGCTTTGCAAAGAAAACAAAGAGCTAAAGATGGAAGTCTACCGGTTAGGTCATGCTAAGGATGAATCATCATATATAGCCAAAGTAAAGACAGCTAAGAGAGAGCAAGAGCTAGAAGAAGAAGTCAAAAGCAGAGAATGGATTGGCAAAGATCTAAAGAGTGCCAACAACCTTCTTTAGCAAAAGAAGAATGAGTTAGAAAAAGCCTACCTTGAGATTTCCAAATTCAACAGCCAATGGAATTCCACTCTAACTTCTCACAAGAAGAAAGAAGATGAGCTCGGAGTCCAAATTGAAGCGTTGAAGCAGCAACATGAGGACAAAGAGAGGAAGATCAGAGAAGAATTGTTTCACAGGATCAGAGGCGATAAGCAACTTAAGGAGACCTTGTTATCCATGGAAGAGCTCAAAGTTCAAGCAGAGGTGAAGAAACCCCAAATTGAAGATGCTTTTGGAGAGGATGCTTGATGATTGTATTGTCGTTATATGGAGGGGATCATGCATAGGCGAGATGTTCTCATTCAAGTGCTGATTTAGAGACCAAAACATCTCGACACCAAGAAGCTGTTTAAAGAGGTTCAAGCCTGGTGCAAAGAGCATAGTGGCTGGGGAGGATTGGCTTTGGTGGAGATGGAGGATACACCTTAGTTGCTTTTTCCTTTTGTATTTGATCACCATCAAGCCTGTTGATTGGGATCATTGGCTTTGTATTTGATTTTGTCTATTCTGTATGAGCTTATTGTATTGACTCTTTATTTGACTCTTCTTCACTGAATGTATGAGTGGTTTTTGCCAGTGTTCTATCCATCTCTCGTGTTTATTGTTGTTAAACTTGAATCAAGGTGTAGATCATGGAGGTGGTGCAGGTCATAATCATCATTGGGAAGTTGACCAACAAGAAGACGCATTCTCTATGCATGATCTGGAAAATGGTCTCCCGATAGAGGCTGAGAAGAAGTTTAAGATGATAGAAGAGAGGACGAGGGCCTATGAAAATCAGAATGCTTTGGGCATTGATATGACTGACCTAGGTTTGGTTCATGGGGTGAAGATCCCACCTAAGTTCAAGGTCCCTGATTTTGATAAATACAAGGGGACCACCTGTCCCAAAACCCATATCAGATCCTACTATAGAAAATGTCTGCTTATTCTAACGACAAGAAGATGTGCATGCACTTCTTCCAAGACAGCCTAGTTGGGGCATCCCTGGAGTGGTGCATGGGGCTAGAGAGGACTTATACTAGAAGTTGGAGGGACTTGGACGAGGCCTTTGTTAAACACTATCAATACAACAGTGATATGGCTCCTAACCAGACCTAATTACAAGGACTCACCTAGAAAAACAATGAGAGCTTCAAAGAATACGCCTAAAGGCGACGTGAACTTGCTGCTAGGGTTCAACCTCCAATGATGGAGAGGGAACTCATAGATATGTTCATGGGCACACTACAGGGGTCGTACTATGAAAGATTCGTGGGGTGTACGTCAGCAGGATTTTCGGATCTAGTGATGGACGAGGAAAGAGTTGAAAGTGGGATTAAGGCTGGTAAGATTTAGACTGGTGCTAGCTCCTCGTCTAGAGGAGGCAAGAAGCCTTTTGGTGGAGCCCGAAAGAAACGAGAGGGGGAGACTAATGTTGTTTTATCATATAGAGGCAAAGGAAGAACGAATCAGAGTCCTCATCAACAAATTGCTACTATAGCTATTCTTGCTACTGTGCAGCCTGCTCCTCAGTACTTTCAACCGTATGCGCCTCAATATGAAAATCAACAAAGATAAAGGAAAGTTGAAAGCCATTTTGATCCTCCCCCTATGCCTTGTTCACAATTATTGCAACACTTGCTTCAGTTACATCTTGTCGAACTTCGAACCATAGCTCCACCGGCTGGAAAGCTCCCACCGAGTTATGATGCTAATGCACGTTGCGACTTCCATTCTGGTGCGCTGGGTGTCGGTTGGGAATTTCGACGCTAGGTTCCTATTTGAGAAACTAAGTGAAAATTGAATTTTCTTGAATATGGATGGTTTCGACAGGATCTGGTTGGAGTTCTGTTGAAATGGTTCTCATGAAGAGATATGTTTGAGCAAATACTTAGAAATATTTTCCAAGTATAGGAAGTTACTTCGACGAAGGGATGCTATGAGGCCTTCCTTCGACAGACATTTGAGTTTCAAATATGAATGGATAACTGTCTTTTGTCCTTATCCGTTTCTCAAGAGAAGACGCATGACAAAACATGGTGAAACAAAGGCATGCAGGGCGAAACGTGTCAACTTTTGAAGAAATGTTCGTTGGAGACAGTTATTTCGACGCATTATAAATAGAGGTCTTAGTACTAGGATTTATGTGTGTTCAATTATTGTACTATACTCAAATTTACTCAAAGTATCCAAGTTAACGTGAGAAAAGAGTTACTGTTGAGAAATGTACGTTTGAAACACCATACATTTTATTCAATAGAAAGTTACTTTCTTTTACCAATTGCTCTTTACCGCATTTCATTTTCTTTGTAGTTATTTTTCTTCATTGCTTAATTTTCCAACTTTTATAAAGTTTAGCCCTTTTTCAACAAACAATCAAACAATATTTTCAGAACAAATGAATATTGTTGAAGTGTTCTATAATTTTCCACATGTCCTTAGGATTCACTGGTTGATCCTGCAAGTGAACCTAATTAACTAGTTTTTGGAAGACCAGCGGTTGTTTACCAATTTTTATAGTAAACAAATTGCCACGCCCAGTGGGACTGTTTTATAGTGTCTTAAAATATTTTCTTTTACTTTTTCTCGAAAACTTTTTACATTTAAGTTCTTCATTTTTACGAACTTTCTATGCTTCGTTGCATGAGACTTAGGAGTGGTAGAATAGCCACAAATAACAAAGAGAGGCATAGAAGGAGATAGGTAAGGAGGGTGGCGAATCCAAGTCCACTAAGTAACCAAAATCCACAAAATGATGGAGAACCACCCCCTTCTTCTTCAGGGGGCAATACGGTTTCAACATCAGTGTCTGAAGCCATACCAACCACGACAAGTTTGACGCCTATGCAGTCAATTGCGCCAAGTGGTCCCATTCCATCCTATGGGGGAACACATGGTCTACCAACAAACCCCCCTCCAGTAGGACATAGTTTATTCATGCCTTATATGTCTGGATTTTCAACGCCACCAAATGTACCCTAGGCGAACATTTTAAACCAGGGGGCAGTAGTCGAACCACCCAGGGTCGAACCTCCTAGAGTCGAACAACCAATCCAGAGGGAACTAAGGGTAGTAGTGGTAAATAAAAACCAGAACGTTGATGAAGTAATAAATCAAGTTCGACACGAAGATGTAGCGACGAATAATAACTTAGCAGCCATGATCGAAAGGATTATGACCAGAAATGGGGTAAATATTGGCCTTCATAGGCCAAATTATACATCACCTTTATCTGAATATATATTACAGTCAGATTTACCCCCTATATGGAAAGTCCACAAATTCACTCAGTTTTCTGGGGATACTAGTGAGTCCACAATCGAACATGTGGCAAGATACTTGATAGAGGCTGGCGAAATTGCTAATAATGAAAACCTAAGAGTGAAATATTTCCCAAGTTCACTCACTAAAAATGCCTTCACTTGGTTTACAACACTGCCAGCGAATTTGATCCACAATTGGACACAGTTGGAGAGACTGTTCCATGAGCAATTCTATATGAGACAAACAAAGATAAGTCTAAAAGAATTGGCTAGCATTAAGAGAAAGTTCTCTGATCCAATTAATGATTACCTAAATAGGTTTCGATGGCTTAAGGCAAGGTGCTTTACTCATGTGCCTGAACATGAGTTGGTCGAAATGGCCACTCGTGGCCTCGACTAGTCAGTTAGGAAGAAGTTAGATACCCAGTACCTAAGAGATATGGCCCAGTTGGCTGATAGAGTTCGACAAGTCTAATAACTAAAGGTTGAGAAAGTTAGGGCTAACAAGAATAGAAAGGAAATGGTAGCCTATATCAATTTCGACGAAAATGAGCAAGAAACTAGTGTCGATACCTTTTTCGACGAGGGTGAAATTGACCTTTCTGAATTAAAGCAAGGGCCGCCGTACTCATGTAACGTTTTAACACCGTCGAATGGAAAGAATCCAGTCGATTCAGAGAAGAACGATAGGTTCCCTAAAAGGATCTATACCTTCGACGTCACCAATTGTGACAAAATTTTTGAGGTGTTAGTTAAGGATGGCCAAATGATAGTGCCTCCTGGCACTAAAATGCCTCCCTTAGAACAGAGGAAAAAGAAAGGTTTTTGAAAATATCATAATTTTCTTGGCCATAAAACATCTCAAGGTTTTCTTTTCAGGGATCTCGTTCAAAATGCTATTAAGGATAGACGTCTCAAATTCGCTGATAAGTCCAAGAACCAGATGAAGGTGGACTCAGATCCCCTCCCCATTACTGATGCGCACTGTTCAGAACCATCCATGGTGAACATGGCCGAAGTCACTGATGACTTCATCAATAATGCTGAAATGGTCAAAGTTACTGATGGCTTCACTGGGATAGTTGCTGAAGATTCTGATCAAGAAACCACTGAGGGTTTCGTCCAGATTGCTAGAAACGTCAATTACTAAGTCACTGACGGCTTCGACAAAGAAGTCACTGAGGGCTTCACTAAGAAGGTTGCTGACGACTTTCAAATTGAAACCACTAAAGGTTTTATGGATGAAGCTGCTGAAGGCTTCGATAATGGGACTACCAAGGATCCCAATGAAGTAATTTCAATGTGTGAAACTACTGACGGTTTCATACAAATCAATAACGAAACTAAGGCCACTAAGGGCCTTTGGATGAAATTCCAAGAACTGGATATCTCTGCAGGTACTAATCTTGGAGTTGACATGATCGAGATGACCAACGAGTTCCCAATGGAAGTGGACTAATGCACTCTCCAGCAAGAAGAATATGCCAAAGTGGCATATCCAAAACAAGAAGAGAATCTTGTTGAGTTTCTTCACAGATGCCAGCGGAAGAATTCCCAAGTGATGATGTGTCCCAGATGCAGTGCTGTCTTCGATCGAAGGGCTGCGGAGAATATCCAAGGTGTTCGACGGGCGAAGGATAGGAACCATTGGAAGAACTCAGGAAAACATGGCGCTTTTGACAAAAAGGGAGCCCCAAAAGGATATAATCAACATGGACCATGGATACGTGGCAACAGGTCATCGACCTTCAAGCCCACTTCTGACGCCCCTATGGGAAAGTGGGCGAGACCAGTGGAGAAAGGAGAGAATGGCCAGAAAAAGTGGCTAAATTTTGAAGTAGAAAGAGGATCTTTGATAGAATATAGAAGGGAGTTCCAAGCTTCCAAGAAATCAGCCTGGCATTCAGAAAACTACAAAGGGAATAATTCAATGACGAGGTCTCAATGGAGACGTCAGAAAAGGAAGCATAAGGCTTGGATAGAAGTAGCGGAGAAAGAGAATGTTGAGTCTAGTAGCAACGTACAGATAAAAAAGGACAACAGTAAAGACAGAAAACCTGTCGAGAGGAAAGCAGTCAAAAGAAAGTTGTTCACAGACTAGCAGTAAGATATAAAAGAGAAGTTTTACTAGATACTGGTAGACGATGACATCATAATAAACGATTTTGACTCGGTATCAGAGCCGCCACTCGACATTATCTTTAATTTCACACCCGTTCTACCCAGGGAGTATAACAGGGTGATGGAATTGCAAGACTCATAAGATGAGGTCGAACAAGAAGTGGCCTGTCAAAGTCCACTGTGTTACTACATTTTGAACAATGGATGTGTCGAGGAACATAATGCATTCTTTGAAATATCAGATGAAGCCATGAATAACCACCTAAAACCTCTATTAATTAGAGGAAAGATAGAGAAGGTGGGTATCAATAAGATACTAGTGGATGGAGGAGCGGCAGTAAATCTTATGTTGCATTATATGTTAAAAAAGATTGGCAAAAGTGACTCTGACACGAAGCCACATAACATGGTCCTTTCAAATTACGAAGGGAAAGTTGGAACAACCATGAGAGTCATTCAGGTAGACTTAACCCTTGGCAAGATTACTAGGCCAATGACGTTTATGGTGATTACATCCAAGGCGAACTACAACATACTCCTTAGAAGGGAGTGGATCCATGGAATAGGTGTGGTACCTTCGTCACTTCACCAAAGGATATCCATCTGGAGGAGTGATGGAATTGTTGAAAATATTGAGGGAGACCAAAGCTATTACATGGATGAGGTTAACCAAATAAGTGGGCATCACTTTGATAAAAATTTGGCCCACATAGCACCATGCAACCCTGTAGGCTTTGATTTTAAACCTGCAGACAACACCTTTTGTTCCTTGTACTTACACCCCACCCACAACTTCTAGTGGGATATGGAGGTTGTTGGCGAATAAGACTATGTCTTCGAAACAGCTGGTATCCAACCAACTGGTTGGGGCAGTGAATTCAGTGACAATGACTGAGTCATTGGCACTCAAAAAGATTTCAGCTTATATAGCTGAAAACAAATTGAAAGCGGCCTTAGAGGCCGAAGTAAAATATATGGATGTCGAAGCCAAAGATGACGAATAGCACTTCAAAGGTCCTGGGAAGGATTTCGACCCGAAGCCACCCGACAAAGATCCAGTCGAAGTGCCAAACCAAATGCTAGATGTCATCTACAATGATGAGCCTTTAGGATTTTAGTAGGATCCTCTAGCAAGCAACATCAAAATGCAGGCGTAAGATCCTCTGGAAGAGATCCACCTGGGAGATGGGACAACGAAAAGGCCAACTTACATCAGTGCCAACCTTGACCCATAACTCAGAGTCGAAGTAATTCAAATGTTGAAGGAGTTCAGAGACTGCTTCGCATGGGACTACGATGAAATTCCTTGTTTGAGCAGAGATCTGGTTGAACTGAAGTTGCCAATAAAGCCTGGGAAGAAGCCCATCAAGCAAACTCTAAGGCATTTTGCACCTGCGGTTCTCTCAAAGATAAAAAAGGAGGTCGAAAGACTTCTGAGATGTAAATTCATCCGTACGACCAGGTATGCCGATTAGATTGCCAACATTGTTCTAGTTATTAAGAAGAATGGAATTTTAAGGGTTTACATAGATTTTAGAGACCTAAATGCTACAACCCCAAAGGATGAGTATCCAATGCATGTGGCGGAAATGCTAGTTGACTCTGCTGTAGGCCATGAGTATTTAAGTATGCTCGACGGATATTCTGGCTATAATCAAATTTTCATTGTTGAGGAAGACGTGTCGAAAATGACATTTCGATGCCCTGGAGCACTAGGCACTTTTGAATGGGTAGTAATGCCCTTTGACCTGAAGAATGCTGGGGCAACGTATCAAAGAGAAATGAATTTAATTTTTCATGACTTTATTGAAACATTTATGCAAGTTTATATTGATGATATTATGGTTAAGTCAGTTTCAGGAAAAAGTCATATAGACCATCTTCGACAATCGTTTGAAAGAATGAGGAAGCATGGTCTCAAGATGAACCTTCTTAAGTGTGCTTTCTGTGTGCAGGCGGGGGATTTTTTAGGCTTTGTGGTCCACAAAAAAAAGAATAAAGATTAATCATAACAAGGCCAAGGCCATCACGAAGGCGAAAGCGCCTTCGACAAAGAAGGAGTTGTAGTCATTGCTAGGAAAATCAAATTTCTAACGAGATTCATTTCCAATCTAAGTGGCAAGACTCAAGCCTTTTCACCTCTACTTCAACTCAAGCAAGAATGTTTTGAGTAGGGGAAAGCGCAGCAAGAAGTGTTCGACAAGATTAAGGAGTACCTTGCCCACCCTCCAATTCTGGCGCCTCTTTGTAGAAATATGAGTATGAGATTGTACATATCTTCGTCTGACAAGAGCTTAGGGAGCATGTTTGCTCAAGAGGATGAAAATGGCGTCGAAAGAGCCATTTACTACCTTAGTAGAGTCTTGAATGATGCAGAGACTAGATATAGTATAGTCAAAAAGTTGTGTCTTTGTATATACTTTTCTTGTACAAAATTAAAGCATTATATAAAGCCAGTGGAAGTTTATGTTTCATCTCATTTCGATGTTATTAAACATATGCTTTCTAGACCTATTTTTCATAGTCGAATTGGTAAATGGGCTTTAGCCTTAACAGAATATTCTTTAACTTATATGCCTTTAAAGGCTGTTAAAGAACAAGTGGTAGCCGACTTTATAGTTGACCACTCTATAGTCAAAAACTCCCTAAACTTTGTGGAGCTTGAACCATGGAAGTTGTACTTCGACGGTTTTAGTCATAAAGATGGAACGGGAGTAGAAGTATTGATTATTTCTCTTAACAAAATTCCAACAAAATTCAAGTATAAGGTCAAAGGCCTTTGCTCAAACAATGAAGCTGAATATGAAGCTTTAATTGCCGGACTTGAAATATTGTTGGAATTGGGGGCAACTCGAGTCAAAATAATGGGAGACTCAGAGTCAGTAATAAAAGAAATTACAAAGGTGTCAAGGAAAATCTTATCATGTACTTTGTCATAGCCAATAGGTTGTTACGAAGATTCGAAATGGTAAGCATTCGATACATACCTCGACTTGACAATCAAGAAGCCAATGACTTGGTTCAGATTGCTTCAAATACAAAATTTTAAAGGAAAACTTACAAGATGCAATCGAAGTCAAAGGAAGGGTTGTATCAACTAAACTATCCCCAACAGATTTGGAGACAATGAAGCTAGGATATGCTGACGAAGAAAGCTTTGAAATATTGGCTATAGATAGCTTAATAGACGAAGATTGGAGAAAGAAAATAATAGATTACTTGCAGAATCCTACACCTTCTGTCAAACGAAAGGTCAAATATCGCTCCTTAAGTTATGTCCTAATGCGGAATGAATTATTAAAAAATACGCCTGAAGGTGTCTTACTCAAATGCCTTAGCGAATATGAGGCATATTTGGCTCTTTCTAATCTCCATAGTGGGGCATGTGGAGCACATCAAGTAGGCCATAAGATGAAATGGTTATTATTTCGACAAGGAACGTATTGGCCTATAATGCTTAACGATTGTATTGAATTCGCCAAAGGATGTCAAGAATGCCAAGTGCATGATGGCATTCAACATGTTCCTGCAAGCGAACTACATTCCATAGTGAAACCTTGGCCCTTCAGAGGTTGGGCTTTGGATTTAGTTAGTGAAATTCGACCAGCGTCATCCAAGAGTCAAAAATACACTTTATTGGGAATAGATTATTTTACTAAATGCATTGAGGCTATACCATTGGTAAACGATCAAGATGTAGTGATCGAATTCATTCAAAAGTACATTATTTACAGGTTTGGAATCCCAAAAACTATTACAACAGATCAGGGATTAGATTTTATTGGTCGAAAGATGCAAGAATTTTCTACAGAAATGGGGCTCAAACTTCTAACATCCACACATTATTATGCTCGGGCTAATGGTCAAGTCGAAGCAGCAAATAAAGTGGTGGTTGGGTTAATTAAGAAGCATGTGAGGAAGAAGCCATGAAATTGGCATAAGACATTGGACCAAGTTTTGCGGGCTTGTCGAACCTCCCATAAGGATGCTACAAATACTACACCCTTTCGACTAACATATGGTCATGATGTTGTGTTACCAGTCGAAATATATTTACAGTCAACTAGAATTCAGAGACAACATGAGATTCCATCCGACTCCTATTGGAATATGATGTTGGACGAAATAGTTGATTTAGACGAAGAAAGATTAAATGCCTTAGAATTCTTAAAAAGACAAAAGAATAGAGTGGAAAAATCATACAACAAAAAAAGTGAAAGTTAAATTCTTTTCGACCGGAGATTTTGTTTGGAAAGTGATTTTGCCCACTGATCAGAAAGATAGAACTCTGGGCAAGTGGTCCCCTAAGTGGGAAGGTCCTTTTCAAGTTATTAAAGTATTTTCAAATGGCGCATATGAGATCAAAGAATTAAATGAAGATAGAAGAATCTTGAAGGTAAATGGTAAGTATTTTAATAAATATAAGCCTACACTTTAAGAGATAAAAATAAATATGGAGTAATTCATGCAGAAGATAGTCAAAGCAAAAATGGGAATTAAAAATTAATTTGCCAAAATGGCAAAAGTCATTACCATCCATGCCACAAAGGGCTTAAAAATTAAAATCGAAAGAACACAAAGTTCAAAAATAATTAAGTTAAAATGGGAGAGAGCTTTTCATTTTTCTCATATTTGGATTTCTGAAGCATCAAGCGATGTTCACAGAGAGCCTTGTTGGTCGAAAGGTCTTCGATTTCCTTTCCAAGTATTTTGGCTCTGTCGACGTGATACATTTCGACCTTGAGTTCTTTGGCCACTTCTTCTTTATCGAACTTGAGAAGTTCGTCTTTACATTGCTTGGCCTGAGAAATTTTTCTCTATAAAGACTTGATTTGCTTCTCCCATTCTTTTACATTTTTATCACAACTTTCGATTTCTTTCTTATTTTGCTCAGAGACCTTTTCCAAATTTGAAACCTTCGTGGTGGATTCAGAGGCTGCATCCCATTCAGCCATTTGGGTCTCTGATTTATTGTTAATTTTTCCTAAAAAATCTTTAAGACGAATTAGATCAGCAATGACAAGATCAATCAATGTGCCCAACTCCATTATGGAATCAACAACTTCTGGAGAAACCTCCAAGACATTGACTTGTTTCAAGAGTTTCTTGATCCCAAAACTGGCAGAAGTATCTTTTTCTAAAAGATTGAACAAATCATCGTTGAAAACCTTCTCTTTGATTTAGGGAAGCAAGCCATCCTCGGGCTTATTGGCTGATTGATTTCCTGAGGCAGTCGAAGTGCTAGTACTCTTATCATCTAAGTTATATCTAGAGCTGATCATGCCTTTTAAATATTCCAATGGCCTCTGCACTTTCAGAGACTCTAGCTCTTCGTGTGAAAGGCTGGTAGAGTTTATGCTAGTCAAAGCATCTGGATGTGGGTCAGTTTTCGATTGATCTTCTTGCTTTTCTTTTTCGTCTTCTTTTTCATTTTTTTCCTTCTCTTCTTCTTCTTCATCTTCTTCCTCCACAACAGTTTCAGTTTCAAAATCAAACATAGAGTGATCCTCTTCCTTCTCCTCATCTTCTTCACCCTTTTCGTCGCCACCGTTTTGTTGGTTGATTGGGGAGCCATCTTCATATTTGTCTTTGACAACTTGTTCTGAAGATGGCATTTAAGTATCTCCTACAACATCAGCTACGACTACCTCCCTGGCTGGGCTTTTCTCTTGATCAGGTGCGTTGAAAGCTCAGTGGTGGCCTTGAGTGGTGATTTCTTTTGATCACCAGCTAGTTGGTTCACTTCGTCAATAGATTCCTTTGTGGAATCCTTGGGAGAAGTCTTAGAAGGGCTTGTCGGATGATAGGTAAGACTACTGCTTGTGGTAGGGATGATTTGTTGCACAATGGGATGCCCCTTGTCATATTTGGCATCCTAAGAGGAAGAAATCAAGAAAAGAATAGAAGCATGTTAGTCGAAGACAACCATAAAAATAAAATAAGAAGAAGAAGTCTTTGTACCTTAGGATTTTTTAGTCCCAGGGTTAGAGTTATCACTCTCTACCTGATCAGGGTTCTTCTTGTCGGTTGGTTTCTTGCTACCAGGCGTAGCATTAGTTTCTACCACCTTTGAGGTAGAAGGTCTCTTCGCAGGTGCTTTGGTTGGTTTCGACTGAGGATGAAAACCTGCATCAGTATTTTTGTCTGCTTCTTTTTTTCTTGGTGTGTTTAGATTGGTCTGGCGAAAGGTCACCATCATCGGATTCGACTACATGAACCTCAGGTTCTTTCTGCTTTCTCTTTTTAGGTGTCGGAGGTGGTTTCCAACTTCCATGCAAAAAACATTATATTTCAAATTTTAGATTGAGAAGGAAATATATAATAAAAAGAAGAAGAAATAATAAGCACAAAGATTTACCTTTGTTGTGGGTTTCTTGTTGTTGTCCCCCTCTTCTTCTTCTTCGACGACTTCTTTTTCGACGGGAGTAGGTTTTTTTGCTAGAGTCCTCACAACTGCAAAGAAAAGTAATGCAGTTAGTATAAGCCCAATACAAAATATAAATAAAAAAGAGAAGTGGTGTCAAAGAACCTCCCATTCCACACCTTCATATATTGGAGACTCCACGCGAACATGTTCTATGCCAATATGAAGGTGGCCTTTGAAATTTTCCAGAGTGTACTTAGTCGGAACCACTCGCTTAGAACGCGTTTGGTAATCTTGGCGAAGAATTTTCATAAAATCCCCATAGATGAACCAGTCTGGAAATGGAGGGCTAAAAGCCACACCAAAATCAGCAGTTGGCAGTCGATGGAATTTTGGAGGATAAAGATTAAAAGCTAACTCGTAATGTTGATCAAGTCGAACGTACGAAGGAAGTTTTAAGTCCTCTAATTTCTTTGTAAATTTTTCTTTTAAAGTCACTGCTGCTTCGCTAATGGTTCGAATAAGATCATTTGTCCGATAGGTAGTTTCAAAGTACTTCTGGAATGCTTGGATATTTTTGATGTGTGTTGAAGTACCTTTCTTCACTTTGTCCTGCACAAGAGTGAAAGCTCTAGTTAGTTGGAGATTGAAGGCAGCTACATCAAAGAATTCAGCAGTATAATATTCTCTACACCAATCGTCGAACTCTCTGGTGTAGAGAAAGCATGGTTTGAAGGCCACAACATTAAACTTTGAGAGGTCAGAATACTTGGCTAGAAACTTGGAACACTCTGCTTCATTGTGCCACATGTTGTAATGAATCAGTGAGCCCTTTTAGGAAAGAGGGGTTTGGGTTTAATCTGAATCAGACCAAACTGTTCAGAGACGAGATTTGGTTGATAATTGACAAGAGAAATTCGAAGCTTTGAAGGGTGGAGCCTTGAAGCCAGTAGTCTTGGCGTAAGGAAGGATTCCCAAAAGTCAAGAGATTCTGCTTCCTGTTCCTTCGACTCAGGAGGAAATCTTCTTGTGAACCATTCAGGGCCTACTTTTCTATTGGCAAAAGGGGCCATGTTGGAAGAAAAACTATGACGCTTCATAAACATCATCACGTAACTGGTGAATGTTTCCTGAAGGTTCATTCCTTCGTCACTAGGAGTTAACAACACAAGCCTCGTCCCTTCAATTCTTTTACTCTTCACGTCGACATATGCTTTGATGATGGGGTTTCAACTAGGAAGGGATGCTTCGAAAGTGGCATTCAACAATAATTATAGCATCCAGAAAGGTCCAGAAAGGAGCAAGCTTCCTTTCGTCTTGATCATCTTCAATGATGTGAAGCCTTCGCCAAGAGATTCAAATAAGCTGGCCAGAATGATTTTGCTGAGACAGAGGTCATGTCCAGCATGCAGTTGGTTTGCCATAGTAAGGTACCTCTTCGCCACTTGAAGGGACCTTGAGCAGAAGACACATCGCGAGAACTAAAGAGCCAAGAAGGCAACATGTTCTTGGTCAGAAACCTCTTTGGTTTCTTTGTCATGATAACAGGCTATGTAGGTGGTGAAGGCTGCTTTGTTGGTGTCGAAACCTATTGAGTCATCAGTTAAAAGATTGGGGTCATAGTCCAGTCCGATAGGTTTCAAGCTAGTAATGGTAGCGGCGTCGAAAAGAGTTGGGGTAGCCATTCCACAAGGAAGATGGAAGTTATTGTGGGTGTTGTCCCAGAAGTAAAGGGAAGCAATGAGCATAGAAAGACAATAACCTGGTCCTACCTTCAACAGCTGGATAAGGTCGTAAATGCCCATCTTCTTCCAAACTTGGGACTTGGCTTTTTCTATCTTTTTCAGCCAAGCTAAGTAGTCATAAGGGTCTTTCGACAGAGGGCATGATCTGAAAACCCTAAAGCTAGTGTTCATGAACTCTAAGTTTATGGGGTCCCTAGAACCTATGGTCGAAGGAGAACCTTGGCCATCTACCTTCGCTTTCTCATCAATTTTAATTTCCTTATCAGTCGTAGGTTTCAAACCGTTTGCTATGGGCTTGTAACTGTGATAAGCTAGGAAAAACTCCCTAACCTTAGTAGGGTCAGCAGTAAGATCAAGTAAAGGACCTAGCATGGCATGGGTCTTACTAGAAACCAGAAGAGGGATAAGTACCTGTGATTGATATATTCTGTGTTTCTCTTCTTCATTTGGAGGTTATGGGATGTATTGTTGATTTCCAACCACATTTGGACCTAGCATCCTATGAATTGGAGCGAGTTCCTTGGATTTCTTGGAGTCTTTGACATTCTTGCTGGTTTCCTTAGAAATTTATGAAATGGAAGCCATTGTTGTAATGAGCGTGCAGAGAAAAAGATTTGAAGGAAGATGAAATTTTCAGGATGATGCGTTTCAGAAAGTTCAGAAAGTGAAAAGAGTAAAAATGGTGATTTTCACCCTTTTATAGATGGATTAAAGTGGACCGGTTACTATGCACAATCACTGTATATCATTTATGGTGATAAAAATCATGGGACGCGTGTCATGTGAGAGTGGTGTGATGAGACGGTAGCAGTTAAAGGTCTGACCCATGATCTCCTAGGGACTAGACGTGTGATGATTGAAAAAGATTCACGCATGGGTTTGAGGAGACGTTTGGAGAAATTTGTAATGATGACAACGACGTCATAACAGTCCAAAGCTTTTCTGGCGTCGAACATGAAAACTTCAAAAAATGCCTTTTCTTTATTTCAGTCGAAAATGACATTTTTAGGGGGCAATTTGTTGGTTGGGAATTTCGACGCCAGGTTCCCATTTGAGAAACTAAATGAAAATTGAGGTTTCTTGAATATGGATGGTTTCGACAGGAGCTGGTTGGAGTTCTGTCGAAATGGTTCTCATGAAGAGATATGTTTGAGCAAATACTTAGAAATATTTTCTTAGTATAGGAAGTTACTTCGACAAAGGGATGCTATGAGGCCTTCCTTCGACAGACATTTGAATTTCAAATATGGATGGATAATTGTCTTTTGTCCTTATCCGTTTCTCATGAGAAGACGTGTGGCGAAACATGTTGAAACAAAAGCATGCAGGGAAAAACTTGTCAACTTTTGAAGAAGTGTTCGTTGGAGACATTTATTTTGACGCATTATAAATAGGGGTCTTAGTATTAGGATTTCCATGTGTTTAATTATTGTACTATACTCAAATTTACTCAAAGTATTAAAGTTAACGTGAGAAAAGAGTTACTGTTGAGAAATGTATGTTTGAAACACCATACATTTTATTCAATAGAAAGTTACTTTCTTTTACCAATTGCTCTTTACCGCATTTCATTTACTTTGAAGTTATTTTTCTTCATTGCTTTAATTTTCCAACTTTTACAAAGTTTAGCCCTTTTTCAACAAACAATCAAACAATCTTTTCACAACAAATGAATACTATCGAAGTGTTCTATAATTTTCCAGAAATACGTTAGACACGATAGCTATGTCCTTAGGATTCACTGGTTGATCCTGCAAGTGAACCAAATTAATTAGTTTTTGGAAGACCAGTGGTTGTTTACCAATTTTCACAGTAAACAACGGGGCACCACATTGATAATTGTAAAGAGTTCAAGCATAAAGTTCAAGACTTGGTTGACTCTATAGCCATTGAATTTACCAATAATGGGCCCAATGTGATACAAAACCCTATGCCAACGCATGAGGGTGCAAGTGCAAATGCTATTGAAGAGGGCGAGGGATTGAACTTGGTGACCGATGTTAATAGGTTGAAGACTCCACTGTTGTTTGTAAAGGAATGTCTGCTCAGAGGGGATTTATTCCCAGGTTGTTTGTCTGATTGTCAAGAATGTGCGGTACAACCTTAGGGTTGTGATTTGTTGAAGGAGGGTATTCAAAGGTTGATAGATGAAGGTCGTCTTTAATTTGATAGAACTTCTATTGATAATGTTGATGATAATGAAGATGTTGGAACCATTTCCATTCCATATAATATTGTTTGTATATCGGCGCCAGTGCGGAAAGCGCCTGTTGTTATTACCACGCATAAGCATGTGCCATATGAAAGTACCAAAGCTATACCATGGAATTACGGAGCCGAGTTGTTTTATAATGGTCAAAAATAGGTAGTTATGGGTCCTTCAAGTGTTGGGTCCAATGTTAATAATATTGTCGGGGTTGGAGGCACCACGCGCAGTGGTCGGGTTTTCGCTCCACCGGTTCCTCAGGATGGAAATATTGATACTTCTGCTAAAGGTAAAGGAAAGCTGGTTGTTGAAGATTCTGCATAGAAACAGTCTACTGAAGCTTCCTTTTCGAAGGACGTAGAGAAATTTACGAGGATAATCAAAAAGAGTTATTACAAAGTGGTAGATCAGTTGAACCAGACTCCATCAAAAATCTCTATTTTGTCTTTTTTACTGTGTTCGGAGGCCCACGGGAATGCTTTGCTGAGAATTCTGAATGCTGCATATGTACCGTAAGAAATTTCTGTGAATCAGTTAGAAGGGGTTGTGTCCCATGTTAATGCAAGTAATGGTTTGGGATTCACCGACTTTGACTTAACTCCAGCTGGGAGAGACCATAACAATGCCCTACACATTTCCATGGAATGTAGGGGTTCTGTGTTATTGCATGTTTTGGTAGACACTGGGTCTTCCTTGAATGTATTATCGAATAAAGCGCTTATAAAGTTGGATACACAAGGGGTAATCTGTAGACCTAGTGATCTGGTTGTCTGAGCTTTTGATGGGTCGAAAAGGTTTGTATTTGGAGAGGTGGCGTTGCCTATTAAGGTCGGTCCCGAGGTTTTTGATACAACATTCTTTATCATGGATATCAAGCCGACCTACAGTTGTCTTCTAGGCCATCCATGGATTCACGTTGTAGGGGCCGTAACCTCGACTTTGCATCAGAAACTCAAGTATGTGGTTGAAGGGAAGGTAGTTACCGTCTGTGGAGAAGAGGATATTATGGTCAGTCATTTATCATCATTCAAGTACGTGGAGGTAGATGGTGAGATTCATGAAACTCCGTGTCATGCGTTCGAAGCAGTTCAGATTAAGAAAGAGCCTTCGGTAGAGGATAAAAAGCCTGAAGTTTCTATATCTTCATTGAAAGAGGCTCGTGCTAAGATTGAAGCTGGTAGCTCCAAAGGTTGGGGACAAGTTCTTGATATGCCACTAAAGCAAGACAAGTTCGGTCTGGGATACAAGCCTTCACAAGCGTCTCCAAAGTTCAGAGGTCCAATCAGATCTTCAAGTGCTGGAGTCATTTTTGACCAAGTTAATTCCATGGGGGAAGACGAAGTCGACAGCGACTGCGATATGGATAGTTGGATCCACCCTTGCATTCCAGGACAAGAACTTTTGAACTGGTCTTCTGAGGAAATCATTCAAGTCACTCGTGAAGAGTGATTTTCTCAGTTTTTTTACATATGTTAAGTCATATGTTTTGCCCAAGACATAGTGACTCCTTTGTAGGGCCTCATGTTTTTTGCATTCAAATATTTCGCTCCCCGTCTTTCATTTTTGCTTTTACATTTTTAAATGGCAATGTGTTTTTGTGTTTTGTTTATTTTCTCATTCTTAATAAAGCATAAAACATCAATCATGCAGATTAATCATTCCAGATTCCATCAATAATGATTATGCTATGGCTCAGTATGATTTTGACAATCCAATCTACCAAGCCGAAAAGGAGGCTGATAAAGTTTGTGAACTTTTTGAAGAATTGGCCAGACTCTTAAAACACGAGGAAAGGATCATTCAACCACATTAGAAGGATATTGAGATTGTTAATCTGGGTACTGAGGACGTCAGGAAAGAGATCAGAATTCGGGCCGCTTTGGAAGATAGTGTTAAGAGAAGATTGATTAAAATGCTGCAAGAATATGTCAACATCTTTGCTTGGTCTTACCAGGATATGCCTGGGCTTGATACGGATATTGTTATGTACCGTTTGCCTCTCAAAGAGGATTGTCCTCCGGTCAAGAAAAAGCTTAGAAGAACAAGACCAGATATGACTGTCAAGATCAAAGAAGAGTTCAGAAAAAGTTTGACGTCATATTTCTTGCTGTAACCAGTTATCCTCCGTGGGTTACTATTATTGTTCATGTACCTAAGAAGGACGTTAAGGTCACGATGTGTGTTGTTTACAGAGATTTGAATAGAGCATTCCCAAAAAGGACTTCCCGCTTCCTTACATTGATGTGTTATTGGACAATACAACTTAATATTCCGTGTTTTCCTTCATGGATGGCTTCTCTGGGCATAACAAAATCAAGATGGCCCTAGAAGACATGGAGAAAACGACTTTCATAACACCATGGGGAATGTTCTGTTATAAAGTGATGCCCTTTGGATTGAAAAATTTTAGGGAAACTTATCAGCGGGATATGGTGACTCTTTTTCATGATATGATTCACAAAGAGATTGAAGTCTATGTTAATGACATGATTGCGAAGTCCCAAACAGAGGAAAAACATCTGGTTAATTTGCAGAAGTTGTTTGAAAGGTTGAACAAATTCAAGCTGAGGTTGAATCTGAACAAGTTCACCTTCGGGGTGAGGTCTGGTAAGCTGCTGGGTTTTATTGTCAGTGACCGAGGTATCAAGGTTGATCCTGCCAAAATAAGATCAATACAAGAAATGCCTGAGCCGAGAATAGAAAAAGAGGTCCGTGGTTTCTTATGGAGGTTGAACTACATAGCTAGATTTATCTCTCATCTTATAGCCACGTGGGAACCAATATTCAAGTTGTTAAGAAAATATCAAATGGTCAGGTGGAATAAAAATTGTCATAGAGCTTTTGAAAGTATAAAAGAGTATTTGCAGGAACCTCCGATCCTCATGCCTCCGATAGCAAGAAGACCATTGATAATGTATCTGACGGTTCTTGAGAATTCAATAGGGTGTGTTCTCGGTCAACACGACGAAACAAGTAGAAAAGAGCATGCCATCTACTACTTGAGTAAGAAATTTACTAATTATGAGTCGAGGTACTCAATGCTGGAAAAAACATGTTGTGCACTCACCTGGGCAGTGTCATACCCCAAATTTTAACCACTAAGATTTCCATCATTATGTTAATCACCATCACAATATGGAAGTACCTTTATGCCTCATCAATCTCCTCAAGGAATTGTTGAGCATTCACCACAATCAAAATTAGGGTTTCAAGCCCTCTCTGAGTGCTTAGACAAAGGGTCAATCAAGGAATGACATGATCTTCAACTTTTCTAACCTCTCAAACATCCACAATGGATCAAAATGACTCCCACTTCAAGGATTAAGCACAAGGTTGCTCCCTTCTAGGTGGATCAAGTCTCAAAATCGACAGTGTCACCAAATTAGGGTTTTGGTCGACCAAGGCCTCCAGATGGAAATTTTTCATCTGGGCATGATCCAATGTTTCAAAACCTAACCTAATATACTCCATGGAACCTCATGGACCCAATCATCAAGTCAATTTGACCTCAAGGGATGCATACATAAAAAATCAGGAATTAGGGTTTCTTGACCTAATTCACCCCTAAGTTGACTTTTGGGACAAACCATGAGCCAAGACCTCAAGAGAGGGTTTGAGGGTCTCTAATGAACTATATTGATCCATTTTCAACAATGGATTAATCCAAGAAGCTTGAGCAACAAGTCTCAATTTCATCTGCACCACAGTTAGGGTTTTAAGGAAAAAGTCAAGTGTAACTTTGACTTTTGACCAGGACATGCTCCCAAGCCCTATGACATGCATCAATATACCCTATGACACCCATGGAACATGTCCATCAAGTTTGATTTAGGTCAAGGACATGATTTCATGAAGAATTGCACAGTTTGGAATTCATCTGATAAAAAGTCAACTGTGCACAAAAGTCTATTTTGACTTTTTGAGATTTTTCACCAAAATGGATTTTTAACCCTAAAATGATGTTAATGTGTGATTTGAATCATCATTCATCAAGAAAAATCAAGAAAAGTTGGATAACTTGTAAAAGGGGTAACCATAAAAACTTAGAAAATTTTCTAAGTTAAAAATAAAGTGACAAGGGTACCAACTTTGGAGGATCATAACTCCTAAACCACAAAGCCATTTGTCCTCATCCAAAGATGGATTTGTAGCCCTCATTACCCTCTAAAAAAACTTCAACTAGACCTAAGTCCAATTCATTAAGGATTTTGAGTTATGGAGTGATCAAAATGGCTGAAAAATGAAAATGTCCCTTTTTCCAACACTTAGTGAAATTTTCACTAAGTCCAAATCTGTCTTCACTTTTTGCCAAATGTAGGGGGATTTTTCACTTGGATTCAAAAGAGATAAAAACCAAATATGTTCAAACAGTTGTTGTATCATGTAAGGGCTTTCCAAAATGGCCAAGAACATTACCAAATTCCATTTGAATCATGAGATATGACATTGGGAAGTTGCCTTGCTGAAATCTGCCAAGGCAAGGCAGAATTTGCATTTTTGCTCGATTTACGAAAATCAGCCAAATTCAAATGCTCCTATCCACTTGGACACATCAGAGGATTGAATCTAAAGGGGACAATCACTGAGCCAAGCCTCCAAAGTCTTTGGAACAAGAAATAGCATGTTGAACCTAGGATTGCCAAAATAGGGACAAGACTCCAAATTTGGATTGGAGCATTCAATGGAAGCATCAAGGTGGCATAGACTGAGTCATTTTCATTTGAATTCAGTCAAGACTTATCCAAGACCAAGGGAACCATAGCTCTGTGCCCTAACCTCTAGTCAATGGCTAGAGGAGACTTGGATTTCCATTGGCCAACATTGAACAAACACCTGATGCAGTTGCCATTCACTATTCCTTGCAAAACAAACTTGCTCTACTATAAATAGAGCTCAATTGTGATCAGTTTAAGTACACCAAAGCCATCAAACAGATGCTTTCCTCAAAATCTCTTCTTTCACTCCAATTTTGCCTTCTAAGGTAAGTCACTATCGGGTTTTGAGTTTGAGAGCTTTTCCAATCAAAACAATTACTCACACACCTCACATACATCATATAGAAGTGATCCAAACACTCACATAACATCTGGAACATAAATTTCTCTGAATCACTAGCCAATTGCTCAAGTTCTTGACAGTTTTGCAGTTGAGGTGCCATCTTCAACTCCAAACCATTTCAATCCATTCCAAGCACTCAGACACATCACTTGGCACCTAGGGAAGCTATCCACATCATTGGAACCAAGCTGTAACACCTCCAACACCAAACACGATCACCAGCTGCAAGTGGTAAGCATGAGCTCTTCTAACTCTATGATCCATGCATTTTTTGTTGCACAATAATTTGGCCATATGTTCATAATCATGCATGGAATGTTTCCCCTCAATTAATTGCATTGTTTGAATCGCGTATCAAAAATCCTAGCCTTCATGCAGAAATTAGGGTTCTTGAGGATTTTTCATGATTTTTTGTTATATGTTTAATTTAAATGAAATTAATTGACATAGACATGATCGTGAGGTTGAGACGAGCATAATGATATGTGGATTGCATGTTATAATCAAGTATTCAGTGAGATTGGAGAGAAAATGCAAATCTGGCCAAGCCCAGAACACGCGCGTGTTCTTGGTGTGTTCTTGGCGCCTTTTTTTTTTTTAATTTGAATATTTGAATTTTGTGATTTTATTTAATTGATTCAAAAATTAATTTCTCTCTGAGTTTTAATGATTTTGAATTGATTATTTTTTTAATAATTCACAAAAATGTTAAAATATTTTATTTTCCCAAAAAATCCCAAAAATATTATTTATTTTGTATAATTGATATTTTTGCAAAGAATTAATGTTTTAATTGTTTTTAACATTTAAAATATTTTTTCCACCTTGATTTTGCAACTTTTAATGCTTTCTAATTATTTTGTAGGTCAATACTTAATTTTTGAAGCATTAATCCAAGATCACAATTTGTTTTTCATATGTTAAACAATTTTGATCATTTTAATTGAATTTTTATTCAATTAAATACATTTTTTAAAACAAATTAGGCTTTTTGGATTAATTCAACCCTCATAAACCATTCAAAACACTTTGGGCCTCTAATAGAGTGTAAGACCCAATCCTTTTTTGACCAAATCATTTTTGGGCCTCAGTGTATTGTATAAGTCCCGATACCGTCAAAAACAAACGGCGCGATCGTCGCCTTTTGAAAAATAACCATGGGCCTCTCCTTGAGCTATAAGACCCATTCAAAACTTTTGGGCCCCTAATAGAGTGTAAGACCCAACCCCCTTTTAACCAAAACCATTTGGGCCTCAGTTATTGTATAAGTCCCTCTGCGTTAAAAGAAAACCTCGGCGCGATCGCCATTTTTAACGAAAAAATCATCTGGGCCTACCCTCGAGTAGTAAGACCCATCTCTTTTTCTTTAAAGTTTTTTGAGAGAGTGTAAGACCCATCCCTTTGTACAGGAAACAATTTTTGGGCCACGGTCACTTGTATAAGTCCCTTTGTACAAATTCAAACAATGCGCTCACTGATAAAACCCTGGGCCTCTCCTTGAGCTGTAAGCCCCAAATCTTTCTTTTTTCAAAACACTTTCTCCTTTGGTTTTGAATATACTGTTGTTTTTAATCTTTCTTTGTTGGACAACTAACTAAACAGCATGGAAGCTCTACAACCGAGTAAGTGGTTATTGCTTTCATTTACCGCTTTCATATACATATAACTGTATTGTGGGGCTGTTTCACTGTAAGTCTTCTTTCATAAACTCATATCAACTGTGTAATAATAGTATAAATATTTAGAATTTCCCCGACAACTACGTCTAGCATTAAGCATGTTGATCACTCTTAGAAATAGTCTAAACTAGATCCCCATAGGATTACCAGACACAGTGTTCCCTCCTCTTGGGATTAAACAATATGGAGACATGAAAGGCAGCATTCTCTGTGAACCCTTTCATAGACTGTCACTCATAGAAGTTGTCAAGAAACTCTATTCCCTAGAGATGATCTTTTCTCCGTGAATGGCATCTCTTGAGTTTCTTCCAAATTCTCGAACTTTCCTGGCTTGATCTATTCTCGGTGAAAGGCATGTCTTGAACTTCTCGGGGTTTGGGGACCCACAGACTTCTTAAAAGCACTTGTCAAGAAGCTCTACTCCCCAGAGATGATCTTTTCTCCGTGAATGGCATCTCTTGAGTTTCTTCCAAATTCTCAAACTTTCCTGACTTGATCTATTCCTTGTGGATAGCTTGCCTTGAATTTCTCGGGGTTTGGGGACCCATCGGCTTCTTAAAAGTACGGCCTCCTCTTGGGCATTATACAAGGACTCACAGGCTTCCTAAAAGCAACCCCGCCTCCTCTTGGGCTTAGTACAAGGACCCTACAGCTTCTTAGAAGTATTCACAGCCTCCTCTTAGGCTTCGTATAATGATATCTTCCTCCGGGAATGATAGCCTCCTCTTGGGCTTCGTACAAGGACCCGTCAGCTTCTTAAAAGTTTCCAGCCTCCTCTTGGGCTTCGTACAAATTGTCCCGACGACCTCCTAGAGGTATAGGAACAGAACCTAGTCATCTTCATAGAACAGTCCTTTCAAAGAGTCTACTACTATTTCTCAAAGCATAGTACAAAAGATAAAACTCTAGACTTGGACAGTCTAATTTCCTTGAGTCTCAAAGACATTCTCAAGTGACCCCTTCAACAATAGGAAGAAAACCCGTGGACTCGGACAGTCTCAATACCCTTCGGATTTCCCGCTTCCTTAAAGAACAGGAATAACCCGGATCCTTGAATCAAATCCATGAGTACAGTGTTGCTCATATAAGAACTGATTTTCTCTTTAAAATCAGTATACTGGACCTGTCACTTAACTGAAACAACATTTAGCCTCTCTCTCGGGCTTTGTACGAGACACATAAGAGACTCCCTCGTTGAGTCAATCACCTCTTTCGCCTCCATCTCGGGCTTTATACGAGATACAAAAAGGTTCTTATTGAGCCAAATAAACAATAGCCTCCATCTCGGGCTTTATAAGAGATACCAAAAGACTCCCTCGTTGAGTCAAAAACCTTTTAGCCTCTCTCTCGGGGTTTGTACGAGACACATAATCGCCTCCTCTTAGGCTTTATATAAGAAAACCACTGGTTGATCCAATTAACCTTTTAGCATCAAAGCTGTGCCTCGTTCACAGTACACAAACTTCAACAACTCTTTCCCTTTCATCTAATCGCTGTAAGCGGCAAACCTCTGGATCATCTACATCCATGCCACTGCCCCTCTTTTAGCATGAGAAATTCCTAAGGAAAGATGGCATTGCTCTACACTGAGTTAAACTCTTCTCCTTCAGGTTAAAATCCCCTATAAAGGAAATTATGGCATTGCCAGATTCACAAATCCCGGTTAAAGTAATCCTCCTTTACAGTCAGTTACCCAACAATTGTGACAAACAGACCCCTTTAGAGATGACAAATTCTCTCTAAAGTCAACACCTTTAGCTTCATATCTTGGGATTTGAACAAGATACAAATAGACTTTTCAGATTCATATCTTGGGCTTTGAACAAGATACAAACCATTTTTTCGCTTCACGTCTTGGGCTTTAAACAAGACACCAAAAACAACCATTTCCTCCCATAGAATAGGAGGAACTACAAACGCTTTGATTTCCCTGTTTCGGTAAATGGGAATACGTAGGCATAAGATTGAAAGAAAAATCTTAGCGAGCACACTAAACAAAAACCCAAAATCCCATACTCTCATGTATCCATCAAAAGCATCAGTCCTAACATCCTAATCCTCGTTCCCCGCCAGAAAATCCAAGAAAGAGAGAAAACCGTATTGGCGAAAATACAAATAACCAGTACAAAGGCCCCCCACATTGATAGCATTCGTAACCTAACAGACCGCTGTTTAAACTCAGTATGCAAAGCAGGGTTAATTGGAGACATCTATTTCCCTTCCTTCATCAGCTTTAATAGGATAAAAAATGAATCGACCTGTAGTAAACTCAACCGCAGAGAGCGACCAGCGCTTAAGAACCGCGTCCAAAATCGCTCCCTACAGAAAAATGGCGCCCACCGTGGGTCCCGTCTCTGTTTTTCTTCTTCCTTTTCACCTCTTGTGTGAATACCACAGATTGGGGCTTCCGCCGGGGAACCCATTTTCTGTCAGGAACTTAGGATTTATAGCTTTAAAGGTCTAGGATGTTTAGGACAAATATATATACTGCTTTTCCTAATTGCTATACATGTTTATTTTTCTGCTAATGGGAATGCGTGTGATGCCGCATGTGGAAAGATTGAGTATACACTTAAGATAAGTGATGGCGACGAGGTCGACCATCAACCTCAGTGGAGGCTGACCGATGCAACCCATTCTCTCACCTAGATAATGGGCCGATTGTTAAGTCTGAGAAGCTAAGGAGCCAAACCCTTTTGTAGTGCGGAAACTATTGGGAATAGTTGTTACGCGATACTACCCTCATTTGAGGCTGGTGATCTATTATCGGTGAATGGCACTTACTCTAAGATTGCTCTACAACTCGCTGGTGATCTGCTTGTTGTTTTGCTTTCCTGGGAGGAGCTAATGATAATGAGTACAGGTACAAAAATCACCCTAGTATAAACCTTTGGGGATGGGTAGAGCCTTGACTTCATGACAACGACCCTTTGACCCCATGTTTTTTCTATGTTTTTGTGTGCTGCATTCATGCATTCATTTAAAAAAAACATTAAAACATTCAAAAAATCTTCTCTTCTAGTCTCTCTGTTTTTTAAATTAAACTAAGACCGTGATTGCAAATATCAGAGAAAAGGATTGCACTAATGGATTTCGGTAGAAGGAGAACTCATACGTATATCTTCAAGGTTCCAAAACTAGAGGATTTGAGAAGGTTAGCAAGGATGATCACTAACCCTGAGGCTTTCAGAGCCAAGCACGGAGGTTTGCTACCACTATTAAGAGTCCATGTGATTGAGGGAATCATGGACGCGCTCATTCAGTTTTACGATCCGGTTTATCACTGTTTCACATTCCCGGATTACCAGCTCGCACCAACGTTGGAGGAGTATTCTCATCTGATTGATCTACATATTACAGATCGAGCTCCATTTTCTGGACTGGAAGAAATTCCAAAGAATCAGACCATTGCAAGAGAAATTCATTTGGACGAGTCTGAGGTCAGGACTCACATGACTACCAAGGGTGGCATCCAAGGTTTGCCAACCCAGTTCTTGACAAAGAAAGCCCTGTATTTTGCCAGTATAGGAAACGTGACTGCTTTTGAAAGCATCTTTGTCTTGCTCACCTACGGGTTATTTTTGTTTCCCAACATCAATAACTTTGTAGATATCAACTCCATTAAGGTTTTTCTTATTGGAAATCCTGTGCCGACTTTGCTCGCAGATGCGTATCATTCTGTACACTTAGGAAATTTGTACAGCGGAGGGGAGATCACATGCTGTGTACCTCTGCTTTACAAATGGTTTATCTCTCACTTGCCCAAGTCTGCTGCTTTTTGGGATTGCAAGAGTGCCTTACGTTGGTCGCAGAAGATCATGTCCCCTACCAACTCTGATATAGATTGGTGTAATAGGATCTATGATGGGATCAGGATCATTGACCGTTGTGGAAACTTCCCCAACGTACCCCTCATAGGAACTAAGGGAGGAATCAACTATCATCCAGTTCTCGTTCATCGTCAATTTGGATACCCGATGAGACACGTCCCACGGGGTGTTCATCTGGAAGGTCTTTTCTTCAAGGAAGGAGAAAATGACAGAGCACTAAAGATGGAAATAGTGCACGCTTGGAAACATGTTCATAAGAAAGGACGAGAGTCTCTAGGAAAACCGGATTGTGTCTCGGTGGAGCCTTACCTCCATTGGGTACAAACTAGAGCTCTCAAGCTAAAAATGCCTTATCCTTGTTACGGAATTCTTCCGCCAAAGGAATCTGTCATGTACTTCATGACGGAAACTGAAAAGCTTCAGGTTACTCTCAACAAAGTTCAACGGGAGAGAAGGTCTTGGAAGAACAAGTACCGCACCCTCGACGTAGAGTGCATCAAAATACATCAATTACTGAAAGAGAAAGATGCTCTGATTGAAATTTTGGAGCAACATGCTGTAGAGAATCAAGATGACCAAAGGAATTTGCTCGCTCCTTTCACCTGGCCAAGGAATGACAACCCGACAACGGCCCAAGAGCCCCGGTCAAAGAAAAGGAAGATACCAGAATTAGCACCCGATTTCTCTTCAGAGAGGACTCGGGACCCATTAGCTTAGGTTTCTGTTTCTGCACTTTGTAATCTACTGTATTTCCATTTCTGTAATCCTTTGAATTCAATAAAAAGGGGTTTCCCCACTGTTTGATATTTGCAATCTAATTGTCGAAGTTTATTTTGATTAAACCAAAAAACAATTAATATAATCATTGCATTCATCATTCTCACATCGTGTATTCTTCTTACCTACGAATCTCACGTTTGTGTCTCGGTTATAGAGTCAAACTGTCTCATTTGTACAATACTCGGGCCAATCGTCAGAAAAAGATGGATGATCTTGAGGAAGAAAACAGAGAGTTGAAGGAAGAGATCGACGCTCTGAGAGAGGATATGAGAAAGCTTCGTAACGACATGCAAGCCATGGCAGAAGCTCAGCAACAAAGGACTGTGATCTCAGAGATCACCTCAACGCCCGTAGTGGAGAAGTACAATCCTAGGTATCAGATGCCGAAAGATCGTCCTTGGGGCATGCCTGTTAACTATATCCCGGAAGGATGTGTTCCACCGATCACTGAAGATCAGGGAATCACGACAGAAGCCGCTGGGCCTGAAGGTTACAAACTTTGGGAAAGCGAAGATGCCAGGGGCATACTGAAGACTCCTGAAGGTTACAAACTTCGGGAAACTCCAAGACTCACTACCGTAGTCACGGTACCACCCCCTGTGGTGCACACTGTCCCGGAAGGACAGATTCCACAAACACCTTCTGGTAAGAAGGAAACTATGTTTGACAGAATGGAGGAATTCCAGGAGCAGGTCTTGGAAATGCAGAAGGAACTACAAGCCATTCGCGATCAGGATCTATTTGGAAAGGACGCCGCATATCTCTGCTTGGTCCCAAATGTGAAAGTCCCGCACAAATTTCAAGTGCCCGACTTTGAAAAGTACAAGGGTGACACTTGCCCTCAAATCCATCTGGTGATGTACGCCCGTCGGATGTCAGCTCAGACGGAGAATCAGGACCTACTGATTCATTACTTTCAGGATAGTTTAACCGGTGCCACACTCAAATGGTACATGGGTTTAAACCGTGCCACGATCAGCACATTCAGAGATTTTGGCACTGCCTTCGTCTAACAATACAAATACAATTTGGACATGGCACCCGACAGAGATCAACTCAGATCAATGTCGTAAAAGGACAAGGAAACCTTTAAGGAGTATGCTCAAAGGTGGCGTGAAATTGCCGCTCAAATTTGTCCACCTCTTGAGGAAAAAGAGATGACAAAGATCTTCTTAAAGACCTTAAGCTCATTTTACTATGACCGAATGGTTGCCAGTGCGCCCAGTGATTTCACCGAGATGGTGGGCATGGGAGTTCGTCTTGAGGAAGCCGTCCGAGAAGGACGTTTGGCAAAAGACGCTGGACCATCAAGCAGTACAAAACGATACGGTAGTGCTCTCCCTAAGAAAAAAGAGAAAGATATTGGGAATATCTCTCTCGGAAAGCAAAGGCGACGTTATCAGCCGGTAGCAGCTGTAACTCATGCTATCAACCCTGCGCCTATTCCTACGTATCAACCTCAAGTTGCGCAGAGCCAACCTGATCAACAAAGGACACAACAGCCTCTTCAGCAGGCTCGTCCTCCATATAACAACAACCGTACAACACGGCCACCAGGATTTGATCCTATACCCGTAACGTACGCAGAACTATTTCCATTACTGCTGGCCAAGGGGCACATTCAGACTAAATCTCCTCTTACAGTACCGGAAAATCGACCTTTTTGGTTTAAGGTGGATCAAACATGCCCTTATCATCAAGGAGGTCCAGGGCATAACATAGAGACTTGTCTCAATTTCAAGTCCGACGTGCAAAAACTTGTTTGGAGCGGGGTCTTATCCTTCAAGGATACGAATCCTAATGTTCTCACGAACCCGCTGCCTCAACATGAGAAGGTTGCAGTCAATTTGATAGAAGGAGAGACTAACGATGTCTATCAAATTCACGATGTACTCTTGTTGAAAACCAATCTGGTCAAGATGCATTGTAGACAGAGTGGATATGGCCATGTGCCACCTCATAACTATCACCAGTGTGATATCTGCTCTAAAAACAATCAAGGATGTTCTGTGGTGCAAGCAGCTCTACAGGAACAAATGGATCTCGGATGGATCCAAGAGCACCGAGTTCGTGGAGTTAACATGGTCTATACGAATTCTAATGTCATTCAGAACCACGATATCCGTGCAATGAATATCAACTTGGTGGCGATGCACTCAAGGCAAAGCCAGTATCATAATCTGCCGTGGCACGATTACAGTTCCTGTCTGACTTGCTCGGTAAACAAACGGGGATGCTCTTTCATACAAGAGGCCCTCCAGCGTCAGATGGATGTTGTATGGATCCAAGACTACCATGATAGGAACCCTTATCAGATCAACATGGTTCAGATCTTCGATATTCGCGTGATGAATACCAACCTGGTAGAGTTACATGTTGAGCAGGTCTGACTAGGATTCTTAATATCACATGACTATCAAAGCTGTAAAGCAGGTTACGAAAACGATCGAGGTTGTACCCTTGTCCAGGAGGCACTTCAGCACTTGTTAAATCACTGGTGGATGCCAATTTACATGGATGAAGATACTCAGCAAATTAGTATCAATAACAGAAACCCCACTCGGCGTCAGAGTCAGGATGTCCGATCTGTGGAAGCTAACCTAGTGAGGTTACATTGTATTCAAAGTGGGTGTGGCCAGGTGCCACCACACAATTATGACCGTTGTAGCGCCTGTTCGAAAAGTAACCAAGGGTGTTACCTTGTGAGAGCAGCTTTTCAGGGTCAGGTAGATCGTGGAGAGATTCGTCCATATCCGGGTTCTGGACCCATCAACTGGACGCCGAACTACCTTGCCAATCAAGTTGAGGATGTTGTCACAATCTCTGGTCATCACAGGACCAGGGATGTTTTTGCCATTATCCCTCTGCTTGACGAATCTAGAATTCCCAACCAGGAACGGATCGAGATTAATTATGATGGTCAGAAAAATCAGAAGGTTTCCATGGTCATCTATCTACCGGGACCAACACCGTATGAATCAACTAAGGCTATCCCATACAAATACGGTGCAACGACAATTGAAAATGGAAAGGAAACTCCATTACCCTCCGTCGTGAATATTACAGACATCAGTCGTGTAACACGGAGTGGTAGAATCTTCAACCGAGGGGTTGGGGAACTTAACAAGGAAAAGGAACTTCAGACGAAAACTCCTGATCCACCAGTCGGTCAATCCAGTAATCACGACCTTTCGAAAAATAATGATGAGATGCTGAAGCTCATCCAAAGGAGCGAATACAACATTGTCGATCAACTGTTACAAACTCCTTCAAAGATCTCGGTATTATCCCTGTTACTCAGTTCAGAAGCGCATAGGGAGCCTCTACAGAAAGTCTTGGAGCTAGCCTTTGTGGAACAGGATGTAACAATTAGATAGTTCGATAGCATTGTCTCTAACATCACTTCCTGCAATAATTTGGGATTTAGTGATGAGGAATTACCTGAAGAGGGTCGCCGTCATAACATGGCGCTCAATATCACAGTTAACTGCCAGGACGATGCTTTAGCCAGCGTACTGGTAGACACAGGGTCAGCCCTGAATGTTATGCCGAAGTCCACTTTGATGCAATTATCATCCAAAGGCTCTCCGATGAGAGTCAGCGAGGTCGTCGTCAAAGCGTTCGACGGATCCATAAAAACAGTTATCGGCGAAATTGATCTTCCCATAACTATTGGTCCTCACACTTTCCAAGTCACTTTCCAGGTCATGGACATCTGGGCAACGTACAGTTGTTTATTAGGAAGACCTTGGATACATCAGGCTGGAGCGGTCACTTCGACCTTCCACCAAAAGCTAAAGTTCGTCAAGAACGATCAACTTGTCACAGTTTGTGGGGAACAAGCCTTGCTTGTGAGCAACTTGTCATCATCTACCGGTATAGAACCCGAGGAGATTATTGGAACTCATATCCAAGCACTGTCGGTAAGCAAGAACAATCAATTCAGAGGAGGAACCTCGATTTCCTCATACAAAGATGCTATCAAAGCAGTCGAGAGTACCGATACAACAGGATGGGGACAGTTTGTCATTCCTATTGACAATAAAACAAAGAAGGGTCTTGGTTCTTCTGCAACCTGTACCCAGACAGCTGCCAACGATGAAAGTCTTCATCCCCTTCAAAACTACTTCCACAGTGGAGGTTTTCTTCACCCGGTGTCTTAAGCAGTACATGCTATCAATGAGGAAGATCCCTCCGACACAGATGAAGAATGGAAGTCCTATCTGAACAAGGACGATTATATGTCTCAGGAAGAGGTGCCTATACCATTTTGCTATCCCGTACAGAGTCCGAGATTTATACCAAGGTCAGACGTCGAAATGATATATGGAGATTGTGATCCGGAAGGATGTCGTGCTCCGCCAAATTCATTAGAGGAGGACACTCTGATGAAAGACAACTTTGACCACAACTACTATGGCCCAATGGATGGTCTGCCAATGTGGCAACCTTACCCAGGAAACTTGGGGCCGGAAAGTCAGCCGAGTAATGAAACTCAGCTGAGCATCATTGAACAGAATACCTGTGTCCCCACCATGTCATGGGATCAACACTCAGGTCATTCAAAACCTACTCAACATGAAGATGAATTTGCAACGTTCACAGGACTTGAATTCATCAACTATGCTTTTCCCGAGGTCAACGTCATCGAGAGAGATGACTCCTCCAGTTCCAAAGAAGTTTGGGACACCTTGGGACAACTGAGTGGAAAATACGACTATAAGGTCAAGTACACCGCTCCCGAAAGCTCTCGTATCAGGCTCGAAGATATCCAGCCAACTGGATGGGGAGATACAGCTGAGAGTACAAATACTCTGCAAAATGCAACTGAGGAATTCTCCTACGACAACTCTGCCTGGGAGACAGATTCCAATGATCCCGCTCCACCAGAAATCAGCGTTATTTCTGAAGATAAATCAAGGAAGGTGCCAGACTTTGTGATTCACCGAGGAGTTCGCCGCCAATGGGTTGCCTTCGAGGTTCCGAAGGTCGTTCATCAGTCAAAGTAATTGTCGTCCTTTAAACTTTTAACCTGCCCAGGTGAAACGGATGTTTTGATAGGGCTCGCTTTCTGTAAATTTCCCTCTTCCTTTTGTCCAAAGCGACAGAGTTTTGTTTTATAGGGCTGTAGTTTCAAGGATCGACTTGTTCATTAATAAAATAACGTCGTTCTGTAATTTCCGCATTAATTGCTGTTTTCTCTTTTTGCTTTTTCAGAAAATGGTAATCCTAAAAAATAATTAAAAATAAAAACCAGCAGTAAAATAAAAACACTGTACACACTTGCATTTTCTCTATCTCTTCTAAACACGAATCATACCGTCATGCAGATTGCTTGTTTTAAACCCCGTTGAAACATACGATCCGATGCCTTCTCCCAACTTTGAGTTCCCGGTATTCGAGGCTGAAGAAGAAAATGACAACGAAATTCCAGAAGAGATCTCCCGACTACTCAGACAAGAGGAAAGGTCCATTTAACCTCACAAAGAACCGTTGGACATGGTAAACTTGGGTTCAGAGCAAGAGAGAAAAGAAATCAGGATTGGGGCACTGCTCAGTCCAACTGCCAAAGAGAGTTTGATAAAGCTTCTCAAAGAATTCCCCGATGTATTCGCTTGGTCCTATCAGGATATGCCAGGGTTGGATACCAGCATCGTGGAACATTACTTACCGTTAAGATCGGAATGTCCGCCAGTAAAGCAAAGGTTGAGACGTACTCATCCGGACATGGCCATCAAAATCAAAGAGGACGTACAGAAACAGATTGACGCGGGTTTCCTCGCCACATCAGAATATCCTCAATGGTTAGCCAACATTGTACCCGTTCCCAAAAAGGACGGAAAGGTCAGAATGTGTGTTGATTACAGGGATCTGAACAAGGCTAGTCCAAAGGACGACTTTCCTTTACCACACATTGACATGCTGGTAGATAGTACAACAAAATTCAAAGTGTTCTCCTTCATGGATGGATTCTCGGGCTATAACCAGATCAAAATGGCGCCGAAAGACATGGAGAAAACTTCGTTCATTACCCCATGGGGTACCTTTTGTTACAAGGTAATGCCGTTCGGTTTGAAGAATGCCGAGGCAACCTATCAAAGGGCCATGACTACTCTGTTTCAGGACATGATACATAAAGAAATCGAGGTATATGTTGATGATATGATTGCAAACTAAAAAACAGAGAGTGGGCACGTTGAACATCTGTCAAAATTATTCGAACGTCTAAGAAAATTCAAGCTCCGCTTGAATCCCAACAAGTGCACCTTCGGTGTCCGTTCAGGGAAACTACTAGGGTTCATTGTCAGCCAGAAAGGAATTGAGGTTGACCTGACAAGGTCAAGGCCATTCAAGAAATGCCTTCTCCGAAAACTAAAAAACAAGTCAGAGGATTCCTAGGACGTTTGAACTACATCTCCAGGTTCATATTCCTTATGACTGCCACGCGTGCGCCGATTTTCAAATTACTGAAAAAGAACCAGGATTGCGTTTGGACAGAAGATTGTCAAACCGCCTTCGACAGTATCAAGGAATATCTGTTGAATCCTCCGATTCTATCACCTCCAGTGGAAGGAAGACCACTGATCATTTACCTCACAGTTCTAGAGGACTCAATGGGATGTGTACTTGGCCAACAAGACGAAACCAAACAGAAAGAGTCTGCCATTTACTATCTAAGTAAGAAATTCACCGACTGCGAAACTCGGTACACGATGCTTAAAAAAACTTGTTGTGCTTTGGCTTGGGCAGCCAAACGTCTTCGCCAGTACATGATTCGTCATACTACTTGGTTGGTCTCCGAAATGGATCCAATCAAGTACGTATTTGAAAAACCTGCTCTCACGGGAAGAATTGCCCGTTGGCAGATGCTGTTATCAAAATATGACATAGAGTACCACTCTCAGAAAGCCGTTAAAGGAAGTATTTTAGCCGATCATTCGGCTCATCAACCGATTGACGATCAGGAATCAATCGGGTTCGACTTCCCAGACGAAGATGTCATGTATCTAAAAATGAAAGATTGCGATGAACCGTTACCCAGTGAAGGGCCAGAACTAGGTTCCCAATGGGGACTAATCTTTGACGGAGCAGTTAATCATTATGGAAACGGAATTGGGGCAATAATTGTTACCCCTCAGGGTACCCATATTCCTTTCAATGCCAAACTTATGTTCAAATGTACGAACAACGAGGCCGAATACGAAGCTTGTATTATGGGTCTCGAGGAAGCAATTGATTTAAGGATCAAAAACTTGGACGTATATGGCAACTCAACCTTGGTTATCAATCAGATAAAAGGAGATTGGAACACATACCAATCAGGACTGATTCCTTATAAAGATTATGCAAGAAGGTTGTTACCTTTCTTCAACAGAGGTGAGTTTCATCACATCCCTCGTAAGGAGAATCACATGGCTGATGCATTAGCCACTATCTCTTCCATGATTAGTGTAGGTCAATGGAATGACATACCTAAGATCGACATAATGCACCTTGAAAGGCCTGCTTACATCTTCACGATTGAAGCAGTCATAGACGACAAACCTTGGTATCACGATATCAAATGCTTCCTTCAGAAACAAGAGTACCCACCTGGGGCATCTAGGAAAGATAGAGAGACCCTCATAAGATTGGCTGGAAACTTCTTCCTGAGCGGTGACACTCTCTATAAGAGAAATTTTGACATGGTCTTGCTCCGATGCGTCGACAGACCAGAAGCAGAAATGCTTATAAAAGAAATTCATGAAGGATCCTTTGGCACTCATGCCAACAGACATACAATGGCGAGAAAAATTCTAAGAGCATGGTACTATTGGTTGACAATGGAATCTGACTGCTACAAGTACATGAGGAGGTGTCACAAGTGTCAGATATACTTCGACAAGATTCATGTACCGCCATCACATCTCAAAGTTCTCTCTTCCCCATAGCCATTCTCGATATGGGGAATCGACATGATTGGCATGATTGAGCCTAAGGCTTCAAACGGACATCGGTTCATCCTAGTAGCCATTGATTACTTCACCAAGTGGGCCGAAGCAGCGTCATTCGCTAATGTAACCCGACAAGTGGTGGTCCGATTTATCAAAAACAATATCATCTGCCGTTATGGTGTCCCAAGCGAGATCATTACTGATAATGGATCTAACTTGAACAATAAGATGATGAAGGAGTTGTGCGCAGAGTTCAAGATTGAACACCATAACTCATCTCCCTACCGACCAAAGATGAACGGAGTGGTAGAAGCGGCTAATAAGAACATCAAGAAGATCGTTCAAAAGATGGTTGTAACCTACAAAGACTGGCACGAGATGCTACCCTTTGCTCTTCACGGTTATCGCACACCTGTCCGCACTTCAACAGGGGCTACCCCTTTCTCTCTAGTGTCTGGCATGGAAGCAGTGCTCCCCATAGAAGTAGAGATCCCGTCAATCCGAGTATTGATGGAAGCTAAGCTCACCGAAGCTGAATGGTGTCAAAGCCAACACGACGAACTGAATCTGATCGAAGAGAAGCGAATCACGACACTATGCCACGGTCAGTTGTATCAACAAAGAATGAAGAAGGCGTTCGACAAAAAGGTTCGACCCCGCATCTTTAGAAAAGGAGACCTCGTGCTCAAGAAAATTCAATCATTTCTCACTGACTCTCAGGGCCAATGGACTCCGAATTATGATGGCCCCTATGTGGTCACGAAAGCTTTCTCAGGCGGCGCCTTGAGACTTGCAACCATGGACGGAGAGAAATTTGCCTACCCCACAAATGTTGATGTAGTCAAGAAATACTTCGCCTAAAAAAAAACGTCTCGGTGGACTGAAAACTCGAAAGGGCGGTCCAGGCAAAAATTAGAGACAGAATAAAAAAAAATCATCCCGGTGGATTGGAAACATCACAGTACAATCCAGGCAAAAATTTGGGATAATGGCAAGTAACTATGTTCAACAGAGGCAAGTCCCTTAGCAGCAGTTACATCATCCGTCGGAAAACTCCAGTCAAGGTCATCTTCGACAGAAGCTCAGGATGTCCCGAATTCAAAGTTGGTAGAAGGATAATGGTCGTTATGTTTCAACGTAGCCCTTTTCCCTGTAAATTACCATTTTCTAACTTTGTAAATACTCTTTGGAATCACGCGTTTGGCTGATCTCCATTTTATCAATAAAATTTGAGCCTTTGTGCTTTTGTTTGTAATTCTGATATGTTTTAGCTTTACAGAACGACATTGTTAACATGATTAACGATTCTTGAAATAAAACAAAAATGAATTTACTTGTTAAAACTTTTTCTGCTTTTAAATTAAAGACGGCAATTTCTTTTGACTGTTGATCATCAGAAGAACATCGGTCGCTTCTCCAGAAGTAAGCGAACTTCAAAGTGCAGAATCAAAGTACTCCTTCTAACCCAGTACGCCTGAATGAAGGGATCAACTTTGTCAGAGACCTTGTTTCGTCTGACACGCCTCGGCCGAGTTCTCATCTCCTAAGCCCGACCAACGGTAGCTCCCAACAGGGACTATCTTTCCTAAGCAAGGTGGAATTGCTATCTTGAACCAGCGATATTTCTATACGCCCCGCGATGGCCGAGTATCCAGTCATGTTCATCTTTTAGTTTGTGTGTCGCGTCAGTTTTGTCAGCATAAACATACATGCATCATTGCATTATTGATTTGCATTCACATTTCATATTGCATCACTATCACTCTAGTCGGCCTTGTCCCCTAGTCATAAAAGTCCTCTCAATTGAGTTGTCAGCCCTTTCCTCGTCAGGAGGTGTTACGTCTGAACATTCTCTCTCCTCCAGTTTTATTTCTGGATTGAAGTTGGCCCTTGACCACTTTGATAACTTGAACCTCTGAAAAGCCAGAGAAAACGTTCAACAAACATCACTCTTCGCCATTGAAGATGATATCCTTGCTTTCCCAGATTAAAGAAAATCCCGAGATAAAGCCTCCTAAATCAGAGATTCGGCAGCATTCCAGTTTCGCTCCGAGGAGACCGTTGATGAAAAGGTCATCGGCACCTCAAAATTGGACCCCATCATATGGCGTTTCTCCGGGAAGATCCCGAGAAAAGTATGATGTAATCCCGAACGAAGGCAGTCTCTCAAGAGACTCGCTTTCCCCAGATAGAGTCGGCAAATGGCGTCTCCAACAGAGAAGTTTGTACACCTCTACAACCCGGACGACTGGGTTCCCCAATAAGTCTGGCATCAAAACTTTTTCCGTCAAATGGCATCTCCCCAGGAAAATTCGGCGAGAAGTTTGAGGAAAGCCACTACACATAGCGTCCCTTGTCAATTAAGTATATTGACAAAAGAAACTAAGACTAGTTCCTTGGTAGGAAACCAGGATCGAGGGGAAGTTTAAATCAGAAACTGAGACTAGTTCCTTGGCAGGAAACCAAGAACGAGGGGAAGTTGACAAAAGAAAACTGAGACCAGTTCCTTGGCTGAAGACCGGGATCGAGGGGAAGTTTACCTTTTCTAGGCATCATTGCTTAGCAAAAGAAGATGAATGCACAAGCTGCCATTCATAGCCATCAAAATTTCGGGTATTCCGATATTTAATCCTCTTGCACCCCGAATGCCCGAATACCTTCGTCATTCACACCTTCGGGTCCAAGAAGATTAAATAGGGGCATCTGTCATACCCCAAATTTTGACCACTAAGATTTCCATCATTATGTTAATCACCATCACAATATGGAAGTACCTTTATGCCTCATCAATCTCCTCAAGGAATTGTTGAGTATTCACCACAATCAAAATTAGGGTTTCAAGCCCTCTCTGAGTGCTTATACAAAGGGTCAATCAAGGAATGACATGATCTTCAACTTGTCTAACCTCTCAAACATCCACAATGAATCAAAAGGACTCCCACTTCAAGGATTAAGCACAAGGTTTCTCCCTTCTAGGTGGATCAAGTCTCAAGATCGACAGTGTCACCAAATTAGGGTTTTGGTCGACCAGGGCCTCCAGATGGAAATTTTTCATCTGGGCATGAGCCAATGTTTAAAAACCTAACCTAATATACTCCATGGAACCTCATGGACCCAATCATCAAGTCAATTTGACCTCAAGGGATGCATACATCAAAAATCAGGAATTAGGGTTTCTTGACCTAATTCACCCCTAAGTTGACTTTTGGGACAAACCATGAGCCAAGATCTCAAGATAGGGTTTGAGGGTCTCTAATGAACTATATTGATCCATTTGCAACAATGGATTAATCCAAGAAGCTTGAGCAACAAGTCTCAATTTCATCTGCACCACAATTAGGGTTTTAAGGAAAAAGTCAACTGTAACTTTGTCTTTTGACCAGGACATGCTCCCAAGCCCTATGACATGCATAAATATACCCTATGACACCAATGGAACATGTCCATCAAGTTTGATTTAGGTCAAGGGCATGATTTCATGAAGAATTGCACAGTTTGGAATTCATCTGGTAAAAAGTCAACTGTGCACAAAAGTCAACTTTGACTTTTTGAGATTTTTCACCAAAATGGATTTTTAATCCTAAAATGATGTTAATGTGTAATTTGAATCATTATTCATCAAGAAAAATCAAGAAAAGTTGGATAACTTGTAAAAGGGGTAACCATAAAAACTTAGAAAATTTTCTAAGTTAAAAATAAAGTGACAAGGGTACCAACTATGGAGGATCATAACTCCTAAACCACAAAGCCATTTTTCCTCATCCAAAGATGGATTTGTAGCCCTCATTACCCTCTACAAAAACTTCAACTAGACCTAAGTCCAATTCATTAAGGATTTTGAGTTATGGAGTGATCAAAATGGCTGAAAAATGAAAATATGTTCAAAAGAGATCATGTGGAATTTTTCCAAAGAGATCAAATGTAGGGGGATTTTTCACTTGGATTCAAAAGAGATCAAAACCAAATATGTTCAAACAGTTGTTGTATCATGTAAGGGCTTTCCAAAATGGCCAAGAACATTACCAAATTCCATTTGAATCATGAGATATGACATTGGGAAGTTGCCTTGCGGAAATCTGCCAAGGCAAGGCAGAATTCCCAAAAAATCCCAAAAATATTATTTATTTTGTATAATTGATATTTTTGCAAAGAATTAATGTTTTAATTGTTTTTAACATTTAAAATATTTTTTCCACCTTGATTTTGCAACTTTTAATGCTTTCTAATTATTTTGTAGGTCAATACTTAATTTTTGAAGCATTAATCCAAGATCACAAATTGTTTTTCATATGTTAAACAATTTTGATCATTTTAATTGAATTTTTATTCAATTAAATACATTTTTTAAAACAAATTAGGGTTTTTGGATTAATTCAACCCTCATAAACCATTCAAAACACTTTGGGCCTCTAATAGAGTGTAAGACCCAATCCTTTTTTGACCAAATCATTTTTGGGCCTCAGTGTATTGTATAAGTCCCGATACCGTCAAAAACAAACGGCGCGATCGTCGCCTTTTGAAAAATAACCATGGGCCTCTCCTTGAGCTATAAGACCCATTCAAAACATTTGGGCCTCTAATAGAGTGTAAGACCTAACCCCCTTTTAACCAAAACCATTTTGGGCCTCACTTATTGTATAAGTCCCTCTGCGTTAAAAGAAAACCTCGGCGCGATCGCCATTTTTAACGAAAAAATCATCTGGGCCTACCCTCGAGTAGTAAGACCCGTCTCTTTTTCTTTAAACTTTTTTGGGCCTCTTGAGAGAGTGTAAGACCCATCCCTTTGTACAGAAAACAATTTTTAGGCCACGGTTACTTGTATAAGTCCCTCTGTACAAATTCAAACAGTGCGCTCACTGATAAAACCCCGGGCCTCTCCTTGAGCTGTAAGCCCCAAATCTATCTTTTTTTCAAAACACTTTCTCCTTTGGTTTTGAATATACTGTAGTTTTCAATCTTTGTTTGTTGGACAACTAACCAAACAGCATGGAAGCTCTACAACCGAATAAGTGGTTATTGCTTTCATTTACCGCTTTCATATACATATAACTGTATTGTGGGGCTGTTTCACTGTAAGTCTTCTTTCATAAACTCATATCAACTGTGTAATAATAGTATAGATATTTAGAGTTTCCCCGGCAACTACGTCTAGGATTAAGCCTGTTGATCACTCTTAGAAATAGTCTAAACTAGATCCTCATAGGATTACCAGACACAGTCTTCCCTCCTCTTGGGGTTAAACAATATGGTGACATGAAAGGCAGCATTCTCTGTGAACCCTTTCATAGACTGTCACTCATAGAAGTTGTCAAGAAACTCTATTCCCCAGAGATGATCTTTTCTTCGTGAATGGCATCTCTTGAGTTTCGTCCAAATTCTCAAACTTTTCTGGCTTGATCTATTCTCGGTGAATGACATGTCTTGAACTTCTCGGGGTTTGGGGACCCACAGGCTTCTTAAAAGCACTTGTCAAGAAGCTCTACTCCCCAGAGATGATCTTTTCTCCGTGAATGGCATCTCTTGAGTTTCTTCCAAATTCTCGAACTTTCCTGACTTGAACTATTCCTTGTGGATAGCTTGCCTTGAATTTCTCGGGGTTTGGGGACCCATCGGCTTCTTAAAAGCATCGGCCTCCTCTTGGGCATTATACAAGGACCCACAGGCATCCTAAAAGCAACCCCGCCTCCTCTTGGGCTTAGTACAAGGACCCTACGACTTCTTAGAAGTATTCACAGCCTCCTCTTAGGCTTCGTATAATGATCTCTTCCTCCGGGAATGATAGCCTCCTCTTGGGCTTTGTACAAGGACCCGCCGGCTTCTTAAAAGTTTCCAGCCTCCTCTTGGGCTTCGTACAAATTGTCCCGACGACCTCCTAGAGGTATAGGAACAGAACCTAGTCATCTTCATAGAACAGTCCTTTCAAAGAGTCTACTACTGTTTCTCAAAGCATAGTACAAAAGATAAAACTCTAGACTTGGACAGTCTAATTTCCTTGAGTCTCAAAGACATTCTCAAGTGACCCCTTCAACAATAGGAAGAAAACCCGTGGACTCGGACAGTCTCAATACCCTTCGGATTTCCCGCTTCCATAAAGAATAGGAATAACCCGGATCCTTGAATCAAATCCATGAGTACAGTGTTGCTCATATAAGAACTGATTTTCTCTTTAAAATCAGTATACTGGACCTGTCACTTAACTGAAACAACATTTAGCCTCTCTCTCGGGCTTTGTACGAGACACATAAGAGACTCCCTCGTTGAGTCAATCACCTCTTTCGCCTCCATCTCGGGCTTTATACGAGATACAAAAAGGTTCTTATTGAGCCAAATAAACAATAGCCTTCATCTTGGGCTTTATACGAGATACCAAAAGACTCCCTCGTTGAGTCAAAAACCTTTTAGCCTCTCTCTCGGGCTTTGTACGAGTCACATAATCGCCTCCTCTTAGGCCTTATATAAGAAAACCACTGGTTGATCCAATTAACCTTTTAGCATCAAAGCTGTGCCTCGTTCACAGTACACAAACTTCAACAACTCTTTCCCTTTCATTTAATCGTTGTAAGCGGCAAACCTCTGGATCATCTACATCCATGCCACTGCCCCTCTTTTAGCATGAGAAATTCCTAAGGAAAGATGGCATTGCTCTACACTGAGTTAAAGTCTTCTCCTTCAGGTTAAAATCCCCTATAAAGGAAATTATGGCATTGCCGGATTCACAAATCCCGGTTAAAGTAATCCTCCTTTACGGTCAGTCACCCAACAGTTGTGACAAACAGACCCCTTTAGAGATGACAAATTCTCTCTAAAGTCAACACCTTTAGCTTCATATCTTGGGCTTTGAACAAGATACAAATAGACTTTTCAGCTTCATATCTTGGGCTTTGAACAAGATACAAACCACCTTTTCGCTTCATGTCTTGGGCTTTGAACAAGACACCAAAAACACCCATTTCCTCCCATAGAATAGGAGGAACTACGAACGCTCTGATTTCCCTGTTTCGGTAAACGGGAATACGTAGGCATAAGATTGAAAGAAAAATCTTAGCGAGCACACTAAACAAAAACCCAAAATCCCATACTCTCATGTATCTATCAAAAGCATCAGTCCTAACATCCTAATCCTCGTTCCCCGCCAGAAAATCCAAGAAAGAGAGAAAACCGTATTGGCGAAAATACAAATAACCAGTACAAAGGCCCCCCCACATTGATAGCATTCGTAACCTAACAGACCGCTGTTTAAACTCAGTATGCAAAGCAGGGTTAATTGGAGACATCTATTTTCCTTCCTTCATCAGCTTTAATAGGATAAAAAATGAATCGACCTGTAGTAAACTCAACCGCAGAGAGCGACCAGCGCTTAAGAACCGCGTCCAAAATCGCTCGCTACAGGCAGCCAAGCGCCTGAGGCAGTACATTTTAAACCACGCGATATCCAATATGTGTTCGAGAAGCAAGCACTCACAGGAAGGATTGTCCGTTGGCAAATGATTTTGACAGAGTACGGTATCCAATATGTTTCCCAGAAAGCCATCAAGGGAAGTCTTCTATCAGAGTATCTTGCTCAACAACCGATTGAGGATTATCAACCAATGAAGGTTAAATTTCCTAATGAAGCTATTATGTATCTTGTTGGTTCTTGGATTGGCTAGAATTTTGGTAAAACAAAGGTGTTCAATGTTGATGTCACATGGGTGATGTCTTAACATTGAGTCTTAACATTGGTTTATGTTAAGTGTTTAGGTTGTTGAAGTTTTGGAGTCTGATATCACATGCGATGTTGTGACATCAGGTCTGCAGAAGTTTAATAACATCAGGTTTAGTGATGTTGGTAGGGTTTGCGTTTTAGCTGGATATTGGGAGAGCTGTTAGTCTCATTGGGTGCGGATATCTTGGGATAGATATTCTCTGTTGCATAGAGATTTGATGCAAATTTGTAGGGAGGTTTAAAGACTGAGATTTAAAAAGATTTTGGGGATAAAATCTGTTTTGAAGATTCAGTTTTAAATAACAAATCAGGTCAGATATTGCAGGGGATCCAAGCCCAATTCAGATGGCTATATAAAGCGCATCAACCAAAGGAAGACTACAGAAAAAGTAGACAGAAGAGAGAGAGCATAGACTGAGTGTCAATCATTGTCTTTGTACGAGTATTGTGTTAACCATTCTAGTGTGAATTGGTGAGTGTAACCTGTCCTCTCTAGAGCTATGAAGCAAGAGAGTTTTGTAACTTGATCAAAGCTGTGAAGCAGGATTAAGGTGTTTCTCAAAGTGTTTGATCTTTGAGAGGGTTTAGGGATTGAGTAGTGTTCTCATACCTAAGGGGGCTCTTAGGTAGAAAGTTCATTAGTAGGAATTAAGTTTAGGAGATTGTCAACTAGGTTGTTGAGTCTGCAAATTAATTCTACAAGTAGTGAATTTCATCCCTGGCTTGGTAGCCCCCAGATTAAGTTGTTGAACTGAACTGGGTAAACAATTCCGTGTGTTTCTATTGTTGTTTTCCGTTGTCCATTGCAGAGTGTGTTGTTATGACATCACACGTAACATCACATATCTGGTACCAGAATTTCAATTGGTATCAGAGCAGGCATCCTGCTCTGCATCTGGGTGAGATCTAGGGCTGATACTTTCTGGTAAAGATGGACAAGGAAGTTGGTGGATTTGTGAATAGACCCCCTATTTTGGATGGCTCGAATTATGATTATTGCAAACCAAGGATGATCACCTTTTTGAAATCCTTGGACAACAAGGCTTGGAAGGCTATCATAAAAGAATGGAAAGCACCTGTTGTGTTTGAAAAAGATGATGTTGGGAAAGATAAAGAGGGCACCTCAAAGCTGAAACCTGAAGAAGAATGGACCAAGGAAGAAGATGAGCTTGCCCTTGGTAATTCCAAAGCTTTAAATGCTATTTTAAATAGAGTAGATAAGAATATATTCAGGTTGATCAATACCTGTGAAGTTGCTAAGGAAGCTTGGGACATCTTGAAGACTACACATGAAGGATCATCTAGAGTTAAGATGTCAAGACTTCAGATTCTAACATCAAAGTTTGAAAGTCTGAAGATGAAGGAAGATGAGACTATCCATGACTTCCACATGAGTATCCTTGAGTTGTCCAATGCATCCAGTGCTCTTGGAGAAAAGATGTCAGAAGAAAAGCTTGTAAGGAAAATCCTTAGGTCCCTTCCTAAGAGGTACAAGATGAAGGTGATTGCCATTGAAGAAGCACAAGACATCAGCCAGATGAGGGTTGATGAGCTCATTGGATCTCTTCAAACTTTTAAGCTTGGGTTGAATGAGGAAGAACCTGAAAAGAAGCCAAAGAGTATAGCCTTGGTTTCAGATGCTCAAGAAGAGAAAGGGAATAGTGCTGAATCCCAGGAGGATCTATCTCAGGCCATTGTTATGTTGGGAAGGCAGTTCAACAAGGTGTTCAAAATAATGAACAAGAATTTCAAGCCTAATGTCAAGAACATCTCTTCTGACAAGTCTAAGGAGAAGGATGAAGAGAAGACTGCTCAAGACAAGGGTGTTCAGTGGTTTGAGTGTGAAGGTCATGGACAAGTTAAGAAAGAATGTCCCACATTCCTGAAGAAGCAGAAGAAAGGAATGACAGTTTCTTGGTCAGACTCTGAAAGTGAAAGTGAAGGAGAGTCAGCCAAACATGTCAAACCTTTAACTGGAACAGTTGTTTCTGATGGTGACTCAAGTGATGAGGAACTGACTTTTGAGGAGTTAGCATCCACTTATCAAGAGCTTTGTCTAAAGAGTACAAAAATATGTCAAGAAAGTGAAAAACAGAAGAAACAGATTGTTTAGCTTGAGACTGCTAAAGCTAATTTGGAAAATGAAGTCTTATTAGTCAAAGCTCATCTTGATCATATGACCAAATCTGTTAGGATGCTGAACTGTGGTACAGACACACTTGATAAGATCCTTCAGACAGAAAAGGTTGCTGGTGATAAGTCAGGCATAGGATTTGTGGTTGAGGAAAAGGTATCTGCTGAAGCAAGCACTTCAGGAACCAAGAAGGAGATGTCTCAACCAATGTCTTAACATCACACAAAGAGACAGGATCCTATACCTAAGCAGGTTGCTCATCCATAACCTCAAAATGTTGGGAAGAGGCATGCTCATGGTCCTCATCAAAGGAAGGCACATATTTCTGGAGCTAGGCAGTATATGCCTCCACAATATCATAAGAGCATGCAGGCTTCTAGGTCCAAACAGAACATGTTCCATCAGATGTCTCAACATCAGGGAAACATGTATGGCTATGGATATAATAATGCTGTGCCTTATTATTATGGAAGAAGGAAGCCTCATCACCATAGAAGACAGCCAAAAGGACAACATCCTTACCATAGAAGACAATCAAACTATGGGAGAAGAAGGCAACATTATGGGTGGCAGCCACAACAGTATCATCATCAAGGTGGCAGAAGGTTTAACCACTTATGAGAAGACAGAGTTAGGTGCTTTTACTGTGGCAGATTTGGACATATGCAGTTTTCTTGTTTCAAGCTACATGGTTATCCCAAGTCTAACCCTCAACCCAGACAGAAGGTGAAAAGGGCCAAGGTTGTTAAACATTGGGTTCCTAAAGAAGAAGTTAAGTGTCTATTGGCTCATTTTTCAGATAGACACTCGGCTAAGGATGGTTGGTACTTTGACAGTGGCTGTTCAAAGCACATGACTGGATTCAAAAACCAATTGGTGGATGTCAATTCTTGCGCCTCAATTGATGTTACGTTTGGAAATGGAGAGAAAGGGGTGGTGAAAGGTGTTGGAAAAGTGAAGTGTCATGATGGACCTAATCTTGACAATGTGCTTATTGTCAAAGGATTGAGTGCTAATTTAATTAGCATAAGTCAGTTGTGTGACGAAGGGTGTAAGGTCAACTACACAAAAGATAAGTGTGTGGTGACAAATGAGCAGAATGAGGTAGTGATGAAGGGTATAAGATCCAGAGATAATTGCTATCAATGGGTACCTCAAGTGGATAGCTTATCTGGTGATGTTAAGTGTAGCGAGCAATTTTGGACGCGGTTCTTATGCGCTGGTCGCTCTCTACGGTTGAGCTTAAACTACAAGTCGATTCATTTTTTATCCTATTGTGAGCTGATGAAGGAAGGGAAATAGATGTCTCCAGTTAACCCTGCTTTGCATACCGAGTTTAAACAGCGGTCTGTTAGGTTACGGATGCTATCAATGTGGGGGGGCCTTTGTACTAGTTATTTGTATTTTCGCCAATACTGTTTTCTTTCTTTTTACCTTGACAGAAGGTTTCTGGCAGGGAACAAGGATTAGGATGTTAGGACTGATGCTTTTGATAGATACATGAGAGTATGGGATTTTGGGTTTTTTGTTGATTGCGCTCGCTAAGATCTTTCCTTTCGATCTTATGCCTACGTATTCCCGTTTACCGAAACAGCGAAATCAGAGCGATCATAGTTCCTCCTAGTCTATGGGAGGAAATGGGTGTTTTTGGTGTCTTGTTCAAAGCCCAAGACGTGAAGCGAAACGTGATTTGTATCTTGTTCAAAGCCCAAGATGTGAAGCTGAAAAGTCTATTTGTGTCTTGTTCAAAGCCCAAGACGTGAAGCTGAAAAGTCTATTTGTGTCTTGTTCAAAGCCCAAGACGTGAAGCTAAAGGACCTCTACTTTAGAGAGAATTTGTCATCTCTAAAGGGGTCTACTTGTCACGACTGTTGGGTGACTGACTGTAAAGGAGGATTACTTTAACCGGGATGTGTGAATCCGGTAATGCCATAATTTCCTTTATAGGGGATTTTAACCTGAAGGAGAAGACTTTAACTCAGTTTAGAGCAATGCCATCTTTCCTTAGGAATTTCTCATACTAAAAGAGGGACATTGGCATGGATGTAGATGATCCAGAGGCTTGCCGCTTACAGCGATTAGATGAAGGGGAAGGAGTTGTTGATGTTTGTGTACTGTGAACGATGCACAACTTTGATGCTAAAAGGTTAATTGGATCAACCAGTGGTTTTCTTATACAAAGCCTAAGAGGAGGCTAATATGTGTCTCGTATAAAGCTCGAGAGAGAGGCTAAAAGGTTTTGACCCGACGATGGAGTCTTTTGGTATCTCGTATAAAGCCCGAGATGGACGCTATTTGACTCAACAAGAGAGTTTTTTGTATCTCGTACGAAGCTCGAGATGGAGGCGAAAATTTGTTTGGCTCAATAAGAACCTTTTTGTATATCGTATAAAGCCCGAGATGGAGGCGAAAGGGTGATTGAATCAACGAGGGAGTCTCTTATGTGTCTCGTACAAAGCCCGAGAGAGAGGCTAAACGTTGTTTAACTCCGCTGGGGAGAATCATTGTACAAAGCCCAAGAGGAGGCTAACTTCACTGGAGAAGGATCATTATACAAAGCCTAAGAGGAGGCTATGGTTACTGTTTAAGTGACAGGTCCAGTATACTGATTTTAAAGAGAAAATAAGTTCTTATATGAGCAACACTGTACTCATGGATTTGATTCAAGGATCCGGGTTATTCCTGTTCTTTAAGGAAGTGGGAAATCCGAAGTGTGTTGAGACTGTCCGAGTCTGCGGGTTTCCTTCCTATTTAACGAAGAGGTCACTTGAAAATGTCTTTGAGACTCAAGGAAGTTAGACTGTCCAAGTCTAGGGTTTTATCTTTTGTACTATGCTTTAAGAAATAGTAGTAGACTCTTGGAAAGGACTGTTCTATGAAGATGACTAAGTTCTATTCCTATACCTCTAGGAGGTCGTCGGGACAATTTGTACGAAGCCCAAGAGGAGGCTGGAAACTTTTAAGAAGCCAATCGGTCCTTGTACGAAGCCCAAGAGGAGGCTATCATTCCCGGAGGAAGAGATCATTATACAAAGCCTAAGAGGAGGCTGTGAATACTTCTAAGAAGCCATAGGGTCCTTGTACTAAGCTCAAGAGGAGGCAGGGTTGCTTTTAGGAAGCCTGTGGGTCCTTGTATAATGCCCAAGAGGAGGCCGATGCTTTTAAGAAGCCAGTGGGTCTCCAAACCCCGAGAAATTCAAGGAAAGCTATTCATAAGGAATAGATCAAGTCAGGAAAGTTCGAGAATTTGGAAGAAACTCAAAGATGCCATTCACGGAGAATACATTCATCTCTGGGAGTATTGTTTCTTGACAATTCCTAATGAGGACAGCCGAAGAGAAGACTGTATCTGGTGATCCTATTGGGGATCTAGTTGTCTATTTCTATAAATAAACGAAACGGCGTCACCTAGTTCTAGACGTAGTTGCCGGGGAAACTCGAAATATCTATACTATTATTACACAGTTGATATGAGTTTATGAAAGAAGACTTACAGTGAAACAGCCCCACAATACAGTTATATGTATATGAAAGCGGTAAATGAAAGCAATAACCACTTACTCGGTTGTAGAGCTTCCATGTTGTTTGGTTAGTTGTTCAACAAAGAAAGATTGAAAACAACAATATATTCAAAATCAAAGGAGAAAGTGCTTTGAAAAAGAAAGATTTGGGGCTTACTGCTCGAGGAGAGGCCCAGGGTTTTATCAGTGAGCGCACTGTTTGAATTTGTACAGAGGGACTTATACAAGTGACTGAGGCCCAAAAATTGTTTTCTGTACAAAGGGAGTTGGGTCTTACACTCTATTAGAGGCCCAAAAATTTAAAGAAAAAGAGTGGGGCTTATAACACGAGGGTAGGCCCAGTTGATTTTTCCGTTTGAAATGGCGATCGCGCCGAGGTTTTCTTTTAACGCAGAGGGACTTATACAATAAGTGAGGCCCAAAATGATTTCGGTTAAAAGGGGGTTGGGTCTTACACTCTATTAGAGGCCCAAAAAGTTTTGAATGGGTCTTATAGCTCAAGGAGAGGCCCAAAAGGTTATTTTTTAAAAGGCGACGATCGCGCCGTTTGTTTTTGACGGTATCGGGACTTATACAATATACTGAGGCCCAAAAATGATTTGGTCAAAAAAGGATTGGGTCTTACACTCTATTAGAGGCCCAAAGTGTTTTGAAAATGATTTATGAGGGTTGAATTAATCCAAAAACCCTAATTTGTTTTCAAAAATGTATTTAATTGAATAAAAATTCAATTAAAATGATCAAAATTGTTTAACATATGAAAAAAAAATTGTGATCTTGGATTAATGCTTCAAAAATTAAGTATTGACCTACAAAATAATTAGAAAGCATTAAAAGTTGCAAAATAAAGGTGGAAAAAATATTTTAAATGTTAAAAACAATTAAAACATTAATTCTTTGAAAAAATATCAATTATATGAAATAAATAATATTTTTGGATTTTTTGGGAAAATAAAATATTTTAACATTTTTGTGAATTATTAAAAAAAGAATCAACTCAAAATCATTAAAACTCAGAGAGAAATTAATTTTTGAATCAATTAAACAAAAATATCAAAATTCAAATATTCAAATTTTGAGAAAAGGCGCCAAGAACACACCAAGAACACGCGCGTGTTTTGGGCTTGGCCAGATTTGCATTTTCTATCCAATCTCACTGAATACTTGATTATATCATGCAATCCACATACCAATCAACTCGTTTCAACCTCACGATCATGTCTATAGCACTTAATTTCATTTAAATTAAACATAAAACATGAAATCACGAAGAAACCTCAAGAACCCTAATTTCTGCATGAAGGCTAGGATTTTTGATACACAATTCAAACAAAGCAATTAATTGAGGGAAAACATTCCATGCATGATTATGAACATATGGCCAAATTATTGTGCAGCAAAAATTGCATGGATCATAGAGTTAGAAGAGCTCATGCTTACCACTTGCAGCTGGTGATTGTGATTTGTGTTGGAGGTGTTACAGCTTGGTTCCAATGATGTGGATAGCTTCCCTAGGTGCCAAGTGATGTGTCTGAGTGCTTGGAATGGATTGAAATGGTTTGGAGTTGAAGATGGCACCTCAACTGCAAAACTGTCAAGAACTTGAGCAATTGGCTGGTGATTTTGTGAAATCTGTGTTCCAGATGTTATGTAAGTGTTTGGATCACTTATATATGATGTATGTGAGGTGTGTGAGTGATTGGTTTGATTGGAAAAGCTCTCAAACTCAAAACCCGATAGTGACTTGCCTTAGAAGGCAAAATTGGAGTGAAAGAAGAGATTTTGAGGAAAGCATCTGTTTGATGGCTTTGGTGTACTCAAACTGATCACAATTGAGCTCTATTTATAGTAGAGCAAGTTTTTTTTGCAAGGAATAGTGAATGGCAACTGCTAAGTAGGTTTGGCCAATGTTGGCAAATGAAAATCCAAGTCTCCTCTAGCCATTGACTAGAGGTTAGGGCACAGAGCTTTGGTTCCCTTGGTCTTGGATAAGTCTTGACTGATTTCAGATGAGAATGGCTCAGTCCATGCCACCTTGATGCTTCTATTGAATGCTTCAATCCAAATTTGGAGTCTTGTCCCTATTTTGGCCATTCTAGGTTCAACATGCTATTTCTTGTTCCATGGACTTTGGAGGCTTGGCTCAGTGATTGTCCCCTTTAGATTTAATCCTCAGATGTGTCCAAGTGGATAGGAGCATTTGAATTTGGCTGATTTTGGCAAATCGAGCAAAATTGCAAATTCTGCCTTGCCTTTGATAGATTTCAGCAAGGCAACTTGCCAATGTCATATCTCATGGTGTAAGTTGAATTTGGTAATGTTCTTGACCATTTTGGAAAGCCCTTACATGATACAACAACAGTTTGAACATGTTTGGTTTTGATCTCTTTTGAATCCAAGTGAAAAATCCCCCTACATTTGGCAAAAAGTGAAGACAGATTTGGACTTAGTGAAAATTTCACTAAGTGTTGGAAAAAGTGACATTTTCATTTTTCAGCCACTTTGATCACTACATAACTCAAAATCCTTAATGAATTGGACTTAGTTCTAGTTGAAGTTTTTGTAGAGGGTAATGAGGGCTACAAAGCCATCTTTGGATGAGGAAAAATGGCTTTGTGGTTTAGGAGTTATGATCCTCCAAAGTTGGTACCCTTGTCACTTTATTTTTAACTTAGAAAATTTTCTAAGTTTTTATGGTTACCCCTTTTACAAGTTATCCAACTTTTCTTGATTTTTCTTGATGAATGATGATTCAAATCATACATTAACATCATTTTAGGGTTAAAAATCCATTTTGGTGAAAAATCTCAAAAAGTCAAAGTTGACTTTTGTGCACAGTTGACTTTTTATCAGATGAATTCCAAACTGTGCAATTCCTCAGGAAATCATGTCCTTGACCTAAATCAAACTTGATGGACATGTTCCATGGGTGTCATAGGGTATATTGAATCATGTCTTAGGGCTTGGGAGCATGTCCTGGTCAAAAGTCACAGTTACAGTTGACTTTTCCCTTAAAACCCTAATTATGGTGCAGATGAAATTGAGACTTGTTGCTCAAGCTTCTTGGATTAATCCATTGTTCCAAATGGATCAATATAGTTCATTAGAGACCCTCAAACCCCCTCTTGAGGTCTTGGCTCATGGTTTGTCCCAAAAGTCAACTTAGGGGTGAATTAGGTCAAGAAACCCTAATTCCTGATTTTTGATGAATGCATCCCCTAAGGCAAAATTGACTTGATGATTGGGTCCATGAGGTTCCATGGAGTATATTAGGTTAGGTTTTGGATCATTGGCTTGTGCCCAGATGAAAATTTTCCATCTGGAGGCCCCGGTCGACCAAAACCCTAATTTGGTGACACTATCAATCTTGAGACTTGACCCACCTAGAAGGGAGCAGCCTTGTGCTTAATCCTTGAAGTGGGAGTCCTTTTGATCCATTATGGATGTTTGAGAGGTTATACAAGTTGAAGATCATGTCATTCCTTGATTGATCCTTTGTCTAAGCACTCAGAGAGGGCTTGAAACCCTAATTTTGATTGTAGTGGATGCTCACCCATCTTTGGGGAGACTGATGAAGTATGATGGTTCCTCCATATTGTGATAATGATTTTCACAATGATGGGAAATCTTAGTGGTCAAAATTTGGGGTATGACATTAAGGTTGATGTTGTAACATCAGATTGTGACATCAAGTGTGAAAGTCTGCTGAAAGGTCAATTAGGGTTAATTACTCTTAATGTGAATCCTTTTAAATTTTTAAAAGGAAAGGTTATTTGGAGGGAGAAACTCATTGATTGGTCTTTAAGGAATACACAAAATCAGGCGCCATACCTTAGACCATCATTCCCTATTGTAGCAATATCACGTTTCATCAAAGCTCATATCTCTCGACTGTTCGTCTCCTTCAACAAGAAGAATCATCTATCTCTGAACCTATACTGCTTCAAGGGAACCATGTCAAAATAGATGTTTTCTCCATCAAAGAAATCTGCTTCTCAAAGCTCTTCGCGGGAAAAAGTTAGGGTTTCTTCAAACGAAGGTTCTGCAGCTGATGCTTTGAACATAGAGCCTATTTCCATGATGCTCCCAGAGTCAGGTAAATCTAGACCTTCTAAACTTGTTTCAAAAAGGGCTGGGACTATCTTTAGAGATAATGAAACAAAGAAGCTTGTTACTAGTGTTCTATTTAGTGATAAAATAGCACCTAGGTCATCCACTTCTCAAACTATTGAAGAAAGGGTAGATGTTGACAAAAGCTTAGGTCAGATTGTCGATAAGATCTTTGAGAAAGGGCTTCCTATAAAGGGTATATCTAGACCATTGAGGCAAATGCCTGCTGAACATTCTGAAAGGGAAAAGAGTGACATGCAAAGTGCAGCTACAAATCTTCCTAGACTTGCTATGTCTGTTATTGAAGATTCTGAAGTGGGAGTGGAAGAAGATGATGTGCATGAGGAAGCTAATGTTAAGGGGGAGGTTAGAACATCACCTGTTGAAACTACTCCTGGTGAAGAAAAGAATGAGGATGTGATCAATATGGTTGATTTATCTGATGATGAAGTCATTGGTAAAGCTGTTCCAAGTATTGTTAAGAGACTGAAGACAAGGAAGAGAAAGACTGTTGAATCCTCTCCAAAGAAGTCTTCTGAAGGCAAGAAGAAAACTGCTGTTGTTTGTCCTACAAAACCTTGGAGCAAGGTTGCTACATCCTCCAAAAAGAGGAGGATCAGGGAAGATTCTGATTCTGACTCATCCTCAACATCACACCTGTCAGAAGAATAATTTTGAAGAGAATCTCTAACAAATTCCCTGAAGTACCAGTTGACAACATTTCCTTTCATTATGCCAGCAGTGCATCAATGTGGAAATTTGTATGTCAGAGAAGACTAGCTATAGAGAGGGATCTTGGGAAAGAAGCTTTAGAGATGAAGGATATTATGGAGCTGATTAATGAGGTTGGGTTGGTGAAGACTGTGACCAAATTTCCTAAGTGTTATGAGGGTCTTGTCAAAGAATTTGTTGTCAACATTTCTGGAAAAATTGCTGATAAAAAGAGCATTGATTTTATGAAAGTCTATGTAGAGGTGCACAAACTTCTCTGTTGGAGACGCCATTTGTTTCTACTGGGAAAAGCGAGTCTCTTGGGAGACTACTGTCGATTGGGGTCTTTACATCATACTTTTCTCGGAGATCTTCTCTGAGAAATGCCATATGATGTGATCCAATTTTGAGGTGCCGATGACCTTTTCATCAGTGGTCTTTCGGAGAAAGGCAGCTATACTGCCGAATCTTCGATTATGAGGCTTTCTCTGTGGATTTTCCTTAATCCGGGAAAGCAAGGATATCATCTTCAATGGCGAAGAGTGATGTTGACTGAAGGCTCTCTGATGTTTCAGAGGTTCAAGTTATCAAAGTGGTCAAGGACCGTCTCTAATCCAGAGATAAATGGGAGAGAGATTGCTTAGATGATTCACTTCCTAACGAGGAAAGGTCTGACAACTCGATTGAGAGGACTTTTATCACTAGGGGATAAGACCGACTAGAGTGATAGTGATGCAATATGAAATGTGAATGCAAATCAATAATGCAATGATGCATGTATGTTTATGCTGACAAAATGGACGCGACATACAAACTGACAGGTGAACATGACTGGATACTCGGCCATCGCAGGGCGAAGAAGTACCGTTGGTTCAGAATAGTAATTCCACCTTGCTTAGGAGAGATAGTCCCTGCGGGGAATACCGTTGATCGGGCTTAGGAGATAAGAACTCGGTCGAGGCGTGTCAGACGAAACAAGGTCTCTGACACAGTTGATCCCTTTATTCAGGCGTACTGGGTTAGAAGGAGTACTTTGATTCTGCACTTTGAGGTTCGATTACTTCTGGAGAAGCGACCGATGTTCTTCTGATGTTCAACAGTCAAAAGAAATTGTCGTCTTTATTAAAAAGCAGAAAAAGTTTTAACAAGTAAATTCATTTTTGTTTTAGTTCAAGAATCGTTAATCATGTTAACAACGTCGTTCTGTAAAGCTAAAACAAATAAGAATTACAAACAAAAGCACAAAGGCTCAAATTTTATTGATAAGATGGAGATCAGCCAAACGCGTGATTCCAAAGAGTATATACAAAGTTTGAAAATGGTAATTTACAGGGAAAAGGGCTACGTTGAAACATAACGACCACTATCCTTCTACCAACTTTGAATTCGGGACATCCTGAGCTTCTGTCGAAGATGACCTTGACTGGAGTTTTCCTCCGATGGGTGATGTAACTGCTGCTGCTGCTGCGGGACTTGCCTCTGTTGAACATAGTTACTTGCCATTATCCCTAATTTTTGCCTGGATTGTACTATGAGATTTCCAATCCATCTGGATGATTTTTTTCATCATGTCTCTAATTTTTTTTTTAGTTTAGGCAAAGTATTTCTTGACTACATCAACATTCTTGGGGTAGGCAAATTCCTCTCCGTCCATGGTTGCAAGTCTCAAGGCGCCGCCTGAGAAAGCTTTCGTGACCACATAGGGGCCATCATAATTTGGGGTCCATTTGCCCCGAGAGTCAGTGAGAAATGATTGTATCTTCTTGAGCACGAGGTCTCCTTTTCTAAAGACACGAGGTCGGACCTTTTTGTCAAACGCCATCTTCATTCTCTGTTGATACACCTGACCGTGGCATAGTGCCGTGATTCGCTTCTCTTCGATCAGGTTCAATTCATCGTGTCGGCCTTGACACCATTCAGCTTCGGTGAGCTTAGCTTCCATCAATACTCGGATTGACGGGATCTCTACTTCTATGGGGAGCACTGCTTCCATACCATATACTAGAGAGAAAGGGGTAGCCCCTGTTGAAGTGCGGACAGATGTGCGATAACCGTGAAGAGCAAAGGGTAGCATCTCGTGCCAATCTTTGTAGGTTACAACCATCTTTTGAACAATCCTCTTGATGTTCTTGTTAGCCGCTTCTACCGCTCCGTTCATCTTTGGTCGGTAGGGAAATGATTTATGGTGTTCAATCTTGTTTTCTGCGCACAACTCTTTCATCATCTTATTGTTCAAGTTAGATCCATTATCAGTAATGATCTCGCTTGGAACACCATAACGGCAGATGATATTGTTTTTGATAAATCGGACCACCACTTGTCGGGTTACATTAGCGTACGATGCTGCTTCGACCCACTTGGTAAAATAGTCAATGGCTACCAGGATGAACCGATGTCCATTTGAAGCCTTAGGTTCGATCAAGCCAATCATGTCGATTCCCCATATGGAAAAAGGCCACTGGGAAGAAAGAACTTTGAGATGTGATGACGGTACATGAATTTTGTCGGAGTATATCTGACACTTGTAACACCTCCTCATGTACTTGTAGCAGTCGGATTCCATGGTCAACCAGTAGTACCCTGCTCTCAGAATTTTTCTCGCCATTGTATGTCCGTTGGCATGAGTGCCAAAGGACCCTTCATGAATTTCTTTCATTAGCATTTCTGCTTCTGGTCTGTTGACGCATCGGAGCAAGACCATGTCAAAATTTCTCTTATAGAGCGTGTCACCGCTCAGGAAGAAGTTTCCAGCGAATCTTCTGAGGGTTTTTCTGTCTTTTCTGAGTGCCCCAGATGGGCACTCTTGTTTCTGAAGGAAGCATTTGATATCGTGATACCAAGGTTTGTCATCTATGACTGCTTCAATTGCGAAGATGTAAGCGGACCGTTCAAGTCACATTATGTCAATCTTAGGTATGTCATTCCATTGACCTACACTAATCATGGAAAAGATAGTGGCTAATGCATCAGCCATGTGATTCTCCTCGCGAGGGATGTGATGAAACTCAACTCTATTGAAGAAAGGTAGCAACCTTCTTGCGTAGTCTTTGTAAGGAATCAATCCTGATTGGTATGTGTTCCAATCTCCTTTTATCTGATTGATAACCAAGGCTGAGTCGCCGTATACATCCAAGTTTTTGATCCTTAAATCAATCGCTTCTTCGAGACCCATAATACAAGCTTCGTATTCGGCCTCGTTGTTCGTACATTTGAACGTAAGTCTGGAGGTGACAGGAATGTGGGTACCCTGAGGGGTAACAATGATTGCCCCAATTCCGTTTCCATAATGATTAACTGCTCCGTCAAAGATAAGTCTCCATTGGGAACCTGGTTCTGGCCCTTCACTGGGTAGTGGTTCATCGCAGTCTTTCATCTTTAGATACATGACATCTTCGTCTGGGAAGTCAAACCCGATTGATTCTTAATCGTCAATCGGTTGATGAGCCAAATGATCGGCTAAAATACTTCCCTTAACGGCTTTCTGAGCGTGGTACTCTATGTCATATTCTGATAACAGCATCTGCCAACGGGCAATCCTTCCCGTAAGAGCAGGTTTTTCGAAAACGTACTTGATTGGATCCATTTCGGAGACCAACCAAGTAGTATGATGAATCATGTATTGGCGAAGACGTTTGGCTGCCCAACCCAAAGCGCAGCAAGTTTTTTCAAGCATCGTGTACCGAGTTTCGCAGTCGGTGAATTTCTTGCTCAGATAGTAAATGACAGACTCTTTCTGTTTGGTTTCGTCTTGTTGGCCAAGTACACATCCCATTGCATCCTCTAGGACTGTGAGGTAAATGATCAGTGGTCTTCCTTCCACTGGAGGTGATAGAATCGGAGGATTCAACAGATATTCCTTGATACTGTCGAAGGCGGTTTGGCAATCTTCCGACCAAACGCAATCCTGGTTCTTTTTAAGTAACTTGAAGATCGGCGCACATGTGGCGGTCATGAGGAATATGAATCTGGAGATGTAGTTCAAACGTCCCAGGAATCCTCTAACTTGTTTTTCAATTTTCGGAGAAGGCATTTCTTGAATAGCCTTGACCTTGTCAGGATCAACCTCAATCCCTTTCAGGCTGACGATGAACCCTAATAGTTTCCCTGAATGGACACCGAAGGTGCACTTGTTGGGATTCAAGCGGAGCTTGAATTTTCTTAGACGTTCGAACAATTTTGACAGATGTTCAACGTGCTCACTCTCTGTTTTTGATTTTGCAATCATATCATCGACATACACTTCGATTTCTTTGTGTATCATGTCATGAAACAGAGTAGTCATGGCCCTTTGATAGGTTGCCCCGACATTCTTCAAACCGAACGACATTACCTTGTAACAAAAGGTACACCATGGGGTAATGAACGAAGTTTTCTCCATGTCTTTCGGCGCCATTTTGATCTGGTTATAGCCCGAGAATCCATCCATGAAGGAGAAAATTTCGAATTTTGCTGTACTGTCAACCAGCATGTCAATGTGTGGTAAAGGAAAGTCGTCCTTTGGACTTGCCTTGTTCAGATCCCTGTAATCGACACACATTCTGACCTTTCCGTCCTTTTTGGGAACGGGTACGATGTTGGCTAACCATTGAGGATATTCAGACGTAGCGAGGAAACCCGTGTCAATCTGTTTCTGCAACTCCTCTTTGATTTTGATGGCCATGTCCGGATGAGTGTGTCTCAACCTCTGTTTTACTGGCGGACATTCCGATCTCAACAGTAAGTGATATTCCACAATGCTGGTATCCAACCCTGGCATATCCTGATAGGACCAAGCGAATACATCGGGAAATTCTCTGAGAAGTTTTATCAAACCCTCTCTGGCAGTTGGACTGAGCAGTGCCCCAATCCTGATTTCTTTTCTCTCTTGCTCTGAACCCAAGTTTACTGTTTCCAACAGTTCTTTGTGAGGTTCAATGGACCTTTCCTCTTGTCTGAGTAATCGGGAGATCTCTTCTGGAATTTTTTCGTCATTTTCTTCTTCATCCTCGAATACCGGGAACTCAAAGTTGGGAAAAGGCATCGGATCGTATGTTTCAACGGGGTTTAAAACAAGCAATCTGCATGACGTGATGATTCGTGTTTAGAAGAGATAGAGAAAATGCAAGTGTGTCCAGTGTTTTATTTTACTGCTTGTTTTTATTATTGATTTGTTTTTTAGGATTACCATTTTCTGAAAAAGCAAAAAAAGAAAACAGCAATTAATGCGGAAATTACAGAACGACGTTATTTTATTAATGAACAAGTCGAATCTTGAAACTACAGCCCTATAAAACAAAACTCTGTCGCTTTGGGCCAAGCGAAGAGGGAAATTTACAGAAAGCGAGCCCTATCAAAACATCTGTTTCACCTGGGCAGGGTGAAAGGTTAAAGATGGCCATTACTTTGACTGATGAACGATATTCAGAACCTCGACGGCAACCCATTGGTGGCAAACTCCTCGGTGAATCACAAAGTCTGGCACCTTCCTCGATTTGTCTTCAGAAATAACGCTGATTTCTGGTGGAGCGGGATCATTGGAATCTGTCTCCCTGGCAGAATTGTCGTAGGAGAATTCCTCAGTTGCATTTTGCATAGCATTTGTGCTCTCAGCTGTATCTCCCCATCCAGTAGGCTGGATATCTTCGAACCTGATACGAGAGCTTTCGGGAGCGGTGTACTTGACCATATAGTCGTATTTTCCACTCGGTTGTCCCAGAGTGTCCCAAACTTCTTTGGAACTGGAGGAGTCATCTCTCTCGATGACGTTAACCTCAGGAAAAGCAAAGTTGATGAATTCAAGTCCTGTAAACGTTGCAAATTCATCTTCATGTTGAGTTGTTTCTGAATGCCCTGAGTGTTGATCCCATGACATGGTGGGGACACAGGTATTCTGTTCAATGATGGTCGGCTGATTTTCATTGTTCGGCTGACTCTCTTGCCCCAAGTTTCATGGGTAAGATTGCCACATTGGCAGACCATCCATTGGGCCATAATAATTGTGCTCAAAGTTGTCTTTCATCAGAGTGTCTTCCTCTAATGAATTTGGCAGAGCACGACATCCTTCCGGATCATAATCTCCATATATCATTTCGACGTCTGACCTTGGTATAAATCTCGGACTCTGTGCGGGATAACAAAGTGGCGTAGGCACCTCTTCCTGAGACATATAACCATCCTTGTTAAGATAGGACTTCCATTCTTCATCTGTGTCAGAGGGATCTTCCTCATTGATAGCATGTACTGCTTGAGACACTGGGTGAAGGAAACCTCCACTGTGGAAGAAGTTTTGAAGGGGATGAAGACTTTCATCGTTGGCAGCTGTCTGGGTATAGGTTGCAGAAAAACCAAGACCCTTCTTTGTTTTATTGTCAATAGGAATGACAAGTTGTCCCCATCCGGCTGTATTGGTACTCTCGACCGCTTTGATAGCATCGTTGTATGAAGAAATCGAGGTTCCTCCTTTGAACTGATTGTTCTTACTCACCGACAGTGCTTGGAACTGAGTTCCAATAACCTCCTCGGGTTCTATACCAGTAGATGATGACAAGTTACTTACAAGCAAGGCTTGTTCCCCACAAACTGTGACAAGTTGATCGTTCTTGACGAACTTTAGCTTTTGGTGGAGGGTTGACGTAACCGCTCCAGCCTGATGTATCCAAGGTCTTCCTAATAAAAAATTGTACGTTTCCCGGATGTCCATGACCTAGAAAGTGACTTGGAAAGTATGAGGACCAATAGTTATGGGAAGATCAACTTCGCCGATAACTGTTTTTCTGGATCCGTCGAACGCTTTGACGATGACCTAGCTGATTCTCATCGGAGGGCCTTTGAATGATAATTGCATCAAAGTGGACTTTGGCATAACATTCAGGGCTGACCCTGTGTCTACCAGTACGCTGGCTAAAGCATCGTCCTGGCAGTTAACTGTAATGTTGAGCTCCATGTTATGACGGCGACCCTCTTCGGGTAATTCCTCATCACTAAATCCCAAATTATTGCAGGAAGTCATGTTAGAGACAATGCTATCGAACTGTCTGATTGTTACATCCTGTTCCATAAAGGCTTGCTCCAAGACTTTCTGTAGAGCCTCCCTATGGGCTTCTGAACTGAGTAATAATGATAATACCGAGATCTTTGAAGGAGTCTGTAACAGCTGATCAATAATGTTGTATTCACTCCTTTGGATGAGCTTCAGCATCTCATCATTATTTTTCGAAAGGTCGGGATTACTGGATAGACCGACTGGTGAATTGGGAGCTTTTGTCTGAAGTTCCTTTTCCTTGTTAAGTTCCCCAACTCCTTGGTTAAAGATTCTACCACTCCGCATTACACGACTGATGTCTGCAATATTCACGACGGAGGGTAATGGAATTTCCTTTCCATTTTCAATTGTCGTTGCACCGTATTTGTAAGGGATAACCTTAGCTGATTCATACGGTAGTGGTCCCGGCAGATAGATGACTATGGGAACCTTCTGATTTTTCTGACTAGAGATCGTGACAACATCCTCAACTTGCTCGGCAAGGTAGTTCGACGTCCAGTTGATGAGTCCAGAACCCGGATATGGGCGAATCTCTCCACGATCTACCTGACCCTGAAGAGCTGCTCTCACAAGGTAACACCCTTGGTTACTTTCCGAACAGACGCTACAATGGTCGTAATTGTGTGGTGGCACCTGGCCACGCCAACTTTGAATACAATGTAACCTCACTAGGTTACCTTCCCCTGATCGGACATCCTGACTCTGACGCCGAGTAGGATTCCTGTTACTGATAATAATTTGCTGAGTATCTTCATCCATGTAAATTGGCATCCACCAGTGATTTAACAAGTGCTGAAGTGCCTCCTGGACAAGGGTACAACCCTGATCGTTTTCGCAGCCCGCTTTACAGCTTTGATAGTCATGTGATATTAAGAATCCGAGTTGGACCTGCTCAGCATGTAACTCTACCAGGTTGGTATTCATCACGCGGATGTCGAAGATCTGAACCATGTTGATTTGATAGGAGTTCCTATCATGGTAGTCTTGGATCCATCCAAGATCCATCTGATGCTGGAGGGCTTCTTGTACAAAAGAGCAACCCTGTTTGTTTACCGAGCAAGTCAGACAAGAACTGTAATCGTACCGCGGCAGATTATGATACTGGCTTTGCCTTGAGTGCATCGCCACCAAGTTGACATTCATTGCACGGATATCGTGGTTCTGAATGACGTTAGAATTCGTGTAGACCATGTTAACTCCACGAACTCGGTGCTCTTAGATCCATCTGAGATCCATCTGTTCCTGCAGAGCTGCTTGCACCACAGAACATCCTTGATTGTTTTTAGAGCAGATATCACACTGATGATAGTTATGAGGTGGTACATGGCCATATCCACTCTGTCTACAATGCATCTTGACCAAATTGGTTTTCAACAAGAGTACATCATGAATTTGATAGACATCGTTAGTCTCTCCTTCTATCAAATTGACTGCAGCTTTCTCATGTTGAGGCAGCGGGTTCGTGAGAACGTTAGGATTTGTATCCTTGAAGGATAAGACCCCGCTCCTAACAAGTTTTTGCACGTCGGACTTGAAATTGAGACAAGTCTCTATGTTATGCCCTGGACCTCCTTGATGATAAGGGCAAGTTTGATCCACCTTAAACCAAAAAGGCGGATTTTCCGGTACTGTAAGAGGAGATTTAGTCTGAATGTGCCCCTTAGCCAGTAGTAATGGAAACAGCTCTGCGTACGTTACGGGTATAGGATCAAATCCTTGCGGCCGTGTTGTACGATTGTTGTTATATAGAGGACGAGCCTGCTTAAGAGGCTGTTGTGTCCTTTGTTGGTCAGGTTGGCTTTGCGCAACCTGAGGTTGATACGTAGGAATAGACGCAGGGTTGATAGCAGGAGTCATAGCTGCTACCGGTTGATAACGTCGCCTTTGCTTTCTGAGAGAGATATTCCGAATATCTTGCTCTTTTTTCTTAGGGAGAGCACTACCGTATTTTTTAGTACCGCTCGTCGATCCAATGTCTTTTACCAAACGTCCTTCTCGGACGGCTTCCTCAAGACGTACGCCCATGCCGACCATCTCGGTGAAATCACTGGGTGCACTGGCAACCATTCGGTCATAGTAAAATGAGCTTAAGGTTTTTAAGAAGATCTTTGTCATCTCTTTTTCCTCAAGAGGTGGACAAATTTGAGCTGCAATTTCACGCCACCTTTGAGCATACTCCTTAAAGATTTCCTTGTCCTTTTGCGACATCGATCTGAGTTGATCTCTGTCGGGTGCCATGTCCAAATTGTATTTGTATTGTTGGATGAAGGAAGTACCAAGATCTCTGAATGTACTGATCGTAGTACGGTTTAAACCCATGTACCATTTGAGTGCGGCACCGGTTAAACTATCCTAGAAGTAGTGAATCAGTAGGTCCTGATTCTCCGTCTGAGTTGACATTCGCCGAGCGTACATCACCAGATGGCTTTGAGGGCAAGAGTTACCCTTGTACTTTTCAAAGTCGGGCACTTGGAATTTGTGCGGGACTTTCACATTGGGGACCAAGCAGAGATCTGCATCGTCCTTTCCAAATAGATCCTAATCGCGAATGGCTTGCAGTTCCTTCTGCATTTCCAAGAACTGCTCCTGGAATTCCTCCATTTTGTCAAAGATAGTTTCCTTCTTACCAGAAGGTATCTATGGAATCTGCCCTTCCGGGACAGTGTGCACCACATGGGGTAGTACCGTGACTACGGTAGTGAGTCTTGGCGTCTCCCGAAGTTTGTAACCTTCAGGAGTCTTCAGTATTCCCCTTGCATCTTCGCTTTCCCGAAGTTTGTAACCTTCAGGCCCAGCGGCTTCTGTTGTGATTCCCTGATCTTCAGTGATCGGCGAAACATATCCTTCCGGGATATAGTTAACAGGCATGCCCCAAGGACGATCTTTCGGCATCTGATACCTAGGATCATACTTCTCCACTATGGGTGTTGAGTTGATCTCTGAGATCACAGTTCTTTGTAGCTGAGCTTCTGCCATGGCATGCATGTCGTTACGAAGCTTTCTCATATCCTCTCTTAGAGCGTCGATCTCTTCTTTCAAATCTCTGTTTTCTTCCTCAAGATCATCCATCTTTTTCTGACGATTAGCCCGAGTATTGTACGAATGAGACAGTTTGACTCTAGAACCGAGACACATACGTGAGATTCGTAGGTAAGAATAATACGCGATGTGAGAATGATGAATGCAATGATTATATTAATTGTTTAAGGTTTAATCAAAATAAACTTCGACAATTAGATTGCAAATATCAAACAGTGGGGAAACCCCTTTTTATTGAATTCAAAGGATTACAGAAATGGAAATACAGTAGATTACAAGGTGCAGAAACAGAAACCTAAACTAATGGGTCCCGAGTCCTCTCTGAAGAGAAATCGGGTGTTGATTCTGGTATCTTCCTTTTCTTTGACCGGGGCTTTTGGGCCGTTGTCGGGTCGTCATTCCTTTGCCAAGTGAAAGGAGTGAGCAAATTCCTTTGGTCATCTTGATTTTCTACAGCATGTTGCTCCAAAATTTTAATCAGAGCATCCTTTTCTTTCAGTAATTGCTGTATTTTGATGCACTCTACATCGAGGGTGCGGTACTTGTTCTTCCAAGACCTTCTCTCCTGTTGAACTTTGTTGAGAGTAACCTGAAGCTTTTCAGTCTCAGTCATGAAGTACATGACAGACTCCCTCGGTGGAAGAACTCCGTGACGAGGATAAGGCATCTTTAGCTTGAGAGCTCTAGTTTGTACCCAATGGAGATAAGGCTCCACCGAGACACAGTCCGGTTTTCCCAGAGACTCTCGTCCTTTCTTATGGACCTGTTTCCAAGCGTGCACTATTTCCATCTTTAGTGCTCTGTCGTTTTCTCCTTCCTTGAAGAAAAGACCTTCCAGATGAACACCCCGTGGGACGTGTCTCATCGGGTATCCAAATTGACGGCGAACCAATACCGGATGATAGTTGATTCCTCCTTTAGTTCCTATAAGGGGTACGTTGGGGAAGTTTCCACAACGGTCAATGATCCTAATTCCCTCATAAATCCTATTACACCAATCTATATCAGAGTTGGTAAGAGACATGATCTTCTGCGACCAACTTAAGGCACTCTTGCAATCCCAAAAAGCAGCAGACTTGGGCAAGTGAGAGATAAACCATTCATAAAGCAGAGGTATACAACATGTGATTTCCCCTCCGCTGTACAAATTTCCCAAGTGTACAGAATGATACGCATCTGCGAGCAAGGTCGGCACAGGGTTTCCAAAGAGAAAAACCTTAATGGAGTTAATATCGACGAAGTTATTGATGTTGGGAAACAAAATTAACCCGTAGGCGAGCAAGACAAAGATGCTTTCAAAAGCAGTGATGTTTCCTATACTGGCAAAATACAGGGCTTTCTTTGTCAAGAACTGGGCTGGAAAACCTTGGATGCCACCCTTAGTGGTTAGGTGAGTCCTGACCTCAAACTTGTCCAAATGAATTGCTCTCGCAATGGTCTGATTCTTTGGAATTCTTCCAGTCCAGAAAATGGAGCTCGATCAGTGATGTGCAGATCAATCAGATGAGAATACTCCTCCAGCGTTGGTGCTAACTGGTAATCCAGGAATGTGAAACAGTGATAAACTGGATCATAAAACTGAATGAGCGCATCCATGATTCCCTCAATCACATGGACTCTTAATAGTGGTAGCAGACCTCCGTGCTTGGCTCTGAAAGCCTCAGGGTTAATGATCATCCTCGCTAACCTTCTCAAATCCTCTAGTTTTGGAACCTTGAAGGTGTATGTATGAGTTCTCCTTCTACCGAAATCCATTAGCGTAATCCTCTTTTCTCTGATATTTGCAATCACAGTCTTAGTTTAATTTGAAAAACAGAGAGACTAGAAGAGAAGAATTTTTTGAATGTTTTAATGTTTTTTTTAAATGAATGCATGAATGCAGCACACAAAAACATAGAAAAAACATGGGGTCAAAGGGTCGTTGTCATGAAGTCAAGGCTCTACCCATCCCCAAAGGTTTATACTAGGGTGATTTTTGTACCTATACTCATTATCATTAGCTCCTCCCAGGAAAGCAAAACAACAAGCGGATCGCCAATGAGTTGTAGAGCAATCTTAGAGTAAGTGCCATTCACCGAGAATAGATCACCAGCCTCAAATGAGGGTAGTATCGCGTAACAACTATTCCCGATAGTTTCCGCACTACGAAAGGGTTTGGCTTCTCAGCTTCTCAGACTTAACAATCGGCCCATTGTCTAGGTGAGAGAATGGGTTGCATTGGTCAGCCTCCACTGAGGTTGATGGTCGACCCCGTCGCCATCACTTATCTTAAGTGTATACTCAATCTTTCCACATACGGCATCACCCACATTCCCATTAGCAGAAAAATAAACATGTATAGCAATTAGGAAAAGCGGTATATATATTTGTCCTAAACATCCTAGACTTTTAAAGCTATGAATCCTAAGTTCCTGACAGAAAATGGGTTCCCCGGCAGAAGCCCCAATCTGTGGTTTTCACATAAGTGAAGAGAAGGAAGACCGTGCCTAGATCTAACTTTGAAACACCCCACGGTGGGCGCCATTTTTTCTGTAGCGAGCGATTTTGGACGCGGTTCTTAAGCAATGGTCGCTCTCTGCGGTTGAGCTTAAACTATAGGTTGGTTCATTTTTTATCCTATTGTGAGCTGATGAAGGAAGGGAAATAGATGTCTCCAATTAACCTTGCTTTGCATACCGAGTATAAACAGCGGTCTGTTAGGTTACGGATGCTATCAATGTGGGGGGGCCTTTGTACTGGTTATTTGTATTTTTGCCAATACTGTTTTCTTTCTTTTTACCTTGACAGAAGGTTTCTGGAGGGAAACAAGGATTAGGATGTTAGGACTGATGCTTTTGATAGATACATGAGAGTATGCGATTTTGGGTTTTTTGTTGATTGCGCTCGCTAAGATCTTTTCTTTCGATCTTATGCCTACATATTCCCGTTTACCGAAACAGGGAAATCAGAGCGATCGTAGTTCCTCCTAGTCTATGGGAGGAAATGGGTGTTTTTGGTGTCTTGTTCAAAGCCCAAGACGTGAAGCGAAAGGTGATTTGTATCTTGTTCAAAGCCCAAGATGTGAAGCTGAAAAGTCTATTTGTGTCTTGTTCAAAGCCCAAGACGTGAAGCTGAAAAGTCTATTTGTGTCTTGTTCAAAGCCCAAGACGTGAAGCTGAAGGACCTCTACTTTAGAGAGAATTTGTCATCTCTAAAGGGGTCTGTTTGTCACGACTGTTGGGTGACTGACTGTAAAGGAGGATTACTTTAACCGGGATGTGTGAATCCGGTAATGCCATAATTTCCTTTATAGGGGATTTTAACCTGAAGGAGAAGACTTTAACTTAGTTTAGAGCAATGCCATCTTTCCTTAGGAATTTCTCATACTAAAAGAGGGACATTGGCATGGATGTAGATGATCCAGAGGCTTGCCGCTTACAGCGATTAGATGAAGGGGAAGGAGTTGTTGATGTTTGTGTACTGTGAACGATGCACAACTTTGATGCTAAAAGGTTAATTGGATCAACCAGTGGTTTTCTTATACAAATCCTAAGAGGAGGCTAATATGTGTCTCGTACAAAGCCCGAGAGAGAGGCTAAAAGGTTTTGACCCGACGATGGAGTCTTTTGGTATCTCGTATAAAGCCCGAGATGGAGGTTATTTGACTCAACAAGAGAGTTTTTTTGTATCTCGTACAAAGCCCGAGATGGAGGCGAAAATTTGTTTGGCTCAATAAGAACCTTTTTGTATCTCATATAAAGCCCGAGATGGAGGCGAAAGGGTGATTGACTCAACGAGGGAGTCTCTTATGTGTCTTGTACAAAGCCCGAGAGAGAGGCTAAACGTTGTTTGACTCTGCTGGGGAGAATCATTGTACAAAGCCCAAGAGGAGGCTAACTTCACTGGAGAAGGATCATTATACAAAGCCTAAGAGGAGGCTATGGTTACTATTTAAGTGACAGGTCCAGTATACTAATTTTAAAGAGAAAATAAGTTCTTATATGAGCAACACTGTAATCATGGATTTGATTCAAGGATCCGGGTTATTCCTGTTCTTTAAGGAAGTGGGAAATCTGAAGGGTATTGAGACTGTCCGAGTCTGCGGGTTTCCTTCCTATTTAACGAAGGGGTCACTTGAGAATGTCTTTGAGACTCAAGGAAGTTAGACTGTCCAAGTCTAGAGTTTTATCTTTTGTACTATGCTTTAAGAAACAATACTAGACTCTTGGAAAGGACTGTTCTATGAAGATGACTAAGTTCTGTTCCTATACCTCTAGGAGGTCGTCGGGACAATTTGTACGAAGCCCAAGAGGAGGCTGGAAACTTTTAAGAAGCCAATCGGTCCTTGTACGAAGCCCAAGAGGAGGCTATCATTCCCGGAGGAAGAGATCATTATACGAAGCCTAAGAGGAGGCTGTGAATACTTCTAAGAAGCCGTAGGGTCCTTGTACTAAGCCCAAGAGGAGGCAGGGTTGCTTTTAGGAAGCCTGTGGGTCCTTGTATAATGCCCAAGAGGAGGCCGATGCTTTTAAGAAGCCCGTGGGTCCCCAAACCCCGAGAAATTCAAGGCAAGCTATTCACAAGGAATAGATCAAGTCAGGAAAGTTCGAGAATTTGGAAGAAACTCAAAGATGCCATTCATGGAGAATACATTCATCTCTGGGAGTAGAGTTTCTTGACAATTCCTAATGAGGACAACCGAAGAAAAGACTGTATCTGGTGACCCTATTGGGGATCTAGTTGTCTATTTCTATGAATAAATGAAACGGCGTCACCTAGTTCTAGACGTAGTTGCCGGGGAAACTCGAAATATCTATACTATTATTACACAGTTGATATGAGTTTATGAAAGAAGACTTACAGTAAAACAGCCCCACAATACAGTTATATGTATATGAAAGCGGTAAATGAAAGCAATAACCACTTACTCGGTTGTAGAGCTTCCATGCTGTTTGGTTAGTTGTTCAACAAAGAAAGATTGAAAACAACAATACATTCAAAATTAAAGGAGAAAGTGCTTTGAAAAAGAAAGATTTGGGGCTTACAGCTCAAGGAGAGGCCCAGGGTTTTATCAGTGAGCGCACTGTTTGAATTTGTACAGAGGGACTTATACAAGTGACTGAGGCCCAAAAATTGTTTTCTGTACAAAGGGAGTTGGGTCTTACACTCTATTAGAGGCCCAAAAAGTTTAAAGAAAAAGAGTTGGGCTTATAACACAAGGGTAGGCCCAGTTGATTTTTCCGTTTGAAATGGCGATCGCGCCGAGGTTTTCTTTTAACGCAGAGGGACTTATATAATAAGTGAGGCCCAAAATGATTTTGGTTAAAAGGGTGTTGGGTCTTACACTCTATTAGAGGCCCAAAAAGTTTTGAATGGGTCTTATAGCTCAAGGAGAGGCCCAAAAGGTTTTTGACGGTATCGGGACTTATACAATACACTGAGGCCCAAAAATGATTTGGTCAAAAAAGGATTGGGTCTTACACTCTATTAGAGGCCCAAAGTGTTTTGAAAATGATTTATGAGGGTTGAATTAATCCAAAAACCCTAATTTGTTTTCAAAAATGTATTTAATTGAATAAAAATTCAATTAAAATGATCAAAATTGTTTAACATATGAAAAACAAATTGTGATCTTGGATTAATGCTTCAAAAATTAAGTATTGACCTACAAAATAATTAGAAAGCATTAAAAGTTGCAAAATCAAGGTGGAAAAAATATTTTAAATGTTAAAAATAATTAAAACATTAATTCTTTGAAAAAATATCAATTATATGAAATAAATAATATTTTTGGGATTTTTTGGGAAAATAAAATATTTTAACATTTTTGTGAATTATTAAAAAAAGAATCAACTCAAAATCATTAAAACTCAGAGAGAAATTAATTTTTGAATCAATTAAACAAAAATCACAAAATTCAAACATTCAAATTTTGAGAAAAGGTGCCAAGAACACACCAAGAACACGCGCGTGTTCTGGGCTTGGCCAGATTTGCATTTTCTATCAAATCTCACTGAATACTTGATTATATCATGCAATCCACATACCAATCAACTCGTTTCAACCTCACAATCATGTCTATAACACTTAATTTCATTTAAATTAAACATAAAACATGAAATCACGAAGAAACCTCAAGAACCCTAATTTCTGCATGAAGGCTAGGATTTTTGATACACGATTCAAACAAAGCAATTAATTGAGGGAAAACATTCCATGCATGATTATGAACATATGGCCAAATTATTGTGCAACAAAAATTGCATGGATCATAGAGTTAGAAGAGCTCATGCTTACCACTTGCAGCTGGTGATCGTGATTTGTGTTGGAGGTGTTACAGCTTGGTTCCAATGATGTGGATAGCTTCCCTAGGTGCCAAGTGATGTGTCTGAGTGCTTGGAATGGATTGAAATGGTTTGGAGTTGAAGATGGCACCTCAACTGCAAAACTGTTAAGAACTTGAGCAATTGGCAGGTGATTTTGTGAAATCTGTGTTCCAGATGTTATGTAAGTGTTTGGATCACTTATATATGAAGTATGTGAGGTGTGTGAGTGATTGGTTTGATTGGAAAAGCTCTCAAACTCAAAACCCGATAGTGACTTGCCTTAGAAGGCAAAATTGGAGTGAAAGAAGATATTTTGAGGAAAGCATCTGTTTGATGGCTTTGGTGTACTCAAACTGATCACAATTGAGCTCTATTTATAGTAGAGCAAGTTTGTTCTGCAAGGAATAGTGAATGGCAACTGCTAAGTAGGTTTGGCCAATGTTGGCAAATGAAAATCCAAGTCTCCTCTAGCCATTGACTAGAGGTTAGGGCACAAAGCTTTGGTTCCCTTAGTCTTGGATAAGTCTTGACTGATTTCAGATGAGAATGGCTCAGTCCATGCCACCTTGATGCTTCTATCCAAATTTGGAGTCTTGTCCCTATTTTGGCCATTCTAGGTTCAACATGTTATTTCTTGTTCCATGGACTTTGGAGGCTTGGCTCAGTGATTGTCCCCTTTAGATTTAATCCTCAGATGTGTCCAAGTGGATAGGAGCATTTGAATTTGGCTGATTTTGGCAAATCGAGCAAAATTGCAAATTCTGCCTTGCCTTTGACAGATTTCAGCAAGGCAACTTGCCAATGTCATATCTCATGGTGTAAGTTGAATTTGGTAATGTTCTTGACCATTTTGGAAAGCCCTTACATGATACAACAACTGTTTGAACATGTTTAGTTTTAATCTCTTTTGAATCCAAGTGAAAAATCCCCCTACATTTGGCAAAAAGTGAAGACAGATTTGGACTTAGTGAAAATTTCACTAAGTGTTGGAAAAAGTGACATTTTCATTTTTCAGCCACTTTGATCACTCCATAACTCAAAATCCTTAATGAATTGGACTTAGGTCTAGTTGAAGTTTTTGTTTAGGGTAATGAGGGCTACAAATCTATCTTTGGATGAGGAAAAATGGCTTTGTGATTAAGGAGTTATGATCCTCCAAAGTTGGTACCCTTGTCACTTTATTTTTAACTTAGAAAATTTTCTAAGTTTTTATGGTTACCCCTTTTACAAGTTATTCAACTTTTCTTGATTTTTCTTGATGAATGATGATTCAAATCATACATTAACATCATTTTAGGGTTAAAAATCCATTTTGGTGAAAAATCTCAAAAAGTCAAAGTTGACTTTTGTGCACAGTTGACTTTTTATCAGATGAATTCCAAACTGTGCAATTCCTCAAGAAATCATGTCCTTAACCTAAATCAAACTTGATGGACATGTTCCATGGGTGTCATAGGGTATATTGAATCATTTCTTAGGGCTTGGGAGCATGTCCTGGTCAAAAGTCACAGTTACAGTTGACTTTTCCCTTAAAACCCTAATTGTGGTGCAGATGAAATTGAGACTTGTTGCTCAAGCTTCTTGGATTAATCCATTGTTCCAAATGGATTAATATAGTTCATTAGAGACCCTCAAACCCCCTCTTGAGGTCTTGGCTCATGGTTTGTCCCAAAAGTCAACTTAGGGGTGAATTAGGTCAAGAAACCCTAATTCCTGATTTTTGATGAATGCATCCCCTAAGGCAAAATTGACTTGATGATTGGGTCCATGAGGTTCCATGGAGTATATTAGGTTAGGTTTTGGATCATTGGCTTGTGCCCAGATGAAAAATTTCCATCTGGAGGCCCTGGTCGACCAAAACCCTAATTTGGTGACACTGTCAATCTTGAGACTTGACCCACCTAGAAGGGAGCAGCCTTGTGCTTAATCCTTGAAGTGGGAGTCCTTTTGATCCATTATGGATATTTGCGAGGTTAGACAAGTTGAAGATCATGTCATTCCTTGATTGATCCTTTGTCTAAGCACTCAGAGAGGGCTTGAAACCCTAATTTTGATTGTAGTGGATGCTCACCCATCTTTGGGGAGACTGATGAAGTATGACATTAAGGTTGATGTTGTAACATCAGATTGTGACATCAAGTGTGAAAGTCTGCTGAAAGGTCAATTAGGGTTAATTACTCTTAATGTGAATCCTTTTAAATTTTTAAAAGGAAAGGTTATTTGGAGGGAGAAACTCATTGATTGGTCTTTAAGGAATACACAAAATCAGGCGCCATACCTTAGACCATCATTCCCTATTGTAGCAATATCACGTTTCATCAAAGCTCATATCTCTCGACTGTTCGTCTCCTTCAACAAGAAGAATCATCTGTCTCTGAACCTATACTGCTTCAAGGGAACCATGTCAAAACAGATGTCTTCTCCATCAAAGAAATCTGCTTCTCAAAGCTCTTCGCGGGAAAAAGTTAGGGTTTCTTCAGACGAAGGTTCTGCAGCTGATGCTTTGAACATAGAGCCTATTTCCATGATGCTCCCAGAGTCAGATAAATCTAGACCTTCTAAACTTATTTCAAAAAGGGCTGGGACTATCTTTAGAGATAATGAAACAAAGAAGCTTGTTACTAGTGTTCTATTTAGTGATAAAATAGCACCTAGGTCATCCACTTCTCAAACTGTTGAAGAAATGGTAGATATTGACAAAAGCTTAGGTCAGATTGTCGATAAGATCTTTGAGAAAGGGCTTCCTATAAAGGGTATATCTAGACCACTAAGGCAAATACCTGCTGAACATTCTGAAAGGGAAAAGAGTGACATGCAAAGTGCAGCTACAAATCTTCATAGACTTGCTATGTCTGTTATTGAAGATTCTGAAGTGGGAGTGGAAGAAGATGATGTGCATGAGGAAGCTAATGTTAAGGGGGAGGTTAGAACATCACCTATTGAAACTACTCTTGGTGAAGAAAAGAATGAGGATGTGATAAATATGGTTGATTTATCTGATGATGAAGTCATTGGTAAAGCTGTTCCAAGTATTGCTAAGAGACTGAAGACAAGGAAAGGAAAGACTGTTGAATCCTCTCCAAAGAAGTCTTCTGAAGGCAAGAAGAAAACTGCTGTTGTTGGTCCTACAAAACCTTGGAGCAAGGTTGCTACATCCTCCAAAAAGAGGAGGATCAGGGAAGATTCTGATTCTGACTTTGATGTTGAGGATGATGCTCATGACATCACACCTGTCAGAAGAACAATTTTGAAGAGAATCTCTGACAAAGTCCCTGAAGTACCAGTTGACAACATTTCCTTTCATTATGCCAGCAGTGCATCAATGTGGAAATTTGTATGTCAGAGAAGACTAGCCATAGAGAGGGAGCTTGGGAAAGAAGCTTTAGAGATGAAGGATATTATGAAGCTTTAGAGGTGAAGACTGTGACCAAATTTCCTAAGTGCTATGAGGGTCTTGTCAAAGAATTTGTTGTCAACATTTCTGGAAAAATTGCTGATAAAAAGAGCATTAATTTCATGAAAGTCTATGTGAGAGGAAAGTGCATTAATTTCTCTCCTAGTACTATCAACAAGTATCTGGGAAGAGATGATGAAGAGTATAGTGAACTTGAGATGACTGATAATGAAATATGTAAAGCGATTACAGCTGGTCAGGTAAAGGTTTGACCATTGAAAGGGAAGTTAAAGGCTAGTAAACTTAGCATCAAGTATGCCATTCTTCACAGAATTGGAGCAGCCAACTGGGTGCCAACAAACCACATGACAACAATAGCTGTTGGATTGGGTAGGTTTATCTATGTTGTTGGGAAGAAGATCAAGTTTGACTATGGTAGCTACATCTTTGAGCAAGTGGTGAAACATGCTGAAACAAATGCTATCAAGTTACCTATAGCATTCCCATCTCTTGTTTGTGGAATCATCTTGGAGCAACATCCTGAAACTTTAACAAGTTCAGATATAGCTTGCAAGAGGGAGTCAGCCTTGTCCTTCCATCCTAAGTTGTTTGCTGGACATCATGTTCCAGACATTGTTGTAACATCAAGTTCTGGTGTTAAAAAGGCCAGTACTAAAGCTGAGTTGATTGAAGAATTGAAGGCAACATGCAAGGATCTTGATATGGTTATCAGTACTAGCACTGCTAGGAAGTTGAGAATTGAGCAGATGATCAAATCCTTGGAACAAGGTGATGATGATGTTGAAGAACCAGGTTCTGAAGAAGGTGGTCCTTGCACTGATGATGAAGATGGGGCCAGCTATGATGAAGACTAGTTTCCCTGCTGCTTTTTCTAGATAGTAGTTTAGTTTTATTTTTTGCTGTTTTTGATTCTGCACTTAATGTGCCTAATATGTAATTTGAATATTGTGCTTGTTTATGCACTATTTTTATTTTTATTCTATGATTTGTCTTGTTTGCTGACTTTAGACTAACAATGAGAGCTTGTTTAGGACTAACTGTAGGACTTACATGTTGAGGTTTGTCCAATTATGGCTAAAAAGGGGGAGAGTTAGCCAAGAGTTAGTCAAGGTGTTGCAATGCCAAGAAGAAGAATTAGCCATTGTGCAATGCTAAGGAGTGCAGCTAGTGTGGTGCTGAAATGCATATTTTGAGGGGGAGTGTGTATGTTGAACAGTTGCTGGTATGCTGATTCTTGCCTTGAGGGGGAGCTTGCCCTATGTTGCTGATTAGTGTTTGAAGTCGGTGCAGCTGTTTGAAGAAATGCTGCTACTAGTTAGTGCTGAAGTATGTAGCAGAGTATTGGAGTGTGTACAGCATGCTGAAAGCATTGTGGTTCTGTGATGAAGAAATATTCAAAATTTTCCGCTGCTGCAGTCTCTGATGTTGCAGAGATTGTTTTAGCCAAAATTAGCCAAAGGGGGAGATTGTTGGTTCTTGGATTGGCTAGAATTTTGGTAAAACAAAGGTGTTCAATGTTGATGTCACATGGGTGATGTCTTAACATTGAGTCTTAACATTGGTTTATGTTAAGTGTTTAGGTTGTTGAAGTTTTGGAGTCTAATGTCACATGCGATGTTGTGACATCAGGTCTGCAGAAGTTTAATAACATCAGGTTTAGTGATGTTGTTAGGGTTTACGTTTTAGCTGGATATTGGGAGAGCTGTAAGTCTCATTGGATGCGGATATCTTGGGATAGATATTCTCTGTTGCATAGAGATTTGATGCAGATTTGTAGGGAGGTTTAAAGACTGAGATTTAAAAAGATTTTGGGGATAAAATCTGTTTTGAAGATTCAGTTTTAAATAATAAATCAGGTCAGATATTGTAGGGGATCCAAGCCCAATTCAGATGGCTATATAAAGCGCATCAACCAAAGGAACACTACAGAAAAAGTAGACAGAAGAGAGAGCATAGACTGAGTGTCAATCATTGTCTTTGTACGAGTATTGTGTTAACCATTCTAGTGTAAATTGGTGAGTGTAATCTGTCCTCTCTAGAGCTATGAAGCAAGAGAGTTTTGTAACTTGATCAAAGCTGTGAAGCAGGATCAAGGTGTTTCTCAAAGTGTTTGATCTTTCAGAGGGTTTAGGGATTGAGTAGTGTTCTCATACCTAAGTGGGCTCTTAGGTAGAAAGTTCATTAGTAGGAATTAAGTTTAGGAGATTGTCAACTAGGTTGTTGAGTCTGTAAATTAATTCTACAAGTAGTGAATTTCATCCCAGGCTTGGTAGCCCCCAGATTAAGTTGTTGAACTGAACTGGGTAAACAATTCTGTGTGTTTCTGTTGTTGTTTTCCATTGTCCATTGCAGAGTGTGTTGTTTTGACATCACACGTAACATCACATATCTGGTACCAGAATTTCATATCTGAAAGCCAAGGATTGTGACGAGCCGTTACCGGATGAAGGACCTGAGATTGGATCCCAGTGGGGATTAATTTTTGATGGAGCTGTTGATGCTTATGGCAACGAAATCGGGGCAATTATCACCACTCCTAAGGGTTCTCATATCCCTTTCAGTGCCCGATTGACGTTTATTTGTACCAACAATAAAGCAGAATATGAAGCGTGTATTATGGGGTTGGAAGAGGCCATTGATATGAGGATCAAGAATCTTGATATTTACAGTGATTCCGCTTTAGTGTTCAATAAGATTAAAGGAGAATGAGAGACTCATCAGGCTAATTTGGTACCTTACAAGAATTATGCCATAAGGTTGCTACCTTTCTTTGATAGAGTCGAATTTCATCATGTACCCCGGGATGAAAATCAGATGGCAGATGCATTGGCAACATTGGCATCTATGTATAGGTGAATCTGTGGAATGAGGTCCCGACAATCAAAATTATGCGTCTCGATAGGCATGCATTCATTTTTGCAACCGAGGAAGTTTCAGATGGTAAATTATGGTTCTACGATATCAAGTGCTTCCTCAAGAGTCAAGAGTACCCTCCTGGGGCATCCAGCAAAGATAAAAAGACTCTGAGGAGGGTGGCTGGTAATTTCTTTTTGAATTAGGATGATGTGTTGTATAAGAGGAATTTTGACATGGTCCTGCTATGTTGTGTTGATGAACACGAGGCAGGCCTGTTGATGGAAGAAGTTTGTGAGGGTTCTTTTGGTACTGATGCCAATGGGCATGCCATGGCTAGAAAATTGTTGAGAGTAGGTTATTACTGGATGACCATGGAGTCTGATTGCTTCAAATACGTCAAAAAAATGTCATAAATGCCAGATTTATGTGGACAAAGTGCATGTGCCACCGACTCCTCTGAATATATTGACATCTCCTTGGCCCTTTGCTATGTGGGGCATTGATATGACCGGAAAGATTGAGCCGACTGCCTCCAATAGCCATTGTTTCATCCTGGTTGCCAATGATTACTTCACCAAGAGGGTGGACGTGGCCTCGTTTGCTAATGTCACCAGACAAGTGGTTGTCCGATTCATAAAGAAGGACATCATCTGTCATTACGGAATTCTTGAAAGAATCGTTACTGATAATGGTTCAAATTTGAATAACAAGATGATGAAGGAGTTATGCCAGAGCTTTAAGATCGAACATCACAATTCTTCTCCATATCGTCCGAAGATGAATGGTGTTATTGAGGCAGCAAATAAGAATATTAAGAAGATTGTATGGTATGGAGGCAGTCCTACCGTTGGAAGTTGAGATTCCTTCTTTAAGGATTTTGATAGATGTGAAACTTGATGAAGCTGAGTGGGTACAGACCAGGTTGAATCATTTGAACCTTATTGAAGAGAAAAGACTGGCAGATATTGCACATGGGCGGTTATATAAGAGTAGGATGAAGATGGCCTTTGATCAGAAAGTGCGTCCTCAGTGTTTCCAGACAGGCAACCTGTCATACCCCAAATTTTGACCACCAAGATTTCCCATCATTGTGCAAATCGTTACCACAATATGGATGAACCCTCATGCCTCATCAATCTCCTCAAAGAGGGTTGAGCATTCACCACAATCAAGAATTAGGGTTTCAAGCCTTCTCAGAGCACTTAGACAAAGGATCAATCAAGAAATGACACGATCTTCAACTTGTCTAACCTCTCAAACACCTATAAAGGATCAAGAGGACTCCCACATCAAGAATCAAGCACAAAGTTGCAACATTCCAAGTGGATCAAGCCTCAAGATCGCCAATGTCACCAAATTAGGGTTTTGGTTAACTGAGGCCTCCAGATGAAAATTTTCATCTGGGCATGAGCCAATGCTTCAAAGCACAACCAAAGATACTCCAAGGGACTTCATGGACCCAATCATCAAGTTAATTTAACCTCAGGGGATGCATTTACCAAAAATCAGGAATTAGGGTTTCTTTACCTAATTCACCCCTAAGTTGACTTTTGGGACAAAGCATGAGCCAAGACCTCAAGACTTGATTTGAGGGCCTCCAATACATCACATTGATCTATTTGCAACAATGGATTGGCCCAAGAAGCTTGGCTCACAAGTTTCAATTTCACCAGGACCACAATTAGGGTTTTGAGGAAAAAGTCAACTGTGCCTTTGACTTTTGACTAAGACATGCTTCCAAACTTTGGGACATGATTCAATACACCATATAACACCTATGGAATCTATCCATTAGGTTTGATTTAGGTCAAGGACTTGATTTCACAAAGGATTGCACAGTTTGAATTTCATCCGATAAAAAGTCAACTGTGCACAAAATCAAGTTTAACTTTTTGGAATTTTTCACAAATATGGTTCCCCTAAGTCCAAAACAATGTTAATGTGTGACATTGATCATCATCCATCAAGAAAAATCAAGAAAAGTGAGATTTCTTGCAAAAGGGGCAACCTTGAGAAACCAAAATTTTTCTAAGTTATCGAATAAAAGTGGTTTTGGTACCAACTTCCAAGGACCATAACTTGAGATCCAAACAACAATTTTGGGTGATCCAAAGCTGGATTTGTAGGTCTTGCTACACTCTACAAAAGCTTCAACTACCTCAGACTCCAATTCTTTATGGATTTAAAGTTATGGAGCGATCAAAATGACAAAAACATGAAAATAACACTTTTTCCAACACTTACTGAAAATCTGCCTAAGTTACCAGCCTTGAACATCAATGTTCATGAGGTTTTTTCAGTTGGATCCAAATAGTTTCAAAACAAACTATAATCACACATGTTTTGTATCATATGAGGGATTTCTAAAAAGCACAAGAGTCTCCCATAACTCAACCTGAGCAGGGAGATATGAATCCCTCAAAATCACCATTTCCAACTGTCCTAGGCAAGGCATATTTTGTTGTTTTGCTCAATTTGAGAAATTTAAACAACTCCAAGCCTTGCCATCATTTTGGACACATCTGAGGATAAAACAAAAAGAGAATGATCTGTTCCCCAAGCCTCCAAAGTCCAAGAATCTACCTTAGCCATAACAAACCTACAAAGGCTAAAAAGGTGCCAAGACTCCAATTTTGTCTCAATGCATTTAATGGATACACCAAGGTGGCATAGACTGACACATTCCTAAGTGAATGAGTCTAGGATTAGCACTGAACCATAGGACCATAGGCCTGTGCCCTAACCTCAAGTCAATGGCTGGAGGAGACTTGAGATTCCTTTTACTCAACATTGGCCAAAGGTCTGCTGCAGCTGCCATTCACTATTGCTTGCAAAACAAACTTGCTCTACTATAAATAAAGCTCATTTGTGCTCAGTTTGAGTACACCAAAGCACTACCACACTCGCTTTCCTCAAAATCTCTTTCTTTAGGCGAAAATGCCTTCTTTTGCAAGGTAACTATAAGTTTTTGTGTTAGAAAGCAATTCCACTACAACTCATGATCCAAACACCTCTAAAATGTTGTATCTAAGCTGTCCAAACAATCACTTGTGACCTGAAACACCAAAATCACAAAGTCAACCTCCAAAACCTCAAAAATGGACTTTTCTGCATTTTCCAAGCCATGCCTTGATTCAGTCACTTCCAAAACCAAACAAAGCCTCCAACACACTCCAAATATCATCCTCAAACTGTCCCAAATGGTTCCCCACATCTGGAACACCATTTGAGAGAGTTGCCATATTGGTCACTTTTGTCCCTTTTGCAAGAAAGTGCCACAACTTGTTCCCGAGGATTCTAGCTGGTTCTAATCATTCTAAAAGCTTCTAAGGGATCAATTGAGAGTGTCCAAAGCATCAAATTACTTCTGGCACAAGGAACTTGGCAGATAACACAAAAAGCTCTAAGAGGTAAGGGCATGACAACTTGAACTCTTTGAATTATGCATTCCTTTGATGTCCATTTATCATAAACATCTCATACATGTTGTATATGTTGTGTTTGAACCAATTTTCCATGTAATTCTTGCCAGTACCATGAGATAGCATAGAACATGCAAAAATAGGCCTATTTCAAAACCACTGTCGGATTTTGAGGAGGAAACATTTTCTAAAAATTCCAAGGACACCATTGGATTCCTCATGAAATTCTAGGTCAGATACACCTAAATTTTGTCCCAATCCATGGAGAAATGAGAAAGTTAGAGGCTTCACGTAAATAGCCCAAAAGTTTGCCTTGCCTTACCTTGCCCAGGCCTAGAAACAAGGCATGCCTTATGTATTTATGGGGTGGTTTTGATACACAGATGTATCACCACCCCAGTGGTAGCACACATGTGTGTTTGTTGCAAAGGTCGTGGGTTCAAACCCCACCCAGACCATTTTGCCAATTCCATTATTTTTTCTATTTTCCATTATTTTCATGTGTTTGTTAATTAATTGAAAAATTAATTTCTCTCTCAATTTTAATTATTTTTTATTAATTATTTTTTTTTGAAAATTCAATAAAACATTAAAATATTTTATTCCATGAAAATTTCACAAAAATATTATTTATTTCATATATTTGGTATTTTCATAAAGAATTATAGTTTTATTTGTTTTTAAACATTAAAAATATTTCTTTCTCCTGGTTTTGCAAAATTCAAATGATTTTTAAGTCATCCCATGATTGAAACATGATTTTCCAAATATAAATCCAAGATCACAACCCTTTTTCCCATATTTGATTATTTTAATTGAATTTGTATTCAATTAAAATACATTTTAAAACCAAAAATTAGGGTTTTGATCTCTATCACCCTAACAAATCTTTTCAAACATTTTTGGGCCTCTATTAGAGTGTAAGACCCAATCCATTAAAATCTCGGTGTGGTCGTCACCTTTTAAATGAAAACCATCTGGGCCTACCCTTGTGTTATAAGTCCCGTTTCTTTTCTTTTTTCAAACTCTTGAGCTTCTCCTTGAGTTGTAAGACCCATCACTTTGTACAGAAAACCTCTTTGGGCCTCAGTCATTGTATAAGCCCCAGTACAGTTTACAAAACAACGGTACGATTACTATTTTTAACTGGGCCTCTCCTTGAGTATAAGCCCCAGTCTATTTAAAAACAACTTTCCTTTTGATTAAGGTTCAAATCCATAGTTGTTATCAAAACTTTATTTGATTTCTTGAACAACTAACCATACAACTGTTCCAATGGAAGCTTGCTCGCCTGTAAGTTTTATCAGCTTTCATTTACATGCTTTCATATATACATAATTGTTGTGCTGGAAGCTTGCTCACCTGTAACTCCTTCTTTCATATCCTTTTATATACTAGTATATTTACTTAGAGTTTTCCCCGGCAACTAGGTCTAGAACTAGGTAAAGCCAACTGGTCACTCTTTAATACAGTCAAAACTAGATCCCCATAGGATTTCCAGATACAGTCTTGCCTTCTCTTAGGCTTAACCAATATGGAACAAACAGAAAGGCATTATTCTCGGTGAAACTTTTCTCAGACTGTTACTATTAGAAATTGCCAAAGAAATTCATTCCCCGGAGAGGATTAATTCTCGGCGAAACCTCTCTTGAATTTCTTCAAACCCTAGAACTGTTCACTAAAGAAAAGATATTCCCGGTGAAACTTTTCTTAAAATTTTCTTAAGTTTGGATCCACAGGCTTCCTAAAAGCATCCCCGCCTCCTCTTGGGCTTTGTACAAGGACCCTCCGGCTTCTTAGAAGTTCTCATGCCTTCTCTTGGGCTTAATACAAGGACCCTGAAGACCTATTAAAGGTATAGGACAGAACTTAGTCATCCTTTGCAAGTGCAGTCTTTCTTGAGTCAAAACCTCAAACCAATTTAGGGTTGATTCTCATCCCTTAAAACACATGCCTCCTCTTGGGTATCATAAAATGATAAACTCTTCCATACCAGTAGACTTGGACAGTCTAATTTCCTCTTGGATCTCAAAGACATTCTCAAGTTCCTTACAAACATAGGAGAAACCCTGGTCATTTAATCTCCAGCAGAGTTAAAACCCATGGGTTCTGAAACCTAGTCTTTCTCCTAAAAATCCCTAGCCAGGGTCATTAGTATAACACTATCCCAAATTAGAACCTCAAGGTATCTGATACCTCAACTCTTCTGTAATCCTCAGCAAGAGTTGATTCCCCATTTGGACCTGCCTCTGGATCTCAATAATCCTCAGCAGAAGTCAGCCTCCTCTTAGGCTTTGTATAAAGATTTCTTTCTTTGTTGTTCCCCAGCAAAGATAACCTCCTCTTAGGCTTTGTATAATGATCCTTACTTTCCCCTAGCAAAGTTAGCCTCCTCTTGGGCTTTGTACAATGATTTTCCCCAGCTGAGCTAACCTCTTCGGACTCTCTTGTTGAGTCAATCACCTTTTCACACTCTCTTGTTGAGTCAATGGTATAAAACAAAAGCACTCTCTTGTTGAGTCAACCCTTTCAGCCTCAATCTTGGGCTTTGTACAAGACAGATAAAACCTCTCACTAGTAGAGTCAACCTTTTTTAGCCTTAATCTTGGGCTTTGTACAAGACAGATAATACTCTCCAGCAGAGTCAAACTCATTTCAGCCTCAATCTTGGGCTTTGTACAAGACACTTAAAATATCCTCAGCTGAGTCAGTAAAAAATCTCATTTTAGCCTCAATCTTGGGCTTTGTACAAGACAGGTAAAGATTTCATTCCCACCGAGTCAGTCTTCTTTTCAGCCTCAATCTTGGGCTTTGTACAAGACACATACAAATCCTCATTAACGGAGTCAAAATCCCTTTTAGCCTTAATCTTGGGCTTTGTACAAGACGGACAAAATATTTCCCCGGAAAAGTCAAACTTTCAGCCTCCTCTTAGGCTTTGTATAATGATATCCCCAAAAGAGTCAGCCTCTTTTTAGCCTCAATCTTGGGATTTGTACTGGACATATATAAGCACTCTCTTGTTAAGTCAGTCTTTTCCAGCCTCCTCTTAGGCTTTGTATAAGGACTTCCCTAGTGGAGTCAATCAATCTCTTAGATTCAACCTTGGGCTTTGATCAAGGCACACAAAAATCAACATCCCCTCAAAGGAAATCAAAATCTCTGTAGGAAAACATTTCTCCGTGTTATCACATCAAAACAGAACATTCAAAACAAACCTTAATCCTAGATAACTGTTGTAAGGGGCACACTTGTTGATTCAAATATCCAAGCTGTCGTGTATCTCTTGTCCTGGTAAAAACCCTTTCTTCCATCTAATTGATGTAAGTGGCAAGCCTCTGGATTATTTACATCCACGCCACTGTCCCTCCCTTAGCATGAAAGATTCCTAAGGAAAAATGGCATTGCTCTACATTGAGTTAAAGTTTTCTCCTTCGGGACAAACCCCCTATAAAGGAAATTATGGCATTGCTGGATTCTCATATCCCAGTTAAAGTAACCTTCCTTTATAATCAGTCACCCAATAGTTGTGATAAACAGACGAGATATCTCCTTTAGAGATGACAAATTCTCTATCAGTCAAACCTATTTAGCTTCAATCTTGGGCTTTGAACAAGACACAAATACTCCTCTAGCTTCAATCTTGGGCTTTGAACAAGACACAAATATACTTTTTTAGCTTCAATCTTGGGCTTTGAACAAGACACCAAAACATCATCTTTTTTCTCCCATAGAATAAGAGGAACTACGATTGCTCTGATTTCCCTGTTTCTTTAAACGGGAATACATATGCATAGGATTGCGAAATCTTTGCGAGCATACCAACCAAAAACTTTAGGTCTAGTACCTTCACACATACCAATCAAAACTGAGGTCCAATACCTCACCAAAATCATCAAAAACTCTCTCTCTCTCTCTCTCTCTCTCTCTCTCAAACTTTCTCAACCCATCAACAGATAAACACCATCAAGTACAAAAGCAAAACCTAAAACTAACATCATGTGGATAACCACATATAGGATGGGTAATTGACAACTCCCCATTGTATAACCTGACCTCGGACCCCCAATCTCTTTAAGCGTTTGTTCAGTTAAATATTCGCGTGCAAGGTTAGTTTTAGATAGCTTTCCTTTCCCTTTAAGCTTCACGGGATAAATAAGAAATCAGAAAGTAGCACCCCACTCCTCCTCATTGTGAGGAGAAGACCCTTCTGCGATAAGGTGGTCGCGTCACCGACAAAAATCGCATGCTACAGATAAATGGCAACTCTGCTGGGGACGTCTTTGATCTGTCTAGGTCTAAGATTAGAATTCTTAAGAGGTCTATGATGTTAGTTTTAGGAATGAATATATATATATATATATATATATATATATATATATATATATATCGCTTTTCCTACTTGATATCTGTGTTTATTTTTCTATTAATGGGAATGCGAGTGATGTCGCATGTGGAAAGTATGAGGGATACCTAAGATAGGCGATGGCAGAGACGGGCGGTCTTACAGGGAGTGAATCCCGAATAAGCTGTCCCGGTAAACCATCAAATCAATGGAGGTACCCTTTGCGGATTCAATGTCTAACGACTTCGGTTGTGAAAGCAGATTGTCCGATTGTGGTATCCATGAAACTGAGGATTTAGTAGACAATAACCATGTGGGTATTTAGTAGTGCGGTAGCTATCAGAAATAGTTGTCACGCTATACTACACTCAATTGAGATTACCCTAAGATACTACAGCTCGCTCGGGTGAACCAGCCTGCTGTTGTTATCCCAAGAGGGGTCAATGATTTTGAGTACAGGTACAAAAATTCACCATAGTACAACCTTTGGGGATGGGTAGAGCCATCACTCCATGCTCGTGATGCTGAACCTTTAAACCCATGTTTTTTCTATGTTTTTGTGTGCTGCATTCATGCATTCATTTAAAAAACTCTTAAACAAAGAAAAATTTCTTTCCTCTTCTCTCCTTTTTTTCAAATTAAACTAAAACAATGATTGCAAATATCAGAGAAAAAGATTGCGTTATGGATTTCGGTAGAAGGAAGACGCACAAGTACACCTTCAAGGTTCCAAAACTAGAGGATTTAAGAGGGTTGGCAAGGATGATCACCAACCCTGATGCTTTCAGAGCTAAATACGGAGGACTGCTGTCTCTGTTAAGTGTCCATGTAGTTGAAGGAATCCTGTCTACGTTGATTCAGTTCTACGATCCGATTTATCACTGTTTCACATTCCCGGATTATCAACTAGCACCAACACTGGAGGAGTATTCTCACCTGACTGATTTACCCATCACTGACCAAGCTCCCTTTTCTGGACTGGAAGAAATTCCAAAGGATCAAACCATTGCGAGAGCAATCTATTTGGATGAGTCAGAAGTCAGGACTCACATGACCACTAAGGAAGGAATCCAAGGTTTACCGGCCAAGTTTTTGGTAGAGAAAGCCCTGTACTTTTCCAGTATAGGAAACATTACTGCTTTCGAAGATATCTTTGTCTTACTCACATACGGGTTGTTCCTTTTTCCCAACATCGATAACTTCATTGATATCAATGCCATTAAGATATTTCTGATTGGAAACCCCGTACCAACCTTGCTCGCAGATGTTTATCATTCTGTACACTTAAGGAATTTGTACAGCGGAGGAATGATCACATGTTGTGTACCCTTGCTTTACAAATGGTTCACTTCCAATTTACCCAAGTTTGCTGCTTTTGGGGATCACAAGAGTACTCTACGTTGGTCACAGTGAATAATGTCTCTTACATACTCTAACATAGATTGGTACAATCGGATCTATGATGGGATAAGGATTATTGACAAATGTGGAAATTTCCCTAATGTACCCCTCATAGGAACTAAAGGAGGAATCAACTATCATCCAGTTTTAGTTCATCGTCAACTCGGATACCCGATGAGACATATCCCACGTAATGTTCATCTGGAAGGTCTTTACTTCAAGGAAGGAGAAAGTGGCAGGGCACTAAAGACAGAAATAGTGCATGCCTGGAAACATGTTCACAGGAAAGGAAGAGAGTCTCTAGGAAAACCAGACTGTGTCTCTGTGGAACCTTATATCCACTGGGTACAAACTAGAGCCCTCAAGCTGAGGATGCCTTACCCTCGTCAAGAAGTTCTTCCGTTAAAGGAATCTGTCCTTTATTTTATGTCTGATACAGAAAAACTCTAGGTCGCTCTCAACAAAGTTCAACGGGAAAAGAAATCTTGGAAGAAGAAGTACCGCATTCTCAATGTGGAGTGTACCAAAATTCAGCAATTGTTAAAAAAAAGGACGCTCTGATTAGGATATTAGAGCAATATGTTGTAGAAAATCAAGAAGACCGAAGAAATTTGCTCGCTCCTTTCACTTGGCAAAGGACTGACAACCCGACAACGGCTCAAGAGCCTCGATCAAAGAAAAGGAAAATACCATAACCAGCACCTGAGCTCTCCTCAGAGAGGACTCGGGATCCATAAGCTTAGACTTTTCCTTTTACAGAACTTTGTAAAATACTGTATTTTCCATTTCCGCAATCTTTCGAATTCAATAAAACGGGGTCTCCCCACTGTATGATATTTGCAATCTAATTGTTGAAGTTTCTTTTTTATTAAAACAAAAATTAATATATATATCATTGCATTCATCATTCTCACATAAACGCATTCTTTTTACCTTCGAATCTCACGTCTGTGTCACGATTCTAGAGTTAAACTGTCTCATTCGTACAGTACTTGGGCCAATCGACAAAAGAAAATGGATGATCTCGAGGAAGAGAACAGAGAGCTGAGAGAAGAAATTGACGCTCTGAAAGAAGATCTGAGGAAACGTCACAGTGACATGCAATCTTTGGCAGCAGCTCAGAGACAACAACAAAGGATTGGATCTCAGAGATCACATCTACGCCCATAGTGGAGACATGATCCTCGGTACGATATGTCTAAAGATCGTCCCTGGGGCATGCCTATCAACTTTATCCCTGAAGGATATATCCCACTGGTCACGGAAGACCCAGAAACTATAGCAGGAAATGCTGGGCCTGAAGGTTAAAAACTTCGGGAAAGCGAAGATGCAAGGGGCATCACAGCAACTCCTGAAGGTTACAAACTTTGGGAATAGGAAGCACCAAAGGTCACCATCATAATGACTATACCACAACCAGTGGTACACACTGTCCCGGAAGGACAGATTCCACAGATACCTTCTAGTGGAAATACAGAAATGTACAACAGAATGAATGAGTTCCAGAAGCAATTCCTGGAGATGCAGAAAGAACTGCATGCCATTCGCGGTCAGGATCTATTCGGAAAGGACGCCGCAGACCTTTGTTTGGTCCCCAACGTGAAAATCCCACACAAATTCAAAGTTCCTGACTTTGAAAAATATAGGGGCAAATCTTGCCCCTAAAGTCATTTGGTGATGTACGCTCGAAAGATGTCAACTCAGACAGAGAATCAACAGTTACTGATCCACTACTTCCAAGATAGTTTAACCGGTGCCGCACTCAAATGGTACATGGGATTGAACCGCACTAAGATCGTTACTTTCATAGATCTGGGGGCAGCCTTCGTTATAAGTATAACCTGGACATGGCACTAGATAGAGATCAACTCAGAGCAATGTCACAGAAGGACAAGGAAACTTTTAAGGAATATGCTCAGAGATGGCGAGAAATTTCCGCCCAGATCTGTCCCCCTCTTGAGGAAAAAGAGATGACAAAGATCTTCTTGAAAACTTTAAGCTCGTTCTATTACGAGCGAATGGTCGCCAGTGCGCCCAGTGACTTCACTGAGATGGTGAACATGGGAGTACGCCTTGAAGAGGAAGTCTGAGAAGGACGTCTAGTCAAAGATGCAGGACCATCTAGCAGTAACAAAAGATACGGTAGTGCTTTCCCTAAGAAAATAGAGCAAGATATTGGTAATATCTCTCTCGGAAAGCCAAGGCGAAGGTATCAACCAGTAGCAGCAGTAACTTCTGCTATCAACCCTGCGCCTATTCCAACGTATCAACCTCAGGTTGCTCAGAGCCAACCGAATCTACAACAGTATCAGCAAAGAACAAAACAGCCTCTTCAGCAGGCTCGTCCTCCGTACAACAATAACAACTGTACAACGTGACAACAAGGGTTTGACCCTATACCGATGTTGTATGCAGAACTGTTTCCACTACTAATGGCCAAGGAGCACGTCCAAACCAGGTCTCCTCTTACAGTACCAGAAAATCCGCATTTTTGGTTCAAAGCGGATCAAACTTTCCCTTACCATCAAGGAGGACCGGGGGATAACATAGAAAACTGTCTCAGTTTCAAGTCCGATGTATAGAAGCTTGTCAGGAACGGGGTCTTATCCTTCAAGGATACAAATCCGAATGTTCAGACGAACCTGTTGCCTTAACACGAGAAGGATACAGTAAATTTGATAGAGAAAGAATCTAACCACATCTATCAAATTCATGATGTACTCCTATTAGGAACCAATCTGGTCAGGATGCATTGCAAACAGAGCGGGTACGGTCATGTACCATCTCACAATTATCACCAGTGTGATATCTGCTCAAAGAATAATCAAGGATGTTCCGTAGTGCAATCAGCACTACAAGAACAGATGGATCTCGGATGGATCCAAGATCACCGAATCCATGAGGTCAACATGACTTATACAAATTCCAACATCATCCAGAACCACAATATTTTGGCGATTAATGTCAACTTGGTGTAAATGCACTCAAGGCAAATCCAACATCATGATCTGCCACGACACGATTACAATTCCTGTCCGATCTGCTCAATAAATAATCAGGGATGCTCTTTTGTACAAGAGGCCCTCCAGCGTCAGATGGATCTTAGATGGATCCAGGACTACCATGATAGAAGTCACTATAGAGTTAACATGATTCAAATCTTTGATATTCGCTTAATGAATACTAGCTTGGTAGGATTACACGATAAGCAGGCCAGGCTCGGCTTTCTGGCTTCACATGATTATCAGAACTGTAAAGTAAGTCGTGAGAATGACCAAGGATGTGCACTTGTCCAAAGAACGCTTCAACACTTGTTAAACCACTGGTGGCTTCCGATCTATCTAGATGAAGACACACAACAAGTCAGTATGACTGACGGGAATCCTAGTAGGCATCAAAGTCAGGATGTTCGATCAATGGAAACAAATCTAGTGAAGTTGCACTGCATACAAAGAGGACGTGGCCGGCTGCCACCGCACAATTATGAGCGCTGTAGAGTTTGCTCAGAGAACAACCAAGGATGCTACCTCGTACGTTCAGCTCTTCAAAATCAGGTGGACCAAAAAGAAATTTGACCATGTTCAAATTCTGGGTCGACCAACGTAATGTCAGGCTATTTCCCTGATCAAGGCAAAGACGTCATCATAATATCCGATCATGAAAGGATCAAAGATGCATGCGCCATAATCCCTCTACTCCATGAATCAAGAGTTCCTCTTGATAGTAGAAAGATTCTCAACCTCGAACCAATTGAGGTTGCCTACGATGGTCAGAAAAATCAAAAGACTCCTATAGTTATCTATCTGCCGAGACCAGTACCGTACAAATCCGATAAGGTTATCCCTTACAAGTACGGTGCAACAACAATCGATAATGGAAAGGAAACTCCATTACCCTCCGTCATAAATATTCCTGACATCAGTCGAGTGACATGGAGCGGTCGGATCTTCAACCGAGAAGTTGGAGAACCCACCAGAGAAAAGGAACCTCAAACAGAAGTTCCCAATCAACCAGTTGGTTAATCCAGTAATCCTGACCTTTCAAAGAACAACGATGAGATGCTGAAGCTCATCCAGAAAAAAGAGTACAACATTGTAGACCAACTGTTGCAAACTCCTTCAAGAATCTCTGTGCTATCTCTTTTGCTCAGTTCCGAAGCTCACAGGGAAGCTCTACAGAAAGTCTTAGAGCAAGCCTTTGTGGAACAAAATGCGACGATAAGACAATTCGACAACATCATCTCCAACATCACTTCCTGCAATAATTTAGGATTCAGTGATGAAGAACTGCCAGAAGAAGGAAAAAATTCAATATGGCACTTAACATTACAGTCAACTGCCAGGACGATGCTTTAGCCAGCGTACTCGTAGACATCGGATCAGCTCTGAATGTTATGCCAAAATCTACTCTGATGCGACTATCATTTCAAGGATCTCCGATGAGGGGCAGCGAGGTCATCGTCAAAGCATTTGACGGATCCAGAAAAATAGTTATCGGAGAAGTTGATCTTCCCATAACCATCGGTCCTCACACTTTCCAAGTCACTTTCTAGGTCATGGACATCCGGGCAGCACACAGTTGTTTATTAGGAAGACCTTGGATACACGAGGCTGAGGCAGTCACTTTGACACTTCACCAGAAGCTAAAGTTCGTCAAGAATGAAAAACTAGTCACAGTGTGTGGAGAGCAAGCCTTAATTGTAAGTAACTTATCATCGTCAACATGTGTGGAACCCGAGGAGGTTGTGGGAACCCAGTTCCAAGCACTTTCGGTGAGCAATGAGAATCGATCCAAAAAAGGAACATCGATTTCCTCGTACAAAGATGCTCTCAAAGTGATCGAGAGTAACAACTGAAAAAGATGGGGACAGCTTGTTATTCCTGCTGATAACAAGACAAAGAAGGGTCTTGATTTTTCCTCAACCTGTACCCAGACTGCTACTAACAATGAAAGTTTTCATCACATTCAGGACTTCTTCCACAATGGAGGTTTCCTTCACCCAATTTCTCAAGAAGTACATACCATCAATGAGGGTGATTCCTCTGATACAGATGAAGAGTGGAAGTCTTATCTCAACGAGGACGGTTATATGTCCCAGGAAGAAACGCATACGCCATTTTTCTATCTCACGCAGAATAATATATATATACCAAGATCAGACGTCAAGATGATGTACAGAGATTGTGATCAGGAAGGATGTCGTGCTCCGCCTAACTCATTAGAGGAGGTCACTCTGATGAAAGATAACTTTGACAATGACTATTATGACCCAATGGATGACTTGTCTATCTGGCAGCCGTACCCAGAAGACTTGGGGCAAAAGAGTCAGCCAAATGATGCATATCTGCTGAACATCATTGAAAAGAATACCCGCGTCCCCACCAAATCATGGGATCATTACTCAGGGCATTCAGAAGATATACAACACAACGATGAATCTGCAAAGATTGCAGGGTAAAAGTTCATCAACTATGCTTTTCCTGAGGTCAACGTCATCGAGAAGGATGACTCCTCTAGTTCCACGGAAGCATTGGACACTTTAGGACAACCGAGTAGAAAATTCGACTTCTTGGTCAAGTACACCGCTCCTGAAAGCTCTCGTATCAGGATCGAAGACATCCAGCCAACTGGATGAGGAGATCCGCCCGAGAATGAAAACACTGTAGAAGAGTTTGTCTACGACAACTCTGCCTGGGAGGAAGACTCCAACGATCCTTCTCCACCAAAAATCAGCGTCATTTCTGAAGACAAACCAAGAAAGAAGGTACCAGACTTTGTGATTCACCGAGGCGTTCGCCGCCAATGGGTTGTTGTCAATGTCCCGAAAGTCGTTCATAAGTCTAAGTAATTGTCGTCTTTGTTTTGACCTTTCACCCTGCCCAGGTGAAACGGATGTTTAGATAGGGCTCAGTTTCTGTAAATGTCCCTCTTCGCCTTGCCCAAAGCGACAGAGTTTTGTTTTATAGGGTTGTAGTTACAAGAATAGACCAAATCATAAATAAATAACGTCGTTCTGTAATTCCCGCATTTATTGCTGTTTTCACTTTGTCATTTTTTTCAGAAAATGGTAATCCTAAAAACAGTTCAAAAATAAAAACAAGCATTTTTCGGAAAATACACTACACACACTCTTGTATCCTCTCTATCTCTTCTAAAAAACAATCATCTCGTCATGCAGATTGCTTGTTTTAAACCCCATTGAAACATACGATCCGATGCCTTCTCCTAACTTTGAATTCTCGGTATTCGAAGCTGAAGAAGAAGAGGACGAAGAAATTCCAGAAGAGATCTCCCGGTTACTCAGACAAGAGGAAAGGTCCATTGAACCTCACAAAGAGCCGTTGGAAACGGTCAACTTAGGCACAGAAGAAGAGAGGAAAAAAGTCAAGATTGGGGCATTGCTCAGTCCAACTGTCAAAGAAAACTTGATAAAATTTCTCTAAGATTTTCCCGATGTATTCGCTTGGTCCTATCAGGACATGCCAGGGTTGGATATCAGCATCGTGGAACATCATCTGCCACTAAGATAAGAATGTCCTCCGGTGAAACAGAGACTGAGACGGACTCATCCAGACATGGCCATCAAAATCAAGAAGGAAGTACAAAAACAGATTGGTGCAGGTTTCCTTGCCACCTCAGAATATCCTCAATGGTTAGCCAACATAGTACCAGTTCCGAAAAAGGACGGAAAAGTCAGAATGTGTGTAGACTTACAGGGATCTAAACAAAGCAAGTCTAAAGGATGACTTTCCCTTACCGCACATAGACATGCTGGTAGACAGTACAACCAAGTTCAAAGTTTTCTCTTTCATGGATGGATTCTCGGGCTATAATCAAATCAAAATGGCGCCGGAAGACATGGAGAAAACTTTGTTCATCACCCTGTGGGGTACCTTTTGTTACAAGGTAATGCCGTTCGGTTTGAAGAACGCCGGGGCAACCTATCAAAGGGCCATGACTACTCTGTTTCATGACATGATGCACAAAGAAATCGAGGTATATGTCGATGATATGATTGCGAAATCTAAGATAGAAGAGGAGCATGTGACCCACCTGTCAAAACTAGTCGAGCGTTTGAGAAAATACAAACCCCACTTGAATCCCAACAAATGCACATTCGGTGTACGTTCAGGAAAACTACGAGGGTTCATCGTCAGCCAGAAAGGAATTGAGGTTGATCCTGACAAAGTCAAAGCCATTCAAGAAATGCCTTCTCCAAAGACAGAAAAATAAGTCAGGGGATTCCTGGGACGTTTGAATTACATTTCCAGATTTATATTTCTCATGACCGCGACATGCGCGCCGATCTTCAAATTGCTAAAAAAGATACAATCCTTCCTCACTGATTCCCGGGGCAAATGGACTCCGAACTACGATGGCCCCTATGTGATCAAGAAAGCCTTCTCAGGCAGCGCCTTGAGACTCGCAACCATGGATGGAGAGGAATTTGCCTACCCCACGAATGTTGACGTAGTCAAGAAATACTTCGCCTAAAAAAACAACGTCTCAGTGGATTGAAAACCCGAAAGGGTGGTCCAGGTAAAATTTAGAGACATAAGCAAAAAATCATCCCGGTGGATTGGAAATCTCAAAGTACAATCCAGGAAAAAGTTAGGGATTAATGGCAAGTAACTACGTCCGACGAGGTTAAATCCCCAGCAGTAATGCCATCCATCAGGAAACCTCTAGTCAAGGTCATCTTCGTCGGAAGCTTAGGATGTCCGGAATTCAAAGTTTGGTAGAAGGATAACGGTCGTTATGTTTCAATGTAGCCCTTTACCCTTAAATTACCATTTTATAACTTTGTAAATACTCTATGGGATCATGCGTTTGGCTGATTTCCATCCTTTCAAAAAATTTGAGCCCTAGTGCTTTAGTGTGCAATTCTCATTTGTTTTAGCTTTACAGAATGACAGTTTAACATGATCAAGGATTCTTGAAATAAAACAAAAATGAATTTACTTGTCAAATTTTTCTGCTTTTAAAATTAAGATGGCAATTCTTTTGACTGTTGAACATCGAAAGATCATCGATCGCTTCTACGAAGGTGGTTGAACCTCAAAGTGCAGAATCAAAGTACTCTTTCTAAACCCAGAACATCTGAATGGAGGATCAACTGTGTCAGAAACCATGTTTCATCTGACATCCCCAGTAGAGTACGTATCTCTTAAGACCGATTGAACAATTCTTTCTCCCCACAGGGACCGTCTCTCCTATGCAAGGTAGGATTACTATTTTGGACCAGTGATACTTTTTATTCCCCACCGTTGCCGAGCATCCAGTTGTATTCATCTATTAGTCTGTATGTCGCATCAATTTTGTCAGCATAAACATACTTACATCATGCATTATTGACTCATATTCATATTCATATTCATATTGCATCATTATCACTCTGGTCAGTCTTATCCCCAAATGATAAAGTCCTCTTATCAATCGAATTGTCAGTTCTTTCCTCGTCAGGAAATATTTTGTCTGAACAATCTCTCTCGCCCAGTTTATTTCTGGATTGGAGACGATCCTCGACCACTTTGATAACTTGAACCTCTAAAAGGCAAGAAGACATTCGACAAACGTCACTCTTCACCATTGAAGATGATATTTTCACTTTCCCGGATTAAAGAAAATCCCTAGAGAAAGCCTCACGATTAAAGACTCTCGGTAACACGGTGGTTTTTCTCTCCAGAAAGTCAATGTTAATGAAGTCATCGGCACCTCAAAATTGGATCACATCACATGGCATTTCTCCGAGAATATCTCAAAGAAAAGTATGATGTAATATCCCCAAGTAGGAAACAACCTCTCAAGAGACTCGTTTTCCCCAGTAGAGTCAACAAATGGCGTCTCCAACGGAGAAGTTTGAACACCTCTACAATTCAGACGAATGGGTTCCCCAATAAGTCTGACATAAAAACTTTTACCATCAAATGGCATCTCCCCAGGAAAATTCGGCGAGAAGTTTGAGGAAAACTACTACACATAATGTCCCTTGTCAAAAAAAAAACTGAGACAAATTTTGTGGCCGAAGACCAGGATCGAGGGGAAGTTTATTGACAAAAGAAACTGAGACCAGTTCCGTGGCCGAAGACCAGGATCGAGGGGAAGTTTATTAACAAAAGAAACCAAGACCAGTTCCTTGGATGAAGACCAGGATCGAGGGGAAGTTTACATCAGAAACTGAGACCAATTCCTTGGCTGAAGACCAGGATCGAGGGGAAGTTTATTAACAAAAGAAACTAAGACCAGTTCCTTGGCTGAAGACCAGGATCGAGGGGAAGTTTACATCAGAAATTGAGACCAGTTCTGTGGTTGAAAACCAGGATCAAGGGGAAGTTTACTTCGAAAACTGAGACTAGTTCCTCGGCTGAAGACCAGGATCGAGGGGAAGTTTCACCCTTTTTCTAAGCATTATTGCTTAGCAAAAGAAGATGGGTGAGCAAATTCCCATTCATAACCACCATCAAAATTTTGGGTATTCCGATATTTAATCCTCTTGCACCCCGAATGCCCGAATACCTTCGCCATTCAGACCTTCGGGTCCAAGAGGATTAAATATGGGCATCTGTCATACCCCAAATTTTGACCACCAAGATTTCCCATCATTGTGCAAATCATTGCCACAATATGGATGAACCCTTATGCCTCATCAATCTCCTCAAAGAGGGTTGAGCATTCACCACAATCAAGAATTAGGGTTTCAAGCCCTCTCAGAGCACTTAGACAAAGGATCAATCAAGAAATGACATGATATTCAACTTGTCTAACCTCTCAAACACCTATAAAGGATCAAGAGGACTCCCATATCAAGAATCAAGCACAAAGTTGAAACATTCCAAGTGGATCAAGCCTCAAGATCGCCAGTGTCACCAAATTAGGGTTTTGGTCGACTAAGGCCTCCGGATGAAAATTCTCATCTGGTCATGAGCCAATGCTTCAAAGCACAACCCAAGATACTCCAAGGGACTTCATGGACCCAATAATCAAGTCAATTTAACCTCAGGGGATGCATTAACAAAAATCAGGAATTTGGGTTTCTTGACCTAATTCACCCCTAAGTTGACTTTTGGGACAAAGCATGAGCCAAGACTTCAACAATGGATTGGCCCAAGAAGCTTGGCTCACAAGTTTTAATTTCACCAGGACCATAATTAGGGTTTTGAGGAAAAAGTCAACTGTGCCTTTGACTTTTGACCAAGACATGTTCCCAAACTTTGGGACATGATTCAATACACAATATAACACCTATGGAATCTATCCATTAGGTTTGATTTAGGTCAAGGACTTGATTTCGCAAAGGATCACACAATTTGGATTTCATCCGATAAAAAGTCAATTGTGCACAAAATCAAGTTTAACTTTTTGGAATTTTTCACAAATATGGTACCCCTAAGTCCAAAACAATATTAATGTGTGACATTGATCATCATCCATCAAGAAAAATCAAGAAAAGTGAGATTTCTTGCAAAAGGGGCAACCTTGAGAAACCAAAATTTTTCTAAGTTATGGAATAAAAGTGGTTTTGGTACCAACTTCCGAGGACCATAACTTGAGATCCAAGCAACCATTTTGGGTCATCCAAAGCTGGATTTATAGGTATTGCTACACTCTACAAAAGCTTCAACTACCTCAGACTCCAATTCTTTATGGATTTTAGGTTATGGAGTGATCAAAATGACAAAAACATGAAAATAACACTTTTTCCAACACTTAGTGAAAATCTGCCTAAGTTAGCAGCCTTGAACATCAATGTTCATGAGGTTTTTTCAGTTGGATCCAAATAGTTTCAAAATAAACTATGATTACACATGTTTTGTATCATGTGAGGGATTTCTAAAAAGCACAAGAGCCTCCCATAACTCAACCTGAGCAGGGAGATATGAATCCCTCAAAATCATCATTTCCAACTGTCCTAGGCAAGGCAGATTTTGGAAGATTTTGTTGTTTTACTCGATTTGTGAAATTTGAACAACTCCAAGCCTTGTCATCATTTTGGACACATCTGAGGATAAAAAAAAGGAGAATGATCTGATCCCCATGCCTCAGAAGTCCAAGAATCTACCTTAGCCATAACAAACCTAAAAAGGCTAAAAAGGTGCCAAGACTCCAATTTTGTTTCAATGCATTTAATGGATACACCAAGGTGGCATGGACTGACACATTCCTAACTGAATGAGTCAAGGATCAGCACTGATTCATAGGACCATAGGCCTGTGCCCTAACCTCAAGTCAATGGCTAGAGGAGACTTGAGATTCCTTTTGCTCAACATTGGCCAAAGGCCTGCTGCAGATGCCATTCACTATTGCTTGCAAAACAAACTTGCTCTACTATAAATAGAGCTCATTTGTGCTCAGTTTGAGTACACCAAAGCACAACAACACTCGCTTTCCTCAAAATCTCTTTCTTTAGGCCAAAATGCCTTCTTTTGCAAGGTAACTATGAGTTTTTGTGTTAGAAAGCAATTCCACCACAGCTCATGATCCAAACACCTCTAAAATGTTGTATATAAGCTGTCCAAACAATCACTTGTGACCTGAAACACCAAAATCACAAAGTCAACCTCCAAAACCTCAAAAATTGACTTTTCTGCATTTTCTAAGCCATGTCTTGATTTAGTCACTTCCAAAACCAAACAAAGCCTCACACACACTCCAAATATCATCCTCAAACTGTCCCAAATGGTTCCCCACATCTGGAACACCATTTGAGAGAGTTTCCATAATGGTCACTTTTGCCCCTTTTGCAAGAAAGTGCCACAACTTGTTCCTGAGGATTCCAGATGGTTCTAATCATTCTAAAAGCTTCAAAGGGATAAATTGAGAGTGTCCAAAGCATCAAATTACTTCTGGCAAAAGGAATTTGGCAGATAGCACAAAAAACTCCAAGAGGTAAGTGCATGACAACTTGAACTCTTTGAATTATGCATTCCTTTGATGTCCATTGATCATAAACATCTCATACATGTTGTATATGTTGTGTTTGAACAAATTTGCCATGTAATTCTTGCCTGTACCATGAGATAGCATAGAATATGCACAAATAGGCTTATTTCAAAACCACTATCGGATTTTGAGGAGGAAACATTTTCTGAAAATTCCAAGGACACCATTGGATTCCTCATGAAATTCTAGGTCAGATGCACCTAAATTTTGTCCCAATCCATGGAGAAATGAGAAAGTTAGAGGCTTCGCGTAAATTGCCCAAAAGTTTGCCTTGCCTTGCCTTGCCCGGGCCTAGAAACAAGGCATGCCTTATGTATTTATATGGTGGTTTTGATACACGGATGTATCACCACCCCTGTGGTAGCGCGCATGTGTGTTTGTTGCCAAGGTCGTGGGTTCAAACCCCACCCAGACCATTTTGCCATTTCCATTATTTCTGCTATTTTCCATTATTTTCATGTTTTTGTTAATTAATTGAAAAATTAATTTCTCTCTCAATTTTAATTATTTTTTATTGATTCTTATTTTGAAAATTCACAAAAACATTAAAAAAAATTATTCCATGAAAATTTCACAAAAATATTATTTATTTCATATATTTTTTATTTTTGTAAAGAATTATATTTTTATTTTTTTTAAACATTAAAAATATTTCTTTCTCTTGGTTTTGCAAAATTCAAATGATTTTTAAATCATCCCATGAATAAAACATGATTTTCCAAATATAAATCTAAGATCATAACCCTTTTTCCCATATTTGATTATTTTAATTGAATTTTTATTCAATTAAAATACATTTTAAAACCAAAAATTAGGGTTTTGATCTCTATCACCCTAACAAATCTTTTCAAACATCTTTGGGCCTCTATTAGAGTGTAAGACCCAATCCCTTTTTAACCAAAACCTTTTTGGGCCTTAGCCATTGTATAAGTCCCATTGCGATTTTAAAATCTCGGCGCGGTCGTCGTATTTTAAACGAAAACCATTTGGGCCTACCCTTGTGTTGTAAGTCCCATTTCTTTTCTTTTTTTCAAACTTTTGGGCCTCTCCTTGAGTTGTAAGACCCATCCCTTTGTACAGAAAACCTATTTGGGCCTTGTTGCGGTGAGAATCAGATATCATTCTATTGGATTAACTTGAATCACAATTTTTGAAATTCACCACCGGTCTTTATTTTATCCAAAGGAAAGGGTTAAAGATCGAAAAACCTAATAAGAGATCTAAGGTTCGGGGGTTGGTTACGTCTAGGGAAGGTATTAGCATCCTAAACGTCTGTAGTACTCTACAGGAACCTCTTGTTATTATTTATGTTATTTATTACTCGCTTGCTAAGGGAATATGCTAAGGTAAAGGACCTAGAGGGTTAGTATCTAAGTATACTCGCCAAGACATCGCATCTTGTGCCTACGTATCCTGACGGGAGTGGAATCAGAGTATTCGTAGTTCCCCTCAATGAGGGTGAGGAACTCTTGATTGTGGTCAAGGTTCCAGGGGGGAGGTAACGTCTATGGCAAGACGCTACATAGAGCGCGGTGACTCTAAAGTTAAAGTTAAGTTGAAATGGGTAGATTAAGTGATGGTCCTAAGGTTAGGCTAAGATGACATGGTAGTCAACGGGGGGAATTCTTTCCTTTGGAATTAGTTAAAGCGATTAATACTTAAATGAGACGATAATTCAATAATTTAGGTCAAGGATATGAACATGTGTCAAACATCAAGTATAAATCAAAACAAACATCAAGATGAAAGAGAAAGCGAGTCAAAGGCACAAAAGCAGCCAACCATACGTCAGGCAAAAAGAATAATGTGACAAAAGATGCATGATGAACATAAGGTATGATCAACAACATAGTCGAAGTAAAGATTAAAACACAAGATCGACGGAAAGATCTTAAGCGACAAGTCACAAAAATCAATGGTTAAGAAAATTAGTGAAAATAAATCCTACATCTCTATATTCTAAACATGATTTAAAATTTAAGAATTACTCTAATAAAAACATTTTTTATTTTTGAGTTTAATAACTAATCGTAATAATAGAAATTTAAAACAAGAATAAAAAATATTTTATAAAAAACAAAAATTTTATTTAACAAAATAAAGGTTAGAAGATTATTTAAAAGTTAAAATATTATTAGCAAGAAAAGATATTAATTGATAATTAACAAGAGCCAAACTTTAATAAGAAAAAAAAATGAAAGAAACATGGATCAGCAAACAAGGCCCATTGGGTGCAGGTCTCGAAAAAAATGGGTCAATCCGACCCAGTTTATGTCATGACAAGGGTAACCAAAACCTAGCAACCATCCATTTACTCCTTCATCTCTCGGATTCACAGTTTTTCTCTCCCGCTCGTTCTCTCTGTTTTTCTCTCTCGCTCGTTCTTTCTCTCTAATATTCACACGACATTCATAAATCAAATACATAATAAACACAAACCATTACATCAAAACATGGAAGCGAATACAGGAAAGGGAAAGAATACCGGCGGCGACAACACTTGGCCGACAACGTCGCGTAGAACAGAGGAATCTCGTTCGGTGACCTCTACGCGTGACGAAGGTTCGTGGTTCCAAAACAGCGTGTCGGTGTTCTTCGCCTTTTCGTGCGTGTTACTATTGTTGCGGATGACCGGTGTTTTGCGTGGACGTCGTGAGAAAATTCTTGATGGTGAGCTGGCATCCGAATCAGTGCGTGGTTTTGTGTAACAGCGATGTTGTTGTTGTTCAGTGGAGGTTGCGTTCAGGATGAACAGTTGAGTGGAAGTTCGGTCGGAGAGGTTGATCGGCTCTACTACGTGAATTGATACGTGAATTTCTGAAGGTATGTTTGTGAATATTGATGCTCTGTTCTCAGTGTGTGGCAAGGTTGTGAATTTTTTCTAATGTAAGTTCTGGTTTTTTTTCCTCCCAACTGCTATGTGTGGGTGTCCCTTTTATAAACTCTGTGTGTTAAATGTCTGATTTTGGAATTAATGAGTGTGATCATGTGAGTAATTCTAGTGTTTGGAAACAAATTGATATTGTCTTGAACATGTTTGGAACTATTTGGAAACAAGTTAAATCTGTCTGATTCTTGCGTGATGAATATGAGAAAAAAACTTGCCACTTTGATTTATCATGTTTGATTATGTTTAATCCTCACTGCTTGCCAAAACCGCGAATATTCATTGTGATTTACTGCTCTTGATTTGAAGCTAATATCTTGCTGTAATCTCTTTGAACCCTTCCCTTTATGATTCAGATATTTTCCATTTTGGTTCCGTTCAAATTCAATGGCTAACATCACCTTTTTTATGACCCTTTGATGCAGAGATTTTGTGTCTGAAATACACTTGGGAACCTGATGACTGCCTTGATTTGGTTTCCTGTAATTTCATATTTTTTCCTTTTGTACAGGCACACAACTTTGTGCGCAGGATTGCAATGATCCTTGAATATTGTATTGGACTTTGACCATTGATTCTTGTAATGTAAATGGTGGGCCACATATCAGTACCTGTGCACTTTCAATTTGTTGACCATTAATAAAGCATATAGATTAACTGATTATATTGACTGGTGGTCGTGAATCTCTTGCATGTGAAACTATTATCTAAACACAATTCCTGAAATATTATGCCTCGTTCAACCTCAATGTCTGGTCCAATTCAAAGGGTGACATGTAAATCTTTAAATTCCCTTAATGAATCCAACTGAATCAAACACTTAGTCTCTTAGGAATTAGAACTCGGGATTTATTTGATCATCGTTAGAAACAAATCTTGAAACCAATTTGAAATATGGCATAAAACAAACTTGAAACAAATTGATCATGTCTTGAAATGGATTGAAACACATTTAAGTATTGCTTGGAATCAAGACTTTGACATCTCTTGCAATTTATGACAATTTTTGCAATTTGAATTTTGTACCTTGGAATTCCATCCACCTTGCACCACATCTTTTGTTTCAACAATTTCCAAACTTTTTCCTTTGAATTGTACTTGAACTTCAAAGAATCCTTACAAATTGACCTTCCAATCTTAGCACACTTACCAACTTCAATCCAGTTGAATTGAATCGTTTTGAACTCAAAATGTTTTGAGCCAAGCTTTGATGCCGTATGGAAACCACAAACCAAATCACACCGCTTTTTCACCTTAATCTCAATGTATCCACAACCTAATCCTTTGCACCATGATTTGTACTTTATTCAGACAAAACTCTTGCTTTAACAAGCTTTTTCTTTCTTGAGAAAGCTTGAAAAGAATTCCAAATATTCTCCTTAATCATACACCCTAGTACCCTTTTGGATCAGGATTATTGGTCATGTCTTGAAACTCTGAACCGTGAGAAAAAAAGTACTATCTCCACTGGAAATTAAAATTCCTGCACAAATCTGTTAGTGATAAAGCATGCAAATATACAAAATGATGCACAAAGAGGTGAAATCTTATGGTCAAAAATTAGGGTATGACAGATGCCCCTATTTAAGTTTCTTCTATCTGGAGATATGGAGATTGAAATCTTCGTCTCGACGAGATAGGAGAGACTTAAATACAAACATGCGCAATTTTTGACCCTAAGATGCCACAAATGCATATGATATGACATGAAATGATATGGTATGAAATGCAAAGACAGAGAAGCCTATAGGGAAGGGTACCACAGGAGAAAAATGTTGCAGTGGTGTCAGAAACGAATTGAAACAAAGCAAAGTATCTGGAAAACATCATCCAAGAATAGCATTTGATGAAAAAAAAGCACCAAGCATCCAATAATGGCTTTGGATGAAAAGTAAACTCACAATATCTAAGAAGGCAACAGATGAGAATGAGACAAAATAATGTAATCCGAGAAGGCATCGGACACAAAGAAACCAGTCATCCAATAATGGCTTTGAATGAAAGGTATAAACACAATATCTAATAATGGCTTTAGACGAATGTGCGATAAAGTAACCAGTCATCCAATAATGGCTTTGAATGAAAGGTACATTCACAATATCTGATAATGGCTTCAGATGAAAGTGAACAAGGTAAAGGAACCAGACATCCAATAATGGCTTTGAATGTAAGGTACAATCACAATATCTAATAATGGCTTTAGACAAAGTGAACAAAGACTCGATCTGGAAGAACATCAGAAAGAGGGACACATCCAGAAGAACATCAGATGGTAAAGAAACCAGTCATCCAATAATGGCTTTGAATGAAAGGTATAATCACAATATCTAATAATGGCTTTAGACAAAGTGAACAAAGACTCGATCTGGAAGAACATCAGAAAGAGGGACACATCCGGAAGAACATCAGATGGTAAAGAAACCATTCATCCAATAATGGCTTTGAATGAAAGGTATAATCACAATATCTAATAATGGCTTTAGACAAAGTGAACAAAGACTCAATCTGGAAGAACATCAGATGGTAAAGAAACCAGACATCCAATAATGGCTTTGAATGAAAGGTATAATCCTAGTATCTAATAATGGCTTTAGATGAATGTGAACAAATACTCGATCTGGAAGAACATCAGAAAGAGGGACTCATCCGGAAGAACATCAGATGGTAAAGAAACCATTCATCCAATAATGGCTTTGAATGAAAGGTATAATCACAATATCTAATAATGGCTTTAGACAAAGTGAACAAAGACTCAATCTGGAAGAACATCAGAAAGAGGGACACATCCGGAAGAACATCAGATGGTAAAGAAACCATTCATCCAATAATGGCTTTGAATGAAAGGTACACTCACAATATCTGATAATGGCTTCAGATGAATGTGAACAAAGTAGAGATCCAAGAAAGAATTGGATAAAGAAACAACAACGTCCAAGAAAGCATTGAACGAATATAAACAAAGAGATACCCAAGAAAGCATTGGATAGACACGAAAATATCTGTTTGGTAGGTTCCAAGTGAGTTGGAGTTGGACGACAAGGTAAGACGTGGATAACAATACGACCTATGGAGGATGCAAATGAGTGCAAATGAGGATGACACTCTTGCTACGTGTATGTATATGAATTATGCGGATGATATATGATCAAATGCAAATGTAAATGCAATGTAGACGTCGAAGACACGACTCGACTCTTTTGTGAAGAATACAAGACTGGAAGACTGATTCCTCAACACGGATGTCATCGCCTTTCCACTTAGGGACCAGAGATGTTACTGCTGAACGCAATCTCTGCCACACTGGTAAATTGTATCAAGTTGTTGATCTTTGTAGGAAGAATGAGAGCTGCTTGGGTACTCTCGAAGTAACTTGCCCCAGATCAGCCGACTGTTGTAGATGAACTGATAATTGCTTCAGCTGGAATGATTCTGTAAATGACTGAATTACTGTGCACTTGGAAAGCTTGCCCCAGTATGAGTCTTGAAAAAGTCTTCTTTATAAACCCAACTCTGAGAAGGACTTGCACTGAACAAATCTTGAACTGATTCTCAATAGGATCTGTAAAGGACTTGCCCCTGATTGGATCACTGACCAAGTTTCTCAAATGTTTGAAAATTCCTTAAGCGGAAGCCAGATTGCAAACAAAAGTGTTCATACAAACATAGTAAATGCAAAGTTCATGCAACTTTTGAAATCAAAATCATTTTTGGAAAGAGGTAAAACAATAGGGTCACTGGTCAGAACACGGTGGTTCAAGACGTTTAAAAGTGAAAGATAAAGCAAAAAGGCGTGATGCCAAAAAAATGATCTGCAAAGATCTTTAGGAGTCAGTTTACGCAACCTCGTTGTAGTATGCTTTCAAAATAACCTTGCTTCAATTAGGTCTTTTTGAGGGTTATAACGTGGCCTGGTTCATGGTTTAAGAAACAAAGGATAAAGGCTCAAAGTTTATTTGTACCCACCCAATCTTCGTGATGATCTCCAGTCCTACACTCAGTTAACTCAGACTTTGCACTCAGGTTCCCATAGGTTAGGGATTGCATTGATGATAGTGATGATGGTTCAGAAATCAATGAGCTTGAGATGGTAGTCACTTCTTCCTTACAACTTTTGGTTGTCGTACAAGCTTGTTCTCATCTCTCTGTATAAGGTAATGTCATGAGCTTCCCGTCTTTCTTAGCTTTCGCCTTGAAAGGGACTCGGCTTTTTTTTTTTTTAGTAAGGATTTATTGACGATCCTTCTTTATTTGTCACTTTGGGAACAACTTGTACAACATTTGTTCATTTGATTTGGAAGAGTTGAAAGGTTGTGAATGCCTAACTTAATGATTACGGTGAACCATCATTGGCTTCTGACTTGAAAACATCTTCAACACTTGATTGTTGTGTGCGAAGGGAAACTGTGAATGCAACCTTTATATGAAAGGTGTCTTGAATGCACAATCAAGTTAACTGAGAACTACCCTGCCCCAGGTTAAGATTGCGGGTTTTTATTTGTAAAGAAAAGAAACTCCTACTTCCAGGCTCAAAGGGGTTGACGAGGGATTATCTTCCTTATTTCTCCAGTGTTTGGGAATTGAAACAATGCCTTACATCCTCAGCAAAGTTTTGATTTGAAAGCATACCAACAACAATTATGGGTATTACGTTTTCATCATCCTCCCTCCAATCTTTGCATAATCGAAAAGAAAGCGGAAAAGAAATAAAATATTTTTGTTTTTGTTTTTTTGTATTTTTTTTTTGTATATTTTTTTTAGATAAAGCGTAAAGATGTAAAATAACAAAAGCAAATGAAATTGAATCCAAAAGTTGCAATGCTCATTTTATTAATTATGAAAGTACAAATACAACTCGAATGCAAACAACTAATATAAATAAGGAAAACGCAAACAACAAGAAACAAAAGTCTAGTGACTAGTCAGAAACAAGAGTGAGTTGTCCTGTCTGAAACACTGAAGTCTGCTGAAGTCGACCGAAACCTCACTTAGCGTGCTCTGGCAAAGGATTGTCCTTGACATTTGGATTGGTGTCACGAAAGGAGAGAATACCAATTCTGATCAGCTCTTGTACTCTAGCCTTCAATGCAAAGCAATGTTCCAAGTCGTGGCCTGCGGCACCTTCATGGAATGCACAATGAAGATCAACCCTATAGCCGGCTGGAAGAGGGTTTGGAGGAAGAGGCAAAGGCCTTGTAGTAATCAAACCTTTCTGAACCAGCCCAGGATAAAGTTCAGTGTATGTCATTGGGATAGGATCAAAATTATTCCTATTACGGTACTGGTTCTGTCCAACAGTCAGACGTTGAGGGGTTTGAGCTGGTCGTGGAGCAGCAACAACAGGAGTAACAACAGCAATATCAGGGTGGTTAGCATACTGTGGTCGAGGACGAGGCCTTCTGGTTTCAAACATAACAGCATTGGTCTGATCTTCTCTCTTCTTCTGGAAATTCCCATAGAATTTCTTAGCTCCATTAGAAGATTCAGCAGCTTTGGATACTTTACCATTCTTAAGTCCTTCCTCAAGTCTCTAACCAATAGTAACCAAATCAGTGAAGCTGGATGAAATACTACCAATCATCTTCTCCCAGTAGAATGGAGACAAGGTGTCCATAAACAGTCCAGTTAATTCTTTCTCTGCCAAAGGAGGTTCAACTTGGGAAGCCAATTCTCTCCAGCGCTGAGCATATTCCTTGAAAGACTCTTTATCCTTCTGAGACATATTTTACAGCTGACGGCGGTCAGGAGCCATGTCGAGGTTATACTTGTATTGCTTCATGAAGGCATTAATAAGATCCTGGAAACATTGAATGTTGTTCTGTTCAAGATTCATATACCATTTGAGAGAAGCTCCACTCAGACTATCTTGAAAACAGTGGATGAGCAACTTTTGATTCTTGGCATGAGCAGCCATCTTTCGGGTATACATGACCAAATGAGCTCTTGGACAAGAATCACCTTTGTACTTCACAAAATCGATAGCCTTAAACTTAGCAGGCATAACAAGGTCAGAAACTAAACCCATGTTTTCTGCATCAATGTTGAAGAAATCAGTACCCTCTACGGCTTTGAGTCTCTTGTCTATGGTCTGAAACTGTTCACGGACAATCGCGGGTTCAACAAAATCTTCATGGTGTTCACCCTGAGCACTGACAGCATTGTACTTATAGAGGGGGTTCTCAAATGGAGGTCGAGTAGTCTGGGCAACAACATGAACCACAGGTCTAGGCTCGGAGAAAACTGGAACTTGAAAAACTGGTCCAACAGTCTGACCAATCATACTAGTAGATGAAAGAGGTGGAGAGTAGTTGTGAGGTAAACCAAACTCTGGCCAAGTGGAAGGTGGCACCTGAATAGGTTGAGGATCAGCAGTTGAAACTTCTTGGATGACAGTCCTTTGGGGTGGTTCTCCTCTAGCAATCAAGACTTGGAGCATTTCAATGAGCTTTGCCATGCTTGACTTAAGGTCGTCAATCTCCATTCGCATCTCAGCATTGTGTGCTTCTTGCTCTGCCATTATGCGTCTGTAGTTAGCTCTAGTCTGATATCTGTGTCGAGGAATTAGCTTGACAACTCACAAGTGACACTGGAAGATAGGGACAGCTGGGAATGAGTTGCTGGACAAACGAACGCATGCAAAGATGCAAATGATATGCCATGTGATGCAATGGTTTCAAGGAACTCAAAAGTAGGTTGCAAACATTTCGGAAAAAAGGTTTCATTTTATAATCCATGATTGATTTTGCAAGGGAAAGAACAATTGAGTTTCTTGAAACCGAATGGTTATTCATGAATGCATGAATGAATGGATGCATAAACACAAGCAAAGCACACAGGCAAAGAGCCCTAGGTTTGAAAGGTCACAGCAAGGAGCCATGGTCTACCCTTCCCAAGGTATGTACTAGAGGTTTATTTGTACCTGCCGAACGGGTTCTACAAAGTTCCCAGGGTGTACAATCCATCTTTCGGATATTATCGATTTTCCAAATCACTTGGTAGTCAATAATATTCTCAAGAGAATCTCGTCTGAGTGTAGTATCGCGTAGCAACTATTGCAGAAATAGACTCCCGCATAGTCCCCGCACTACATCCTAATAGGCCAAGTTGGGTTAAAGGTAACTACGGTCCCCAGTCCCGAGGGCCTTTAGATCAAAACCATATCATCTTCACGAATGAACTCGTTGGACAAATATTTTATTCGAGAGGGCCTAGACTGAGTGGTGAAGTCTCAATTTACTTTTTCAGGAATCGACTCCCTCAAAGTATCATTGAAGTCTCACCGTTTTCCTATCTTAATTTCACTCTAGTCCGGGTGTAGGACTTTGTCTCACCTCACAAATAGTACCCTGCACACAGAAAAACCAAGTAAAACAGGTATATATACAGATATAATGATATATAGGCAAACAAGCAAATAAAAAGCATAGATATAAACAAGTTAGGGGAAACCCTCGAAATTCCCCAGTGAAGTCGCCATTTCTGTTGCGGTGAGAATCGGATATCATTCTATTGGATTAACTTGAATCACAATTTTTGAAATTCACCACCGGTCTTTATTTTATCCAAAGGAAAGGGTTAAAGATCGAAAAACCTAATAAGAGATCTAAGGTTCGGGGGTTGGTTACGTCTAGGGAAGGTATTAGCATCCTAAACGTCTGTAGTACTCTACAGGAACCTCTTGTTATTATTTATGTTATTTATTACTCGCTTGCTAAGGGAATATGCTAAGGGAAAGGACCTAGAGGGTTAGTATCTAAGTATACTCGCCAAGACATCGCATCTTGTGCCTACGTATCCTGACGGGAGTGGAATCAGAGTATTCGTAGTTCCCCTCAATGAGGGTGAGGAACTCTTGACGGTGGTCAAGGTTCCAGGGGGGAGGTAACGTCTATGGCAAGACGCTACATAGAGCGCGATGACTCTAAAGTTAAAGTTAAGTTGAAATGGGTAGATTAAGTGATGGTCCTAAGGTTAGGCTAAGATGACATGGTAGTCAACGGGGTTAATTCTTTCCTTTGGAATTAGTTAAAGCGATTAATACTTAAATGAGACGATAATTCAATAATTTAGGTCAAGGATATGAACATGTGTTAAACATCAAGTATAAATCAAAACAAACATCAAGATGAAAGGGAAAGCGAGTCTAAGGCACAAAAGCAGCCAACCATACGTCAGGAAAAAAGAATAATGTGACAAAAGATGCATGATGAACATAAGGTATGATCAACAACATAGTCGAAGTAAAGATTAAAACACAAGATCGACGAAAAGATCTTAAGCGACAAGTCACAAAAATCAATGGTTAAGAAAATTAGTGAAAATAAATCCTACATCTCTATATTCTAAACATGATTTAAAATTTAAGAATTACTCTAATAAAAACATTTTTTATTTTTGAGTTTAATAACTAATCCTAATAATAGAAATTTAAAACAAGAATAAAAAATATTTTATAAAAAACAAAAATATTATTTAACAAAATAAAGGTTAGAAGATTATTTAAAAGTTAAAATATTATTAGCAAGAAAAGATATTAATTGATAATTAACAAGAGCCATCAATTAATAAGAAAAAAAAATGAAAGAAACATGGATCAGCAAATAAGGCCCATTGGGTGCAGGTCTCGAAAAAAATGGGTCAATCCGACCCAGTTTATGTCATGACAAGGGTAACCAAAACCTAGCAACCATTCATTTACTCCTTCATCTCTCGGATTCACAGTTTTTCTCTCCCACTCGTTCTCTCTGTTTTTCTCTCTCGCTCGTTCTTTCTCTCTAATATTCACATGACATTCATAAATCAAATACATAATAAACACCAACCATTACATCAAAAGATGGAAGCGAATACAGGAAAGGGAAAGAATACCAGCGGCGACAACACTTGGCCGACGACGTCGCGTAGAACAGAGGAATCTCGTTCGGTGACCTCTACGCGTGACGAAGGTTCGTGGTTCCAAAACAGCGTGTCGGTGTTCTTCGCCTTTTCGTGCGCGTTGCTATTGTCGCGGCTGACCGGTGTTTTGCATGGACATCGTGAGAAAATTCTTGATGGTGAGCTGGCATCCGAATCAGTGCGTGGTTTTGTGTAACAGCGATGTTGTTGTTGTTCAGTGGAGGTTGCGTTCAGGATGAACAGTAGAGTGGAAGTTCGGCCGGAGAGGTTGATCGGCTCTACTACGTGAATTGATACGTGAATTTCTGAAGGTATGTTTGTGAATATTGATGCTCTGTTCTCAGTGTGTGGCAAGGTTGTGAATTTTTTCTGATTTAAATTCTGGTTTTTTTTCCTCCCAACTGCTATGTGTGGGTGTCCCTTTTATAAACTCTGTGTGTTAAATGTCTGATTTTGGAATTAATGAGTGTGATCATGTGAGGAATTCTAGTGTTTGGAAACAAATTGATATTGTCTTGAACATGTTTGGAACTATTTGGAAACAAGTTAAATCTGTCTGATTCTTGCGTGATGAATATGAGAAAAAAACTTGCCACTTTGATTTATCATGTTTGATTATGTTTAATCCTCACTGCTTGCCAAAACCGCGAATATTCATTGTGATTTACTGCTCTTGATTTGAAGCTAATATCTTGCTGTAATCTCTTTGAACCCTTCCCTTTATGATTCGGATATTTTCCATTTCGGTTCCGTTCAAATTCAATGGCTAACATCACCTTTTTTATGACCCTTTGATGCAGAGATTTTGTGTCTGAAATACGCTTGGGAATCTGATGACTGCCTTGATTTGGTTTCCTGTAATTTCATATTTTTTCCTTTTGTACAGGCACACAACTTTGTGCGCAGGATTGCAATGATCCTTGAATATTGTATTGGACTTTGACCATTGATTCTTGTAATGTAAATGGTGGGCCACATATCAGTACCTGTGCACTTTCAATTTGTTGACCATTAATAAAGCATAGAGATTAACTGATTATATTGACTGGTGGTCGTGAATCTCTTGCATGTGAAACTATTATCTAAACACAATTCCTGAAATATTATGCCTCGTTCAACCTCAATGTCCGGTCCAATTCAAAGGGTGACATGTAAAGCTTTAAATTGCCTTAATGAATCCAACTGAATCAAACACTTAGTCTCTTAGGAATTAGAACTCGGGATTTATTTGATCATCGTTAGAAACAAATCTTGAAACCAATTTGAAATATGGCATAAAACAAACTTGAAACAAATTGATCATGTCTTGAAATGGATTGAAACACATTTAAGTATTGCTTGGAATCCAGACTTTGACATCTCTTGCAATTTATGACAATTTTTGCAATTTGAATTTTGTACCTTGGAATTCCATCCACCTTGCACCACATCTTTTGTTTCAACAATTTCCAAACTTTTTCCTTTGAATTGTACTTGAACTTCAAAGAATCCTTACAAATTGACCTTCCAATCTTAGCACACTTACCAACTTCAATCCAGTTGAATTGAATCGTTTTGAACTCAAAATGTTTTGAGCCAAGCTTTGATGCCGTATGGAAACCACAAACCAAATCACACCGCTTTTTCACCTTAATCTCAATGTATCCACAACCTAATCCTTTGCACCATGATTTGTACTTTATTCAGACAAAACTCTTGCTTTAACAAGCTTTTTCTTTCCTGAGAAAGCTTGAAAAGAATTTCAAATATTCTCCTTAATCATACACCCTAGTACCCTTTTGGATCAGGATTATTGGTCATGTCTTGAAACTCTGAACCGTGAGAAAAAAAGTACTATCTCCACTGGAAATTAAAATTCCTGCACAAATCCGTTAGTGATAAAGCATGCAAATATGCAAAATGATGCACAAAGAGGTGAAATCTTATGGTAAAAAATTAGGGTATGACAGGCCTCAGTCATTATATAAGCCCCGATACAATTTACAAAACAACGGTACGATTACTATTTTTCATCTGGGCCTCTCCTTGGGTATAAGCCCCAGTCTATTCAAAAACAACTTTCCTTTTGATTAAGGTTCAAATCCATAGTTGTTATCAAAACTTTCTTTGATTTCTTGAACAACTAACCATACAGCTGTTCCAATGGAAGCTTGCTCGCCCGTAAGTTTATCAGCTTTCATTTACATGCTTTTATATATATATAATTGTTGTGCTGGAAACTTGCTCACCTGTAAGTCCTTCTTTCATATCCTTTTAAATACTTGTCATATATCAACTGTATATATACTAGTATATTTACTTAGAGTTTTCCCCGGCAACGAGGTCTAGAACTAGGTAAAGCCAGTTGGTCACTCTTTAATACAGTCAAAACTAGATCCCGATAGGATTTCCAGATACAGTCTTGCCTTCTCTTGGGCTTAAACAATATGGAACAAAGAGAAAGGCATTATTCTTGGTGAAACTTTTCTCAGACTGTTACTATTAGAAATTGTCAAAGAAATTCATTCCCCAAAGAGGATTAATTCTCGGTGAAACCTCTCTTGAATTTCTTTAAACCCTAGAACTGTTCACTAAAGAAAAGATTATTCCTGGTGAAACTTTTCTTGAACTCTTCTTAAGTTTGGACCCACAGGCTTCCTAAAAGCATCCCCGCCTCATCTTGGGCTTTGTACAAGGACCCTCCGACATCTTATAGTTCTCATGCATTTTCTTGGGTTTAATACAAGGACCCAGAAGACCTCTTAATGGTAAAGGACAAACTTAGTCATCTTTCCTAGAGTAGTCTTTCCTGATTCAAAACCTCGGACCAATTTAGGGTTAATTCTCATCCCTTAAAACATCTGCCGCCTCTTGGGCATCATACAAAGATAAACTCTTCCATACCAGTAGACTTGGACAGTCTAATTTCCTCTTGGATCTCAAATACATTCTTAAGTTCCTTACAAACATAGGAGAAACCCTTGTTATTTAAGCTCCAGCAGAGTTAAAACCCATGGGTTCTGAAACCCAGTCCTTCTCCTAAAAATCCCTAGTCAGGGTCATCAGTATAACACTATCCCAAATCAGAACCTCAAGGTATTTGATACCTCAACTCTTCTGTAATCCTCAGCAAGAGTTGATTCCCCAGCAGAAGTCAGCCTCCTCTTAGGCTTTGTATAAAGATTTCTTTCTTTATTCTTCCCCAGCAAAGACAGCCTCCTCTTAGGCTTTGTATAATGATCCTTACTTTCCCCTAGCAAAGTTACTCTTCTCTTGGGCTTTGTACAATGATTTTCCCCAGCTGAGCTAACCTCTTCGGACTCTCTTGTTGTGTCAATCACCTTTTCACACTCTCTTTTTGAGTCAATGGTATAAAACAAAAGCACTCTCTTGTTGAGTCAACCCTTTCAGCCTCAATCTTGGGCTTTGTACAAGACAGATAAAACCTCTCACTAGTATAGTCAACCTTTTTTAGCCTCAATCTTGGGCTTTGTACAAGACACATACAAATCCTCATTAGCGGAGTCTAAATCCCTTTTAGCCTCAATCTTGGGCTTTGTACAAGACGGACAAAATATTTCCACGAAAAAGTCAAACTTTCAGCGTCCTCTTAGGCTTTGTATAATGATATCCCCAAAAGAGTCAGTCTCTTTTTAGCCTCAATCTTGGGCTTTGTACAGGACATATATAAGCACTCTCTTGTTAAGTCAGTCTTTTCTAGCCTCCTCTTAGGCTTTGTATAAGGACTTCCCTAGTGGAGTCAATTAATCTCTTAGCTTCAACCTTGGGCTTTGATCAAGGCACACAAAAATCAACATCCCCTCAGAGGAAATCAAAATCTCTGTAGGAAAACATTTCTCTGTGTTATCACATATCAAAACAGAACATTCAAAACAAACCTTAATCCCAGATAACTGCTGTAAGTGGCACACTTGTTGATTCAAATATCCAAGCTGTCGACCATCTCTTATCCTGGTAAAAACCCTTTCTTCCATTTAATTGCTGTACGTGGCAAGCCTCTGGATTATTTACATCCACGCCAATGTCCCTCCCTTAGCATGAAAGATTCCTAAGGAAAAATGGCATTGCTCTACATTGAGTTAAAGTTTTCTCCTTCAGTCAAACTCTCCTTTATAATCAGACGCTTTAAAGTAACCTTCCTTTATAATCAGTCACCCAACAGTTATGATAAACAGACGAGATATCTCCTTTAGAGATGACAAACTCTCTATCAGTCAAACCTATTTAGCTTCAATCTTTGGCTTTGAAACAAGACACAAATACTCCTCTAGCTTCAATCTTAAGCTTTGAACAAGACATAAATATACTTTTGGAGCTTCAATCTTGGGCTTTGAACAAGACACCAAAACATCATCTTTTTTCTTCCATAGAATAGGAGGAACTACGATTGCTCTGATTTCCAAGTTTATTTAAACGGGAATACGTAGGCATAGGATTGCGAAATCTTAGCGAGCATACCAACCAAAAACTTTAGGTCCAGTACCTTCACACATACCATTCAAAACTGAGGTCCAATACCTCACCAAAATCATCAAAAACTCTCTCTCTCTCTCTCTCTCTCTCTCTCTCAAACTTTCCCAACCCATCAACAGATAAACACCATCAAGTACAAAAGCAAAACCTAAAACTAACATCCTGTGGATAACCACATATAGGATGGGTAATTGACAACTCCCCATTGTATAACCTGACCCCGGACCCCCCAAATCTCTTTAAGCGTTTGTTCAGTTAAACATTCACGTGCAAGGTTAGTTTTAGATAACTTCCCTTTCCCTTTCAGCTTCACGGGATAAATAAGAAATCAGAAAGTAGAACCCCACTCCTCCTTATTGTGAGGAGAAGACACTTCTGCGATAAGGTGGTCGCGTCACCGACAAAAATCGTACGCTACACAACCTGGTATTGAAAAGGGTCATTCCTCCTTAGACAGATCACATGGGTAAATGGACCCCGAATTATGAAGGACCATATGTTGTGAGAAAGATTTTCTATGGTGGAAACTTGTTGCTCTCAAATATGGATGGTGAAGATTTTACATCCCCTGTGAACGCAGACGCAATCAAAAAAATACTTCGCATAATAAGATACCTGCTGGACCACAAAAAGAAAAGGTCTAGGCAAAAATAGGCATCCTGGTGAACCATAAAAAGAAAAGGTTTGGGCAAAAATTAGGGATATAAAAAAGAAAATAATTGACCAAACCTTCGAAGTTGAAAACCTGAAAAGGCAACTTCAGCAAAAATAGGTATCCCGGTGGATTGAAAACCCGAAAGGCAGATCCAGGCAAAAGTTAGGGATTTGAAAGCGAGAGGTTGTGATCTGCGTTCGATCTCTGAGCTCACCTCAATACATGGGAATTCCGAGGGATAGGGATCGGTCCAATTAGTCCCTTCAGAAGGCAAAGTATTTGAGAGCGTCGAAGACATACAAGTCATAGGCGAATCAGAACCTGATGGAAATCTGTTTCCACATTGCCAATATGTGTATAGTTCTTTTCATTTTTACGCAATTACCGGTTTCTAGGAATTACCTCCTATTATAAATTCCTATTTACAGGCCAATTTCAATCAATAAAATTTCCATTCATTCAAAAGTTGTCCTCTTGTTTTACTTTTACTGTTTTGTTTGCAAAAATGTCCAATATTTTGGTAAACATTACATGCGAAAACATTGAAGTTTTGTAGATCATGTTAAAACATTGGAAATTCCTTGAAACTTTGAATGTCTTGGGTGGTAACCGAGGTTACCATGTCACACCTGGGACATTATTTTTGTCTGTTATATACTTCCAGGAATTGTTTGACTTCTCTTCCCCAGTAGAGCTTCTCTCCCCGGCAAAGATTGCTGAAGTCTTATCGTCCTTAGCAGAGCACTATGAAGTTTCTGATTGTTTTCCCCAGTGAGATTCCAGAAGTTTGCTTTCCCCAGGCAGGTTTGGTGTTGTTTATGGTTCTCCAACGAGAGGTCATATCCCCAGACAGGATAATGGTGGTTTGTTTGTGCTTCCCGAGCATGTTTGCATCTTCGACAATGGTGCTTCCTTATCCCCATCATAGTACAAGTAAAGGGCAATTCCCAAGCAGAGGAGTAAGCTCAATGTTGTCCCCTAGCAGAGTTGATGCCATCAATCATCATTCCCTGTCAGAGTTGGTTGTTCAATCTCCTCAGTAGGAAGAAACTGGTAATAGTTGGTATTCCCATCAAGTCAAAGCCTAATTGTCATTGGCGCAATCCTTTCATCAGAATTCTGGTGATATTTCCCATCAGTCATCTGTTATTCCTACTTTCCGGCAGAATGGAAGTTCACTTAGGATTCTTCATCAGAAGTCATGACCCTGAAAAACAGTTTCGTTTTGTCATCCCCAATGGAGTTATTTTTGGTTTCGGTTTTCATCACTTCTCCAGGTGGAGTGTCCATTTGCATATCATTCGCATCATTGCATTGCATCCTCAAAACGCGTAGCATTTCCATTTCGTATGGAGCATTATGCCATAGAAAAGTTCAAACATATGCATTTGGAGCATAAGCTAGTTTGACACCTTTCCGGACCTTTCCTCAGCAGAAAGTGTGTAACCCCAGAGGAAGCATTATTTTACCCCCCAAGCGACAGATTTGTTAATCTCATCCATATTTCCTTCCGGAGGAATCATATCACTTTTCCCAGCAGAATTGTTTATTCAAGATTTTCTTTCCCCAGCGGAGTTACCTTCTTTTCATTTGAGGTCGTAGGTCTGTTGGTTCTACTTCCTTAAACCTTTTCGGTTCCTGGCCGTCTTTTTGTTGTCAGTTCGCCTTTGATTGGCGTTCTTTCCAAAATCTAGTTCCAAACTAGTACCTTGGTTCCCGACCAACCTTTTCAGTTCCTGACCTTCTTTTTGTTGTTGGTTCGCCTTTGATTGGCATTCTTTCCAAAAATCTAGTTCCAGACTAGTACCTTGGTTCCCGACCAACCTTTTCGGTTCCCGTCCGTCTTTTTGTTGTTAGTTCGCCTTTGATTGGTGTTCTTTCCAAAATCTAGTTCCATACTAGTACCTTGGTTCCCGACCAACCTTTTCGGTTCCCAACTGTCTTTTGTTGTTATTTCAACTTTGATTGGCGTTCTTTCCAAAATCTAGTTCTAGACTAGTACCTTGGTTCCCGACTAACCTTTTGGGTTCCCGACCGTCTTTTTGTTGTTAGTTCGTCTTTGATTGGCGTTATTTCCAAAATCTAGTTCCACACTAGTATCTTGATTCCCAACCAACCTTTTCGGTTCCCGACCATCTCTTTGTTGTAAGTTCGCTTTTGACTAGAGTTTTTGGTTCCCGACCAACCCCTTTTGGTTCTGGACAAACCATTTGATAAATCCAGTTCCAGACGGGTATCCAATTGTCTTTTTTCTCCTCCCCACATATTGAAAAATTTATGGTTCTTTTGGTATTCAATCCCATTTTACCTCGAGCGTCTGAAAATTGTTACTTTTCATGCCTTCAGGTTTAAGTTGATTGAATAGGGGCAGTTGTTGCACCCCAAAATTTGCCCTACCTTTTTGTCAACCTTAACTTCCTTGTGTTTGCGTTCAATACACATTCCATATGCATTTGGTCATACAGTGCATTGGTCTTCTAGGACATGGGATCACAGTGCGTTTCTCGCAGTTCAGAGCTTTCTTCAGCTCAGAGGTTGTTTCAGCGTTATTCAGAGCTAAACGAATAGTTGTCAAAGTTTTCGAGCATTTATTTTGCTTAGAAAATGATTTGATTATTTCAAAGTTAAGAGTAGTAAACATCAAAAGCTCCAGAATTTATTTTGCTCGGTGATTTGGTACCAGACCATATTTTTCCAGCAAAGTATTTTGAGTGCAAAAGGGAGTTCACAACTTATTTAAGGCATGATTCAGTTGCAATGTCAAATGACAAGTTTCAGAGGCCAAACCTCACACAATTACACTCATAATTTCATTTTCATTCTCCAATTCTCTCAATTCTCTCTCACTTTTTCACTCTCCATTTTCACCTTCAAACTTCATTAAAGCTCTTCCATTAGAATTCTCAAATTCTTCATTGGATTTTGTTAATTCTAAAGCTAAACCTTCATCATTTCCTCTCATCAACACAAATTCTGCAGTAGAATTTAGTTTGGGTCTAGATCTGAAGTTTGGAAGCACTTTCTTGAAGCAACTTTGAAGCAAGTTCATCACATTGCATTGTTCTTCAAGTTTCTTGCTAGGAATTCATTGGATCTTGGATTTTCTTTGCTTGATCTGTCAATTTCTGTTTGCAACACTTTCCAAAGAAAATCTCCGTTTTGTAGTCTTAGATCCAAGCTTATTTTAGCTTATTTACAACTTTCACAATGTAGATCTATTGGTTTGTTATATGAATTGATCCGTTGATTTATTTAATTGCTGGTCTTATTGTTTGATGGATTCAATTGGTGTTTGATTGTTGCTATTTGGTGTAATTTTTGTGTACAATTGCATGCCCTAACATGTGGATGATTGGATAAGTGATTTGCTGCTGAAAGTACTTTTGAAATGCTGATTTTCTGCTTCTGGTGCAGTGTTAATCGATTAACCAGTTTGCAGGAAAAACTGGTTAATCGATTAACCAAACTGTTTTGTGTGTATTTTTGCTGTTTTTGAAGGTGTTAATAGATTAATCAACTTAAAGGCAAAAGTGTTTAGTCGATTAATACTGATGTTGAAGGTGTTTTTTGTGCTTTTTCAAGCTTGTTTTGATTCCTTTCCGTTTCTAAACCTCATGGCTTTGAATGATACATATTTGTAGAATTTTCTTGTGCTATTTCACCTCATTTTGAAGCATGTATGTAATTCTTCGACACGCGACGCATTGATTTTCATGATGCATGTTCATGACTAATTGTGTTGCATTCTTGATGCATCCTTCATATTGTTTGTTGGTTCATAATTGTGTGCCTTGGATGTTCACTTTTACTTGGTTCATGATACATATTCATGTTTGCTCTCGATTCCACAAATGTGTGTTTGTTTGAGGTGATTAATTGTTGATGAACATCCATGTTGTTCTTGTTGAATGTTTAAGTGTGCAATGGTGTTGAAACTTGCTTATGCTTAATTGTTGATACATGTTCATCAATTGATCTTACTTGATGCATGCTTATACTTGATCCTCGCAATTCATGTGCATTTATTTAAATGGGGAGGCATGTTTTTGTTTGATTCTTTTGACGCATGTTTGTGCTTGGTTGTTAGACATGTTCATTGTTGATTGTTTAATCCTTGATGTGTGCTTGACTTGATGTTGTGATGTTACATGTTCATTTATGCTTGATGCCTATTTGATGCTTTGCATGCTATTGTATACACTATTGATGTGTTGAATATGTGCTGTAAAATGTATTCATTCTGTTTGCTGCATTTTGCACCTGTTCTGTTTTGAAAATGCATAGTGTTAAATGTTGTGTTATGTTGTTGCTGGATTTTATCTTTGTACTGAGCTGAAGCACTGTTGTTGCTGATGTTTTTGGTTTATTTTCTTTGTTTTAGTTTGCTTTTGCATGTTCCCTTTGGGCTTCCTAGTCCAACTTCATTTTTGGTTAAGTTTGGAGTAGGATAGACGTTAGGTGCTAATCCATGCATGATAACATTAGGTTAGCTCCCTTTCAACCTCAACCTTAGGTCTATCTCTTGCATGCTAACATTAGGGTAGAGATTCCTTTCGTATCGAAACCTTAGGACCACTTTGCATGATAACATATAGGACTGAGTTCCCCTTAGACCTTCCATGTGTCTTTCTCTTCTCTCCCTCTCAAATCAAAATCAAAACACTTAATAAATATGATGTGCATAGTGCGTCACGAGCCTTCAGCACAAAGGAAAAGATGAACGGATGCATTTCTAACCTCATCTTAGGGTACTTTGTGTGCGATACATTTGGATCGTTAGCGCGAATTATTCAATCTTATGTCATAGACTTTAGTGCAATGTGCATCTCAAACAAAGTCATTTCACTTCTCTAAAACTATTGAAAAAACTTCAAATCATTTTTTCGTTCGGGATTTCTCGTCGAACCTTTTCTGAAAGGGCATGTTATTTCCGTTCTACTACAAATAGGCATCGACCCTAACTGGTGGAATGCGAATTTAGCATCGCTCGTAAAATACATTTAGCCACCCGTAGTCGGACGAACTACAAACGGTCTAACTTCTTCATTCTCATCCAAATGAAGATACGTAGGCACAAGACGGCGAAGTCTTGGCGAGCACCCTCCCCTCACCCGTAGTCCTCTGAACTACGTCAACTCTGACTTTCCCATTGCACGAGGGAATATGTAGGCATAGGATTGTGAGATCATATCGAGTCTCCTTTTTTCCCTTTTCGTTTCTGTTAGCAGATAGGTCTTTAGATAAACACACCCTTTGATTAGAACAACAAGAGTGGATCCCGTTGAGTACAACGAACGCGAGGGGTGTTAAAATCTTCCTCTCGCGTAATTGACTCCCGAACCCGGAATTTGGTTGCGTGACCATGTTCTCTCCCTTTTGAGGTTTCTTCGATCGTTTCCTTTCCTCGTTGGGATAAATAACATTCGGTGGTGACTCTGTTTTCTGCCGGTTGTTTTTTGCGTTGCGACACTCCCAAACAAGACACACCCTTATTCATCCAAACAACCTCATAAACAAACATCCTGTTCTTGCACACCAACAATAGTGGATCTTACCTTTTAGCACAGAAAAACAACAGATAATCATTCTCCCCCTAAATAGCTGCATACAGCCAACAACAACAATGAAAACTACTCTCCCTAAGCAGTAGTATAAACATAACATGAAGTCATGACATCTGATCCAACATCATAAACAACAAACATAATAACATTTTACTCCCCCTTTTTAGCCAAAAATTGACAAAAAGAAAAAAATAGAGTAAATGTAAACAATCATAAATGGAACCACACATGCATAAAGCAATCACTCAAATGGAAGCACACAAAAAACAATGCAAAAAGCATAAACACTGATGGAAACAAACAATAGCAGATGGAAGCACAAATTTCTGAAAATGGAAGCACACATATCTGAAATGGAAACACACATTAAATGCTACTAACACTGCCCCCTCTTTAAGGTAGCAAGCAAAACAGAAGTACAAACCAATTACATAAGGTTCCTGTCATACCCTAATTTTTTACCCCCAAGATGCCACCTCATTTGCATCATTGGCATAACATTCATCATTACATATATACATGTCTTTATGTATCACTAACCCATCACAAGAACAAGATGTGTGTGCTTACTTGCTTCACAGGTTAGGTGATCCCCCTAAAGCTCAAGCAGATGAATTATCAAGGAATAGACATCTTATTCAACACCACAAGTCCCTTTGTCATCCATAAAGATCAAGAGTTTTCATCTATCAATAATCAAGTGCAAAATTGCATCATGACAAGCTCATTAAGTCTCAAGACCCTCAGTACACCCTAATTAGGGTTTTGACCTGATTCAATCCTTGGTTTGAGTTTTGAAGCAAGGCATGATCCAAAACCACCAAGTATGGTTCAAGAACCTCAAATTCATCATATTAGTCCATTCATATGATTGGATTGATCCAAGGAACTTGATTCATAATTAATGCAAGAATTCAAATTCATCTGGTCCACAAACTAGGGTTTTTGATGAAAAGTCAACTATACCTTTGACTTTTAACCAAGACATAATCTCAAACCTTGGGACGTGATTCAAGACACCCAAAAATACCTTTGGAGTCCATCCATGTTGTTTAAATAGCCCAAGGGTTTGATTTCATAAAGGGTCACAAAGTCCAAAGTTCATCCGATACAAAAGTCAACTATGGTCAAAACCAAGTTTGACTTTTGGAGTTTTTGATCAAACATGGCCTCTTCAAGTCAAGAACAATGTTAATATGTGATTTGGATCATGTATGATCAAGAAAAATCAAGAAATGTGAGGTTACTTATGAAAAGGGCAACATTGAGAAAGTTGATTTTTTTCTAAGTTATAAAACTCAATGATTTTTACCTTACTTTGCAAAAGCATAACTTCCAAACGAAGTAACCATTTTCTTTGATCAAAAGATCAAATTCAAGAGCTTGTTACATAATACAACTTAGTTAAAACTTTAGAATTCCCTTCAAACTACAACTTAGTTCAAACATTAGGTTTCCCTTGTTGAAGTTCCAACTATCAACCTTAGCCTCCTCTTGGGCTTTATACAAGGAAACTTCAAAATCAACTTAGCCTCCCTTGGGCTTTGTACAAGGAAGATAGACTTTAAACTAAAAACTCTTCAAAGAGATGAGAATTCCCTTTTGGAGTCCTAAAATCAACCATAGCTAACCTTTGGCTTCAAATTCAAAACTCTCCAGAGATGAGACATGAATCATCTCTATGGAAGAGATGTCTTTTCTATTCCCTCACCAAACATAAATCAAACATTTTAAACATTTTTTCCATTTAAGTGATGTAAGTGGCACACTTGTTGATTCAAAATCCAAGCTGGAGTCCTTCTCTTTTTATGGCACAAAACACTTTTTTTATTTAAGTGATGTAAGTGGCACACTTGTTGATTCTATATCCAAGTTAAAGTCCTTCTCTTAAAATGCAAAAACTCTGTTAAAGGAAGATGTGACATTACTCTGGATTTTTACATCCAAGTTTAAAGCGTCTTCCCTTTATTATCTTATTTCTCAAAAAAAATGTTTGTGGTGAATAGGTGAGATATCTCCCTTAAGATGACAATTTGTCTCTTCTCAAAAACCCAACAAACCCTTTTCCACCCATTAGTAGGTGGAACTACGAACGCTTTGATTTCTCAACTTCCTTTTAAGAATACGTAGGCATAAGATTGCGAGATCTTAACGAGCACAACAATAAATAAAACCATTAGGTTCGTTACACCTTTTGTCATAGCTTATCTCAACAGAAACATTTCCTATTATCATCACTCACTCAAAACAGTCAACAAATCCCCAATACACAGCAGATGACTAATCAACAGTAAAAAATACAAATATATGTAAGAGGTTCCTATAGGATACTATCGATATTTAGGGTGCTAATACCTTGCCTTTGTATAACCAATCCCGATTCCCGATCTCTCAAGTGCATTGTTTTTGCATTGCACACACTCGCGTTTTTATTCAAAAATTTTCCCCTTCCCTACCGTTAGGATAAATTAAAATTTCACATGTAAAAGGGCAGAGTCTTTTCGCGCGGCTACTGAAAAATGGAGACTTCACTGGGGAATTAGGGATTTCATCCCCCCTAAAAGGATTAAGCATGTCTTGCATATATATTTTTGATTTTTGCTGTTGATATCACTTACTTGTTGTTTTATACATCCTACTTGTTTGGGCTCTTTGGTTGATCTATATGAGTGAGACAAATCCTAACCAGGATTTGAGTGTACATAAATAAGATAGGACGTTGATATAATTAAAAGTTATATGTCTGGAGAAATCTTACGCATGAGTGACATATGATATAATCACACTCAATGGAGGCCCCTTTGGAATTTCTACAGGTACAATAAACCCCTAGTACATATTCTTTTGGTTTGGTTAAACCCATGACTCCATGCTCGTGATGTCGGACCCTTGAACTCATGTTTGTTATTTTTTTTATATGTGTGCATCCATACATTCAGACATTCATTCAAACATCATTTTCTAAACAAAATTTTGCAAGGAACTTAAAACCTTTATGACAAATATCATAGGATTTAAACATGGATTTTGGGAAAAAAAATATCAAGAGGTACAACTTCAAGGATCCTGATACAACAGAATTGAGGAAGTTAGGTTGTATGATCTCTTGTCCAGATAATTTCAGAAGAAGTTATGGAGGACTCTTAGGTGTCCTAAAGACCAATGTTGAAAAAGGAATTCTTGACACCCTTGTACAATTCTATGATCCTCTCTACCATTGTTTCACCTTTCTAGATTATCAACTTACACCCACTTTGGAGGGGTATTCATATTGGATTGGTTTTCCAGTGCTAAACAAGATTCCTTTCAATGGCTTGGAGGAAATTCCTAAGTACTCGATTATTGCAAAGGCCCTTCATTTGGAAACTTCAGATGTAAAAGACAACTTCACTTCCAAGGGAGGAATCAAAGATTTAACTTCCAATTTCCTAATAGAGAAAGCAACAGAGATGGCTAGAGCCAATATTATGAGTGTCTTTGAAGCTGTCTTTGCACTACTCATCTATGGTCTTGTGCTATTTCCAAATATCAACCACTATGTTGATCTTAATTCCATCCAAATATTTTTGAGTGGTAATCTATTACCTACTTTACTTGGGGACACTTACCATTCAATTCATCATAGGACTATGAAGGTTGTGGAACAATCATGCATTGCGCACCTTTGTTGTACAGATGGTTCAAGTCACGCTTGCCAAGGACTAGACTCTTTGTTGAAAATCCTGACAAACTCAGATGGTCTCAAAGACTTATGTCTCTCGCTCATACTAATTTGAATTGGTATGACCCAGCTTATGACAAAGGAGTTATCATCGATAGTTATAGAGAATTTCCTAATGTACCTCTTCTTGCTATACATGAGGGAATTAACTACAACCCCGCTCTTGCAAGACGTCAGTTTAGGTACCCCATGAAAGACAGACCTAGTAGTCTTTTAGTGTAAGGTTTCTTCTACCTCAATGAGGGTGGAAATCCAGATTTGAGAAAAGCAATTATAAAGGCTTTGCACACTATTCATAAAAAAAGGCAAGGATCAGCTAGAGAATAAAGGATGTGTTGCTTTTAAACCCTACACTCAGTGGTTCAACACAAGAGCCTGTGAGCTCAAGATGCCTTATCCTCTTGAGAAACCTTCACAACCTTTCATTGATATATCTTCTCCATCCGTATTGAGAAAAGGGAAGAATATCAAGAGCTCTTAACCCGGATAAAGCTAGAAATAGACACTTGGGAAGACAAATTTCATACTACAAGGACTGAGAGAAGAGAATTGAAGAGACAACTGAAAGAAAAGGATGACTTGATAGAAATCTTAGAGCAACGTGCTATGGAGAGACAAGAAGAACATGAGAATTTATTTTCCTCTAGTCATATTCCTCCTGCCTCAGGTGCTTGGAAAAGATCGTCGATCAACTAACAATGGAAACACACAACAGAAGAGGCAGAAGATGAAGCAACAACATCGGGCTGGATTTTCATCAACAAGATTTCCTTAGGACCCACATGTTTAACCTTTCTCATCATTGTTACATATCTTTTTGAAGTTGTACTTCCATTAATGTAATCCTTTGAATACATTAAATAAAATAAGATCTTTTTGCGTTATCCTAAATGTTATCTTATCTTATAATATTTTTTTTTTGGAAAAAAATAAAGAATTATATTGCCAAAAAAACAATGGGAGTACAAAGCCGATCCGAGGATCCAGGCAGCTAGACGACAAAAGATCAACGACAACAAACATTAATCTCTACTACACGGTCTTCCTAATTTCTCATTGTTTTCAGTTCTAATCAAGATCTTCTCTATGATATCATTACTGCAAAGACACTCCTTTTTCCCCTTCTGAAAAATAATCTGGTTCCTTATATTTCAGATCGCATACATAGTTTCAGTAAACGCGAGCTTTAGAAGTTTCTTCCTACAACCTTTACCGCTTGTCATTCTACAAATGGTCTTAAGCTCCAAACCCCATCCTTTTGGAATATGATATGCATTAATCCAGGTTAGGATTTGTACCCAAACTTTTTTGGTCACCTCACAAGCGAAAAAGATATGATCACAACTCTCCGGTAGTCCGCAGTACACACATTCATGCCATCCAAAGAGTAAAAATCGCTCTAGGTCTAGCAAGATTCCCGTAAAAGAGATTTTTCCAGTCTACTTTCAGTTTGGTCCCTCTAAACATCTGGTAAACCCTTTTGGTGACATATTTTCCGTTCACCTTGAGTTCTTCCCAGACACTAGACTTCATCAGGATGTCTCTATATTTGAATATTGCCTTAATAATCCAGGAACAATGAGGTTTCGGAATAAAATTTTCAACATCTTCCTTTTTAAGTAATACGTATGGATCCAGTTAATCCACATTCTATCCTTCTTTGCATAAACATTCCACAGTAATTTCCCTATGGTCACCTTGTTCCAATCTCTAAAATAGATGACATTTATACCACCTGCGGAAATAGGGTCACTGATGTGCTCCCAAGAAACAGGGGCTCTTCTCATTATCGTATCCTTCCCCGACCAGACAAAACTTCTACAAATGCTATCAATATGAGAAATTATCTTTTTTGGCAACGGGAAAATCTGCATCCAATAATTAGCAATTGAAAAAATCACACTTTTCACAAGCTGAACCCTTCCTGCATAAGATAAGAGTCTGGTACTCCAATGCTTTAACCTCACCATCATTCTCTCAATTAGAGGCTGGTAGTCATTTATCGTCAATTTTTTGCTGGCTAGGGGAACTCTAAGGTACTTAAACAGCAAACTTCCTATTGCAAAACCAGTTGTTTGTTGAATGATCTTTCTGGAATCTTCACCAACCCCTCCAAAGTATATCTTGCTATTTGGGATGCTAATAGTTAGACCTGTAGCCTCAGAGAATTCTTTCACCTTTTCCATGATCAGCCGCATAGATTCATTATCACCCTTCACAAACAGCAATATATCATCTGTAAAACAAAGATTTATAATTTTCAAGCGATCACATTTAGGGTGATAATTGAAGTTCGGATTCGCATCTAACCCTTGAAGAACCCGGTTGAGATATTCCATAACAAGGACAAACAGGAGGGGGGAGATAGGATCCCCTTGTCTAAGTCCTCTCTTAGCAGGAAGGATATTCGAAGGAATCCCGTTAATAGTAAATATATAAGATACGGTGGTAACACATGACAGAATCCATTTTATAAAAAACTTGTGGGAAACCAAACTCCACCATGATATGTTCTAAAGATTTCCATTCGACGGTGTCGTATGCTTTTTGAACGTCCATTTGGACCATACACCGGGGAGAAATGTTCTTTCGAGTATACCCTTTTACAAGCTCTTGCACCATCATGATGTTATCGTGTATAACTCTACCGGGAACAAAAGCAGACTGGTTATCTGCGACTATCGAACTAATCACCTCCCCAAGTCTTGATGTAAGGACTTCTGATACCATCTTATATATTACACTGCAACATGATATAGGCCTTAAATCTTTTATGGTTATAGCTGTATCTGATTTGGGTATCAGTGTGATCACTTAGCAGTTGACTGGATTAAGCATGTTTCCTGTGTCGAAAAATTCTGTTATAGCAGCAATTACATCCTGCTTGATGACAGCCCATGGTTTTTTGTAGGAAAATGCATTAAAACCGTCTATACCAGGAGCCTTAGAGTTACCAATGGTTTTCAACGCATTCCATATCCCCCCTCCTCAACGGGCCTTATAAGGCGAAGAGCTTGATCCGCATAAATTGTTTTTCCTCTTCTTGCAGCGGTGATATCAATACCTTTCAAATCAGTTATGTTGCTTTCGAGAAGAGTGGTATAGAAATTCAAAATCTCTTTCTCAATATCTTCATGTTTGTAGAGTTTTTGTCCTTTAAGAGATGTGAGAGTGTGGATCCCTTGTTGTTTGTTTTTCTCTTTAATCGATGCGTGGAAATAAGCGTTATTCCCGTCGCCCAGCTTGAGCCAAGTGACTTTTGATTTTTGCATCAGTATATTCTCCTCAATTTTATTAAGGTGAACAATCTGATATGTATAATGTTTTACATTGGCTATGGCTTGATCTTCAAACAGGTTATGACTTAAATATTCTCGGGCTTCATGTAGATTATGTCTGGCTTTTTGAATTTGATCTTGTATATCACTAACTTTCCTGATGAGGGGAGTCATGACATATTTAAGACGTTTGAGTTTAGTCCACATTGTATACATTGCACTACCATGAACTTGAGGCTCCCAACTGTTTGTAACAGTATGCATGAAAGAAGGATCTTGGGTTATGCAATTAAGAAACTTGAACATAGTCCTCCTCTTGGGTTGAGTTTGTGGCATTCCAACCTTTAAAGGAGCATGGTCAGAGATGTTAGGAGCTAATATTTCCACAACACTGTCTTGATATTTTTGAAACCAATCTACATTACCAATGAGTCTATCAATCCTAGAGTAGATGCATCTAATAAGATGTTTGTTGGACCAAGTGTAGTGATTACCCTTCGTGGTAGCTTCAAATAATCCAACGGATTGCATCATATCAGCAAGATCTCGATATTCATTTTCAGTCACACTATTCCCTCCAATTCCATCCTTACTTGTGAGAACGTTATTGTAGTCTCCCATAATAATCTAAGGTGTCGTGACGGTGCTGCTTAAGTTTTCAATTTCCTTCCAAAGCAGCTTGTGTTTTTCAAGCTGATTGTAAGCATACAAAACAGTCACAGTGTATTGCATTGAGTGATCCATTCCAAAAACTTCCAGATGGATAACTTGGTCTGTTGTCTTTATTATTTTCACATTGATCTGTTGATAATTCCATAATACCCATATCCTCCCATTGTCGTGGTTCTTGTAATTATCTTATAATATTTACGACATAATTGTTAAAAGTTCCTTGTAAAAACAAAGTCATTTGCATTTTGCACATCATACATCATTTTAGCATTTTTCATTTACAAGAAACTTACACGTGTTCTCACTTTGAAGCCAAATTGCCTCATTCATACAATACCCGAGCCAATCGTCTAAGTTTTAGGTTTCACGCGGATCACTAATAGTAGTGTCTTGGCCGTTGATAATCACTAAATGGACAGCCAAGATTTGTTTAAGGATAGTGAATAAACTCAATATGCACGCCATCTATAATGTTGGTAATGAGACTTGAAAAATGATGGTGTTGGGACTTTAACCCATGGCAAGACGATACCTATAATGACGGTTGGTTTAAATTACCCATGGTGAAAGGTCTGTAAGCATTTTGAAAAAATAAGTAAAAAATGCCACCTATAATGACGGTTGGTTTAAATACTCGTGGTTAAAGGTCTGTTAGCATTTTGGAAAAATAGGAAAGAAGTAACATGATTAAAATAAATTCAGAAAAATATAAAAACATAAAATTTAATCTAATTAGGTAAAATAAGAATTTTGAGAATTTTTTTGGAATTTTTTGAGACTATGAAAACAGTAAAAAATTCATTAAAAATAGAAAAAAGATGAATTTGGGGTTTTGAGGGTGAAGTCCCATAACTCTTCCGGAGTACAGGACTAATGACCGCACGATTTTTCTGCTTCAGATGCACGAAACAGATCTAAAAAAGGAGACGATTTTCCCTAAAATCGATTTTTTGAAGTGCAAGACCTAAAACTAAACTATAGGCTATAATGACGGTTGAAAACATAACCATGGTGAAAGGTTGTTGGCATTTTGAAAAAATATTTAAAAACCATAAATGCTGGTGCTGAGAATTGAACCCATGACCAGGCGCTACCTATAATGACGGTTCTTTAATTACCCGTGGTGAAAGGCCTCACATTTCACCACGGTTGGAATTTTAATCGTAATTAAAAAAACGCGCGAATCTATTACAACGGTGTATAGGCAAGCCGTTATAAGCCTGGCGTTGTTGTTTGCACGTTTTGTAGTAGTGCCACCTCCTGTGATACACACTGCTCCATACATTGAAGAACAAATCTTCCATGCTCCACCAAGTGAAACTGTGGGAATAGATAACCGATGGGATGAATTCTAAGATAAGTTCTCCAATCTACAGAAAGAGATTAAGGCTCTCAAAAGACAAGACCTATTTGGGAAAAACGCAGCTGACCTATGCCTCATTCCAAACGTCAAGATACCACTTAAATTTAAAGTACCTGACGTTGAAAAGTACAAGGGGAATTCTCGCCCACAAAGCCATTTGGTTATGTATGCATGAAAAATGTCCATGTAGACAGACAATCAGCAGATACTAATCCACTACTTTCAGGATAGTCTAACCAGTGTTGCACTCAAATGGTACATGGGATTAGACAGTGCCAAGATCCAGACTTTCGGCGATCTTGGCGAAACTTTTGTAAAACAATACAAGTACAACCTAGATATGACTCCTGACAGGGATCAGCTCAGGGCTATGTCTCAAAAAGAAAAAGAAACTTTTAAGGAATACGCTCAGAGATGGCGAGAAGTTGCCGCCCAGATCTGTCCTCCTATTGAAGAAAAAGAAATGACGAAGATATATTTGAAATGACCGCATGATTGCCAGTACGCCTAATGACTTTACTAAAATGGTGAACATGGGAGTACGTCTGGAAGAAGCAGTCTGAGAAGGGCGGTTAACCAAAGAGGCAAAATCATCTAAAAAACACAGAAGTGGGTTCCCAAAGAAAAAGAAACAGGATGTCAGCATTATGTTGCAAAGCCAGTCAAGACAAAGATATCAACTGCAACAGATAACAAATGTATCTCCTGTTATCAATTCGGCACCAACTCTGGCCCACTAGCCACAAAATTCTCAGAATCAAAATCAGCATCAGCATCAGCAACAACAACCACAGTATCAGCTAAGGCAGTAACAACCTCTACAACAGGCTCGCCCGCAATACAATAACAACAACAATAGTGTTCAAAGGTCACCCTTGTTTGACCCTATACCAATGTCATACGCAGATTTGTTCCCGACATTGTTGGCAAAAGGACATATTCAAACGAAGTGCCCTCCTATTCTCCCAAAAGACCCTCCTTATTAGTTCAAAACTGACCAATTTTGCCCCTATCATCAGGGAGCGCCAGGACATGGCATCGAGAACTGTTTTAGCTTCAAAGCTGATGTTCAAAGACTTATCAAAAGCGGCATTCTATCTTTCAAAGACAGTAACCCAAATGCTCAAGTGAACTCGCTACCTCAACATGGAGGAGCTTCTATCAACATGGTCTATGGATGCCCGGGCACTTATAAGGTCTTTCTCGTCCGCAATTTTAGGAGGAATTTGGTGAAAATACATGAAGGACATATTAGATGGGGTCTCATAGATTCCCATGATTATGCCGTATGCAGAGTTTGTTCTGTAAACAATCAAGGACTCTACATTGTACAAGTAGCCCTGCAGGAACAAATGGACCAAGGTTGGATTCAAGAATACAAAATGAGACCACACTAACCAATCAATATGGTACAAGGTTGTCCAGGAGAATACGCAGTTTATGATATCAAATATATCAGGGAGTCGTTGGTCAAATTTCACAAATGCTTGTGTAAACTTGATTACTTTGGTCCCAATCATCATGATCATGCTACTTGCAGAAAATGTCGCAGAAGTCGACGTGGTTGCCTTCTCATTGAAAATGAGATCCAAGGGTTGTTAGATCGAAGGACCATTACGGTCCTCCATGAAAGAGAACCTATTGATGGTGAATCTGATGAGGATGTTTACACCATAATTCCTCAGTTTAATGAACCCGAACGAATGGAAATTCATTTTAATAGTAGAAGAATTCCTGATGTCCCCACCATTGAACCTATAGAAGTCATCTATGATAGTCAGAAGACCATCATGACTCCTTTGGTCATTTATTTACCAGGTCCAGTCCCATACAAATCAGAAAAGGCCAAACCCTACAAGTACAACGCTACAATGGTTGAAGATGGGAAGGAAGTACCCTTACCATCTATTGGCAACATCGCTGACATAAGCCGAGTTACCAGAAGTGGTCGGGTATTCAATAAAGAAGTTGAGGATATGGATGCAAGAAAGGAGAAGCACATTGAGAATCCTTTGGAACCAATTGGTCAAACAAGTGATACCAATCAAATGAAAGATAATGATGAAGTTTTAAAGGTGATCAAGAAAAGTGAATACAACATTGTGGACCAGCTGTTAAACACACCTTCAAAGATATCCATGTTATCTCTTTTAATGAGCTCTAAGGCTCACAGGGAAGCTCTACAGATGATGTTAGAGCAAGCCTTTGTAAACCATGAGGTAATAGTGGGTCAATTTGGCAATATTGTTGCTAACATTACTGCATGCAAGCCTTAGTCAAATGCATGAAGGATGCTTTGCCAAGTGTGTTGGTAGACACTGGTTCATCACTAAATGTCATGCCAAAACCAACTCTTAAAAATTTGACATTTCAAGGCACTCCTATGAGGGGAAGTGGAAATTTTGTCAAAGCTTTTGATGGATCCAAGAAGACAGTTATTGGTGAAGTTGATCTTCCTATAACCATTGGCAGCCATACGTTTCAAGTCACTTTCTAAGTAATGGACATCCAAGCAGCATACAGTTGTTTGTTGGGTCGTCCATGGATTCATGAAGCCGGAGTAGTCACTTCAACACTACATCAAAAGCTGAATTTTATAAAAACGCCAAGTTGGTTACTGTGTGTGGTGAACGGGCTTTGGTTGTTAGTAATCTGTCATCATTCTCTTACTTAGAACCCGAAGAGGTTATTAGGACCCTGTTCCAGGAACTTTCTATAAGTAGCAAAAATAGCAAAGGGGCATCCATTTCATCTTATAAAGACGCCGTCTGAGTAGTGGAGAGTGGTGTCACTAAAGGATGAGGACAAATTGTGGTTCCTGCCAATAGCCAGACCAAAAGAGACCTCGGTTTTCTCCAGCATATGAAAAAACTACAAAAAAGAGTGAAGGAATTCCTCCCATTAAAAATACTTTTCACAGTGGAGGTTTTATTTTTTTTGTCCCTTAAGAGGTCGATGCCAATAATAGAGATGACTCTTAAGACGAATCCTCAGATTCTGAAGAAGAATGGAGATCCTATCTCAATGATCCTGGTTACATATCGCAAGAAGAAACGCATACTCTGTTATCTTCTCTACAAGAGAAATATAAGGATGCATCCGAGCCAGTTGATGAAATGGACATAGAAGATTGCAACGATGAGAATTATCCCACTTCCGTTTCTTCACCAAAAGAAGACACAATTATGAAAGATATTACTTGTCACTCTAAGGATGATTCATATATTTTTCCAAAGGTATGGGATGCCTACCTAGAAACCCCTGGGTATGACAGCCAACCGGAAGATGCCTACATACAATTTTATACTCCTTAACCCATCGAGAGAGCAGTTGAAGATCATCTTTTTGACAAATCTTTAACGATTGCTGAAAGAGATTTCATTCATTATACCATGCCAGAAGTAAATGTCATAATGGAAGATAATTCTGAAAAGGACTTATCCACATACATGGAACCTCCCAAAATTCTGCAAAAGCTGCCCAATCATCCCTGGGGCATGTCGCACAAGTTTATGCAAGCTGTCACAATTTCTATTAATCTACCAGCCAAAGAAAAGCCTGAGCAGGTGAAAAGAGTTCCCAAAAGTGGAACTACATCATGTGATCTCAATGTATGCGATGGGAACCTTATTTAGAAGACCACGGGTATATGTCTGTCATACCCCAAATTTTGACCACCAAGATTTCCCATCATTGTGAGAATCATCATCAAAATATGGAGGTACCATCATGCCTCATCAATCTCCTCAAACATGGTTGAGCATTCACTGCAATCAAGAATTAGGGTTTTAAGCCCTCTCAGGATACTTAGACAAAGGATCAATCAAGAAATGACATGATCTTCAACTTGTCTAACTTCTCAAACATCCACAAAGGATCAAGAGGAATCCCACATCAAGAATCAAGCACAAAGTTGTGGCATTATGATGTTCTCTACTTTATAAAATGCTTTTCTTGTGATTGTTTAGAGAAATGGTGTCACATGCAAGTAAACATGCTTGATAATGTAGCAATTGGTAAAGTAGAGGTCGAACCCACAAGGAAGTGATAAAGGAATTGAAATACTAGTATTAATCTCTTTGTTTAAAATAAAGTATGAGCAAGGTAACAAAATAATAATAATAAGAAGAAACAGGAGCAACACCCAAATAACTAAAATAAGATTTATAAATAAAAAGGAGTTAAAATATCAGAGAGAGTAGTTGATGAGCTAAATCCATTAGTATAGTTGTTGTTAGAATGCTTTTATGATGTGAAGTGTCGTGCCTCAAAAGGTCAGAACGTGATCTAGTGGTGTATCTCTACAACATCAAAAACATGCATAACTAGGGCAAGCGAACAAATCTCTAAGTCTCACTTGTAACCCTAAAATACATTTGGTTTTAATTCTGAAATCCGCTTAACCACTTTTGTTATGAAATCCGCTTGTTTATTGGATCTCTCTCAAAAATAAGGTTTTACCTTTTTCCTAGTTGATCACTCTAAGAACCAAGTTTATAGCATAAAAACACATAACAAAATAAGACACTAGTCAACACATCATATCAACATAAAAACAACTTTTATACTAACTTCATTAGTCTCATCAAACAAAGGTTTAGCTCATATTGAGCTGAGTACAAACTACGGGAGTGAAACTAATAAGAAACACTGTCTTACAAAGTGTAGTAAAGAAATACAACCTAGTAATAACTTGGAGATCTCTTGCATTGAGTAAACAGCAACAGCTCTCGGCAGAGTGTACAAGTCTGGATGAGAATAGAATACTCTCTACTAATACTTCCAACTCTTGGAAAATAAAACTAAAACTTAAAACTGAAAAAAACTGTTTGTTGTGTGTAAATCTCCGGTCCTCTCTCTTCAATGCACAAGCTCTCTTTATATAGTGATGAGTGGAAGTGGTAGTTGCTCCTTTTTGGGATCGTGGGTCTCTTGATAAAAATAAGGTTAGGCCCAAATCAAATTCTCATGTGGACCAGCTGTCCCTCAATCCTTCTGTTGCAAGCAATCTGGTACAGATGTTGGTGGGAGATAAATCTGCTTTTTGCAGGCGGCAGTGGCAGAGTGGTGGAGCAGCGCAGACGGCTGTTGGTTTTGGTGTTGGGCACTTTTTTTGCATTTTGGTCCGCACCGTACTACCATTTGTCTTCTAGCTTCCTTGATCTTATCCATTCCTTTTGCTCCAATGCTCTTCAAAATGCTGCCACGTGAGCCCTAGTCATCCTTGGCTTCCTTCACCAATCTCTAATTCTCTTGGTGAAATAGTTGATTAAATTATCAACTACTTTCTTTCCAAAAGCTCCTCGTTCTGCTCCGGAATCTGTCATCCGGGGTCATGCCTCCTCTCACCATCATCTAGCTTCCTTTTAGAGCACAAACACATTGAAAACATAAAAGAAGCACCTAGTGTGCTTAAAGCTTAAAACATGCTGAAATACATTAAACTCATGCCACATCAGTAAATCATGAACTAAAAATGTCACATAAAATGGGCCAAAGTAACACACTAAAATAGTGTTATCACATTCCAAGTGGATTGAGCCTCGAAACACCCGATGTCGCCGAATTAGGGTTTTGGACGACCGGGGCCTCCAGAGTGAAATTTTCACAAGAGGATGAGCCAAGACTCCAACATGTGACTCAATATGCTCAAAATAACCCTAAGAATCCATTTGCAAAGCTAAATTACCCTCAGAGGATGCATTCCCCAAAAGTTGGGCATTAGGGTTTTACGCATGGAACCGCTCCGAAGCCAAAAGTCAAAACATGACTTTTTTGGCAAAAATGATCCTTATGATTCATATTTTCATAAAATGTGACTAATAAGGACATTTGAACAAGGATTAATCAAGAAATCATGATAACTTGTAAAAAGGGCAACCTTGAAAAATTGAAAATTTTTCTGTTATTAAGTTTAATTGATTTTGGTGCCAACTTCCAAGGACCATAACTTTGGATCTAAGCAACCATTTTGGGTGATCCAGAGCTGGATTTGTAGGTCTTGTTACACTCTACAAAAGCTTCAACTACCTCCAACTCCAATTCTTTATGGATTTTAAGTTATGGAGTGATCAAATTGACAAAAATGAAGAAAATTACACTTTTCCAACACTTAGTCAAAATCTGCCTAAGTTACCAGCCTTGGACATCAATGTTCATGAGGATTTTTCAGTTGGATTCAAATAGTTTCAAGACAAACTATGATCACACATGTATTGTATCATATAAGGGCTCTTTAAAATGCACAAGAGCCTCCCATAACTCAACCTAAGCAGGAAGATATGAATACCTCAAATCCACCATTTCCAACTGTCCTAAGCAAGGCAGAATTTGGTGTTTTGCTGGATTTGACAAAATTGGACAACTCCAAGCCTTGTCATCCATTTGGACACATCAGAGGATAAAACAAGAGGGAAATGATCTGATCCCCAAGCCTCCCAAGTCCAAGAATCTACACATAGCCATAACAAACCTAAAAAGGCTAAAAGGTGCCAAGACTCCAATTTTGTTTCCAAGCATTCAATGGATGCACCAAGGTGGCATGAACTAACACATTCCTAACTGAATGAGTCAAGAATAAGCTCTAAATCAAAGGACCATAGGCATGTGCCCTAACCTCAAGTCAATGGCTAGAGGAGACTTGAAATTCCTTTTGATCAACATTGGCCAAAGACCTGCTGCAGCTGCCATTCACTATTGATGCCAAAACAAACTTGACACACTATAAATAGACCTCAATTATGATCAGTTTAAGTACACCAAAGCACCCAAACTGATGCTTTCCTCAAAATCTCTTCTTCACTCCAATTTTTCCTTCTAACTCAAGTCACTATCGGGTTTTGAGATTGAGAGTGATTCCAACCAAACCAATCGCACACACACCCCTCATAAACATCATGTATGAGTGATCCATAACACAAAATCACATCTGGAACATCAAATTCACAAAATCACCAGCCAATTGCTCAAGTTCTTGACAAAGTTGCAGTTGAGGTACCACAACCAGTTCCAACTCATTTCAATCCACTCCAAGCATTCAAACACACTCCTTGGCACTTAAGGAAGCTGTCCAGATCATTGGAACCTAGCTGCAACACGTACGTCACCAAACTCGGTCACCAGCCGCAAGAGGTAAGCCTGACACCTTCAAACTCTATGTTCCATGCATCATAAATGAATTTGTGAGTTACCATCTTGTTCCTACACACACACACACACACACACACACATATATATATATATATATATATATATATATATATATATATATATATATATATATATAGAGTAATAACCCTCAATCAATTGCCATGAATCAATCGTGTATGGAATTTCATTGTGTTCATGCTGAAATTAGGTTTCTTGAGGTTTTCTTCTGATTTCTCAATCCATACTAAATATAAATGCAATTAATCTATATGGTTGTGATCCTTGTTAAAAACAAACAAGATTGGTGTTTGAATCGTGCAAAACCATTGGGTAATCGGAGAGAAAAGTGAGAAAACGGAAATCACCCATGGCGCGGTCACGAGGAAGAAGAAAGTGACCGTTGGCGCCATAATTCAAATTATTTGAATTTTTGAATTTTGGTTATTTTGTTTAATTGATTCAAAAATTAATTTCTCTCTGAATTTTTGTGTTTTTAAATTGATTCTTTTTCTCAAAATTCACAAAAGTGTTTAAATATTTTATTTTACAAAAAAATCCAATTTATATTATTTATTTAATATAGTTAGAATTTTTGTAATTAATCTCATTTTATTTGTTTCTAAACATTTTTGAAATGAAATTCCCACTTTGATCTTTCAAAACCAATTGAATTTCAAACTTTCATGTAATTAAACATGATTTTTCAAATTTTTTTTCAAAGTGTACAACTTGTTTTTGAATATATTTGGTATTTTATATCACTTTTTTCATTTAATTTCCTTTGAAAAATGACATTTTAATTTAAAATTAGGGTTTCCTCTCGATTTTAAATTTTCAAACACCTATGGGCCTCTAATAAAGTGTAAGACCCAATCCTTGTTATACATAAATAATTTTGGGCCTCAGTCATTGTATAAGTCCCGATGGGATTTCAAAAATCTCGGGGCGATCGCCGCTTTCAAAACAAAAATCATTTGGGCCTCTCTTTGAGTTGTAAGCCCCATTTCTTGTATAAAAATAAACTTTGGGTCTCTAATACAGTGTAAGACCCAACCCCCTTTGTACATAAATAATTTTGGGCCTCATTCATTGTATAAGTCCCACTGTGTTTTCAAAATCTCGGCGCGATCTTCGCTTTTCAAAACATTTTCATTTGGGCCTACCCTTGTGTAGTAAGTCCCATTTCTTTTCTTTTTCAAACCTTTGGGCCTCTCCTTGAGTTGTAAGACCCATCCCTTTGTACAGAAAACCTTTTTGGACCTCAGTCATTGTATAAGTCCCGATACAATTTTTAGATCAACGGTACGTTTACTGTTTCTCATCTGGGCCTCTCCTTGAGTATAAGCCTCAATCTTCTTTTCAAAACAACTTTCCCTTTTGATTTAGGTTCAAACTCATAGCTGTTATCAAAACTTTCTTTAATTTCTTGAACAACTAACCATACACCTGTTACAATGGAAGCTTGCTCGCCTGTAAGTTTTAAACAGCTTTTTTTACATGCTTTCATATATATATATTTGTCTGTATTTCTGGAAGCTTGCTCTCCTGTAAGTCTTCTTTCATATCCTTTTAAATACTTGTCATATATCAACTGTATATATACTTATATATCTGCTTAGAGTTTTCCCCGACAATTAGGTCTAGAACTAGATAAAGCCAGTGGTCACTCTTAAATACAGTCAAAACTAGTTCCCCATAGGAATTTCTAGATACAGTCTTGTCTTCTCTTGGGCTTAAACAATATGTAACAAAGAGAAAGGCATTATTCTCGGTGAAACTTTTCTCAGACTGTCACTATTAGAAATCTGTCAAAAAAGTTCATTTCCCCAGAGAGGATTAATTCTCGGTGAAACCTCTCCTAGATTTCTTCAAAAGATTATTCCTGGTGAAACTTTTCTTGAACCCTTCTTAAGTTTGGACACACAGGCTTCCTAAAAGCATCCCCGCCTTCTCTTGGGCTTTGTACAAGGACCCTCCGGCTTCTTAGAAGTTCTCATGTGTTCTCTTGGGCTTAATACAAGGACCCTGAAGACCTCTTAAAGGTATAGGACAGAACCTAGTCATCCTTTGTTAGAGCAGTCTTTCTAAAGAGTCAAGACCTCAGACCAATTAAGGGTTGATTCTCATCCCTTAAAACACCAGCCTCCTCTTGGGCATCATACAAAGATAAACTCTTCCATACCAGTAGACTTGGACTGTCCAATCCCCTCTTGGATCTCAAAGACATTCTCAAGTTCCCTACAAACACGGAAGAAACTCTAGTCATTTAACCAATATCCAGTAGAGTTAAAATCCTCACAGGATCTAAAACTCAGTCTTTTATCCTAAAATTTCCCCATCTAGGGTCAACTTACCATCAGTATAACACTATCCTAAATCAGAACCTCAAGGCATCTGATACCTCAACTCTTCTGTAATCCTCAGCAAGAGTTGATTCCGCATTCTGGACCTGCCTCTAGATCTCAATAATCCTCAACAAAATCCAGCCTCCTCTTAGGCTTTGTATAATGACTTTCCTCAGCAGAATTATCCCCAACATCACCCTTTTGTTGAGTCCATCTTCTTTCTTAAAACACTCTCTTGTTGAGTTAACCCTTTTCAGCACTCTCTTGTTGAGTCAATCTCCTAAAAAGACTCTCTTGTTGAGTCAAACCCTTTTTAGACTCAATCTTGGGCTTTGTACAAGACAAACATAGCACTGCCTTGTTGAGTCAATCACCTTTCCACACTCTCTTGTTAATTCAGTGGTAAAAAATAAACACTCTCTTGTTGAGTCATTCCTTTTTTTGCCTCAATCTTGGGCTTTATACAAGACATATATAAACTTTCTCCAACAAAGTCAAAATCTTCATAACCTTCTCTTAAGCTCGGGTTAAATATCTTCCCCAGCGGAGTCAGTTCTTCCCAGCCTTCTTTTAGGCTTTGAGAAATAATATCCCTAAGTAGAATCAATCTTCTTTTCAGCTTCCTCTTAGGCTTTGTATAATGATTTTCCCAGTAAGGTCAGCCTCAATCTTGGGCTTTGTACAAGACACCTAAAAATCCTCAGCTGAGTCAGTCTCATTTCAGCCTCAATCTTGGGCTTTGTACAAGACACCAAATAAAACACTCTCTTGTTGAGCCAGTCTTATTTTAGCCTCAATCGTGGGCTTTGTACAAGACACCATATAAATTTCCTTGAACAGAGTCAACACTCTTTTCAGCCTCAATCTTGGGCTTTGTACAAGACACCGTATAAATCTCTCCAGCATAGTCAATTCCCTTTTTTAGCCTCAATCTTGGGCTTTTTACAAGACAGATAAAATCTCTCACCTATAGGGTCAGTCTCATTTTAGCCTCAATCTTGGGCTTTGTACAAGACAGACAAAATATTTCCCTGGAAAGTCAACTTTTAGCCTCCTCTTAGGCTTTGTATAATGATATCACCCAAAGAGACAATTCTCTTTCAAGCCTCAATCTTGGGCTTTGTACAAGACAGATAAACACTCTCTTGTTGAGTCAGTTTTTTCCAACCTCTTCTTAGGCTTTGTATAAGGACTTCCCTAGTAGAGTCAATCAATCTCTTAGCTTCAACCTTGGGCTTTGATCAAGGCACACAAAAATCAACATCCCCTTAGAGGAAATCTAAATCTCTCTATAGGAAGATATTCCTCTGTGTTATCACAAATCAAAATAGATAAATCAAAACAAACCCTAATCCCAGATAACCGCTGTAAGTGGCACACTGGTTGATTCAAAATTCCAAGTTGTCGTCCATCTCTTATCCTGGTAAAAATCCTCTCTTTCATCTAATTGTTGTAAGCGGCAAGCCTCTGGATTATTTACATCCACGCCACTGTCCTTCTCTTAGCATGGAAAATTCCTAAGGAAAAATGGCACTGCTCAACACTGAGTTAAAGTTTTCTCCTTCATGACAAATCCCTCATAAAGGAAATTATGGCATTACTAGATTCTCATATCCCAGTTAAAGTAATTTTCCTTTATAATCAGTCACCCAACAGTTGTGATAAACAGACAAGATGTATCCCTTTAGAGATGACAAATTCTCTCTAAGTCAAACCTTTTAGCTTCAATCTTGGGCTTTGAACAAGACACAAATACCCCTTTAGCTTCAATCTTGGGCTTTGAACAAGACACCAAATATCTTTTTCCTCCCATAGAATAGGAGGAACTACGATTGCTCTGATTTCCATGTTTCTTTAAAATGGGAATACGTAGGCATAAAATTGTGAAATCTTAGTGAGCATACCAATCAAAACTTTAAGTCCAGTACCTTCACTCGTCAGAAACATCGGAAAACCCAAAATCAAACAAAAACTCTCTCTCTCTCAAACATTCCCAAAGGATAAACTTTCCCAACCCACAACAGATAAACACCATCAAGTATAAAAGCAGAACTTATTGCTAACAACCTGTGGATAACCATATATAGGATGGGGAATTGACAACTCCCCATTGTATAACCTGACCCCGAACTCCCTGAATCTCTTAAGCGTTTGTTCAGTTAAACATTCGCGTGCAAGGTTAGTTTTAGATAGCTTCCCTTTCCCTTCCAGCTTCATGGGATAAATAGGAAATCAAAAAGTAGCACCCCACTCCTACCATTATGGTGAGGAGAAACCCATGGCGCTAAGGTGGTCCTGTCACCAACAAAAATCGCACGCTACAGTAAAATGGCGACTCTGCCGGGGAGCCAAATTAAGACTAGAATTTCTAAGAGGTCTAGGTTGTTAGAAATTTTCTACATAATATATATATATATATATATATATATATACTGCTTTTCCTACTTGATATCCGTGTTTATTTTTTTGTCAATGGGAATGCGAGTGATTTCGCATGTGGAAAGTTTGAGAGAACCCTATGATAGGTGATGGCATAGACGGGTGATCTTATAGGGAGTGATTCTCGAATAAGCGATCCTGGTAGACCATCAAATTAGTGGAGATACCCTTTGTGGATTCAATGCTTAACGACTCCGTCGTGAAGGTAGATTGTCCCAATGTGGTATCTGTGAAACTGAGGATTTAGTAGACATTAACCATGTGGCCATTTGGTAGTGCGGTAGCTATCGGAAATAGTTGACACGCGATACTACACTCAATTGAGATTACCCTAGGATGCTACAGCTCGCTCGGGTGAACCAACTTACTGTTGTTATCCCTAGGGGGTCAATGATTTTGGGAACTTTTAACCCGTTCTATAGGTACAAAATTCACCATAATACAACCTTTGGGGATGGGTAGAGCCATGACTCCATGCTCGTGACGTTGAACCCTTGAACCCATGGTTTTTTCAATGTTTTTGTGTGCTGCATTCATGCATTCATCTAAAAAACTCTTAAACAAAGAAAAAATCTTCTTTTCTCTTCTCTCTCTTTTTAAATTAAACTAAAACAATGATTGCAAATATCAGAGAGAAAGATTGCATTATGGATTTCGGTAGAAGGAAGACGCACAAGTACACCTTCAAGGCTCCAAAACTAGAGGATATAAGGGGGTTGGCAAGGATGATCACCAACCCTGATGCTTTCAGAGCTAAGTACGGAGGGCTGCTGTCTTTGTTAAGGGTCCATGTAGTTGAAGGAATCCTGTCTACGCTGATTCAGTTCTACAATCCAGTTTATCACTGTTTCACATTCCCGGATTATCAACTAGCACCGACGCTAGAAGAGTACTCTGACCTGACTGATTTACCCATCACAGACCAAGCTCCCTTTTCTGGACTGGAAGAAATTCCAAAGGATCAAACCATTGCAAGAGCAATCTATTTGGATGAGTCAGAAGTCAGGACTCACATGACCACTAAGGAAGAAATCCAAGGTTTACTGGCCAAGTTTTTGGTAGAGAAAGCCCTGCACTTTTCCAGTGTAGGAAACGTTACTGCTGTCAAAGATATATTTGTTCTACTCACATATGGGTTGCTCATTTTTCCCAACATCGATAACTTTGTCGATACCAATGCCATTAAGATATTTCTGATTGGAAACCCCGTACCGACCTTGCTCACAAATGCTTATCATTCTGTACACTTAAGGAATTTGTACAGTGGAGGAATGGTCACATGCTGTGTACCCCTGCTTTACAAGTGGTTCACTTCCCATTTACCTAAGTCTGCTTCTTTTTGGGATCATAAGGGTAGTCTACGTTGGTCACAGAGAATCATGTCTCTTACCAACTCTGACATAGATTGGTACAATTGGATCTATGACGGGATAAGGATCATCGACCGTTGTGGAAACTTCCCTAATGTACCCCTCATAGGAACTAAAGGAGGAATCAATTATCATCCAATTTTAGTTCGCCGTCAACTTGCATACCCGATGAGACATATCCCGCAAAATGTTCATCTGGAAGGTCTTTTCCTCAAGGAAGGAGAAAATGACAGGGCACTAAAGAAAGAAATAGTGCATGCCTGACAACATATTCAAAGGAAAGGAAGAAAGTATATAGGAAGACCGGAGTGTATCTCTGTGGAACCTTATCTCCACTGGGTACAAACTAGAGCCCTCAAGCTGATGATGCCTTACCCTCGTCAAGAAGTTCTTCCGTTAAAGGAATATGTCCTTTATTTTATGTCTGGTACGGAAAAACTCCAGGTCGCTCTCAACAAAGTTCAATGGGAAAAGAACTCTTGGAAAAACAAGTACCAAACTCTCAATGTAGAGTGTACCAAAATCCAGGAACTGTTAAAAGAAAAGGATGCTCTGATTAAGATACTAGAGCAGCATGTTATAGAGAATCAAGATGACCGAAGAAGCTTGCTCGCTCCTTTCACTTGGCAAATGACTGACAACCCAACAATGGCTGACAACCCGACAACGGCTGAAGAACCCCGGTCAAAGAAAAGGAAAATACCAGAACCAGCATCTGAGCTCTCTTCAGAGAGGACTCAGGATCTATAAGTTCAGGCATTTCTTTTACGGCACTTTGTAAAATACTGTATTTCCCTTTCTGCAATCTTTCAAATTTAATAAAACGGGGTCTCTCCACTGTACGATATTTGCAATCTATTTGTTGAAGTTTCTTTTTTATTAAAAAACAAAAAAATTAATATATATCATTGCATATCATTCATCATTCTCACATAACGCATTCTTCTTACCTTTGAATCTCACGTATGTGTCATAATTCTAGAGTCAAACTGTCTCATTCGTACAATACTCTGGCCAATCGACAAAAGAAAATGGACGATCTCGAGAAAGAGAACAAAGAGCTGAGAGAAGAAATCGACACTCTGAAGGAAGATCTGAAAAAACTTCACAGTGACATGCAATCTCTGGCAACAGCTCAGAGACAACAACAGAGGACTGTGATCTCGGAGATCACATCTACGCCCATAGTGGAGGCGTATGATCCTCGGTATAACATGCCTAAAGATCGTCCCTGGGGCATGCCTATCAACTTTATCCCTGAAGGATACATCCCACCGGTCACTGAAGACCCAGAAACTGCAGCAGGAACCGTTAGGCCTGAAGGTTACAAACTTCGAGAAATCGAAGATGCAAGAGGCATGACAGCAACTCCTGAAGGTTACAAACTTCGGGATAGGGAAGCACCAAGAGTCACCGTCGTAATGGCTATACCACAACCAGTGGTACATATTATCCCGGAAGGACAGATTCCACAGGTAATTCCTGGTGGAAATGAAAACATGTACGATAGGATGAATGAGTTCCAGGAGCATTTCCTGGAGATGCAGAAGGAACTACATGCCATTTGTGGCTAGGATTTATTTGGAAAAGACGTTGCAGACCTTTTTCTGGTCCCTAACGTGAAAATCCCACACAAATTCAAGGTGCTTGACTTTGAAAAATTCAAGGGCAACTCTTGCCCTCAAAGTCATTTGGTGATGTACGCTCGAAAGATGTCAACTCAGACAGAGAATCAACAGCTACTGATCCATTATTTCCCGGACAGTTTAACCGGTGTCGCACTCGAATGGTACATGGGTTTAAACCGCACCAAGATCATCACTTTCAGAGATCTTGGTGCTGCCTTCGTTCAGCAATATAAATATAACCTGGACATGGCACCAGACAGAGATCAACTCAGAGCAATGTCGTAGAAGGACAAGGAAACTTTTAAGGAATATGCTCGGAGATGGCGTGAAATTGCCGCCCAAATTTGTCCCCCTCTTGAGGAAAAAGAGATAAAAAAGATCTTTTTGAAAACCTTAAGCTCATTCTATTACGGCCGAATGGTCGCCAGTGCACCCAGTGACTTCACTGAGATTGCGAACATGGGAGTACGCCTTGAAGAGGCAGTCCGAGAAGGACGTTTAGTCAAAGATGCAGAGCCATCAAGCAGTGCCAAAAGATACAGTAGTGCTTTCCCAAAGAAAAAAGAGCAAGATATTGGTAATATCTCTCTTTTCGAAAGCAAAGGTGAAGGTATCTACCAGTAGCAGCGGTAACTCCTGCTATCAACCCTGCGCCAGCTCCAACATATCAACCTCAGGTTTCTCAGAGCCAACCGAATCAACAACAATATCAACAAAGGACACAACAACCTCTTTAGCAGGCTCATCCTCAGTACAACAACAACAATCGTACAACACTACCACCAGGTGTCGCTCCCGAAAGATTCGCATCCAACGGTACAAACGCGAGAGTGGCGCAAAAGAACACAGAGTCGCCAGAAAAGTGTATTTATCCCAAGAGAGGGAAAGGAAACACTGCATAAACCTGAAAGAAGGGAAAGAGCATGGTCACGCGACCAAGAGAACGGGTACGGGAGTCGGTTACGCGGAGGGAAGGTGTTAGCACCCAACACGTCCATCGTACTCGATGGGATCCACGCTTGTTGTCTGCATCAAAGGGTGTCGTCGTATGGAACTCCACTGCTACTGGACCGGCGAAGAGAACGAGGACGGAAAGAAACGAAGAAATAAATGTAGGGAAAATAAAAGAAGTACTCGCATGGGCCCTACCCCACTGCCTACGTATCTCATCGGGAGCATGAGAATTAGAGCGACGTAGTTCCCCTCACTAGGGGTGGATTGTGTTTTTAGGGAACGGCTTACGTTCTAGCTCAGGTGTTGCAGCTCGCTGAATCGAGACTTAGGCGTTACCGTCTTGCAAGAGAACGAGTAGGAGCACGTTCGTACGTTGAGAGTGAGTGAGATGAGAAAAGAATTCCCGAAGGAAAGACGTTGTTGTTTGTTGAAGTTTTTTAGACAGAAGTGTTTTTTAAGTTAGCTTGTAACTTGCATTGCACCAAAGTCTATCATGCGGGAACGAGTGAATCGCATGGTCGCCCCCAAATGGAACGTATGCTAAACACTCTAGAAGAGGAGGGGGGCCCCTCGTTCTTCATTTCCTACATTTAAGGCTCAGACGCAATACACGTTAACCTTTATTAAGTATTTTTTACTTTTCTTTGAAGATGAGAAGAGAAGCGACACAAGGGAAACTCTAAAGGGATACTAAGAGTCCTAATGTTATCATGCATGGAGATCCTAGGGTTAGTGAAGTTTAGGAGAGAAGCAACTACCTAAGACCTAATGCTAATCCTACTCCAAGCTTAATCAGAAATTAAGTTGGACTAGGTAGCTCTAAGGGGGAGGGAATCCAAGACTTAATCAAGTCTTGAGATTCATGGGGTGAGAAAGAGTGAAAGAGAAGAAGAAGAAAGAGAAGGATAAGATGAGAAGCAAGATGGGGCAGCAAGTACATCACAATCATCATGTCCAACTCAAGTCAATCAACATGTTTCAAAGATCAATACAAATCACTTCAAGTAATCATGCAAAGATAAACATGGAAGGATGCAAGCACACTTGAATTAAACGCACAATTAAACACACATGGATCTCACACCAAAGTGAAATGAAAAAGACAAGATGAAAATAAAACAAGACCAGAACTCACATCATATCATCATCAATAGTTCACATATGCAAAAGAGGTTCACATTATGCAATATGATGCACCATAGAAGTTACAAAGCAAAAGGGATGATATGCATCACATAATTCAAACCAAATGCACCCAACAATGCTCAAGTAACATGAAAATCAAGTATAGAACTCAAGAGGAAGTAGCATATACATCAATGTCATATCAAACCCAAACTCAAGTCATACAAGATTAAACATCCATCAACAACTTCAAAACATGCACCAAAAATGAGAAAGACATTCACTTAACATCCATGCAAACCAACAAAGAAGTGTGTGAAGCAAAGAGTGAGAACATGTCACATAAAACACCTTAAACCAAGAGGGTCAGAACCTCTAGCATGTCATACAAATCAAACAAAAGGTTTCATACATGAATGGATTCACACAAAGAAGCAATCACAAGATTAGGTTGAGCATTCCACAAAGTTCAAGTCCAAAACAACAACACTTTGTAAAATCAAGAACAAATAGGAAAATGAGTGAAAAGAGATGATTCCAAAGCCACAATTAAGCACAAACAGAACATGATCACACCATATAAACATCTCAAGCATCACTCAATCACAAGTAAGCAAATGTACACAAACTAGGTCAAGTATCAAAGTATGCCTCATTCAAACTTGCATCACAAACAAAACTCAACCAAAAACAGCAAAGTGGATTAATAAAATCCCAAAAAATATTCAAACATAAGCTAATTCAGTCAAGTAACATGTGCAAAAAGATTGGATCAAAAAGAGTTAAAGAGCTTGTCTAAAAGTGATCCACAAGTCAAGATGTGTACATAATCGAACAAAGATTGAGGGTCAATAAAACTTGAGTGGCAAGTCACTAAAAGTAACTCAAACCAACCTCAAACCAGCATCAAAACATCCTCATATAATCCTCCACAAGTAACCAAGATATTGGTCTCAAATGATGAGTAAAAGTTAAGAACATCCTAACCCTAAATGAAAGGTATCATTGGAAACTCATCACCAAATTAAATCAAAATAAAATATGAAAATAAAATAGGAAATAAAAATAAAAATATGGAAAACAATCACAAGACATTAAATGATTAGAAAAATATTTTTGTGAATTTTTATAAGAGTTTATCAATCAAAATAAAATTGAAACAAACTAATTAAAACAAAAAAAAGAAATTAGAACAAGTAAGAAGCAAGGGGATGCATGCAGTAAAAACAACTACAAAGTGGAACAAGCAAAGGCGCATTGGGCCAGAGAGTTGGGGGGTGTAGATATCACACGCATGCTAAGCCCAAACCAACCTTTAAAACTCAGAAGCAAACAAAAAAACAACTTAAATGAAACGGTGCGTTTCACTGAGCCACGCTGGAATTACAAAATGAGGTGGACGAGGACCGCGCTCTCATTGGCTAGTCAAAAAGTCAGCAACCTTGCCACCATCACACATCAGATGCCGGAGCCCTAGCACCGGTCATCTTCTCTGGGAGGCTCGTCGGAGCTTCTGGATGAAACTTCACCAAAAATCACAATCATATACGCCATTTTGCACAGAAAATCATGGTGATTCCAAATCCGCAAACAAAAATCAATTTAAACATGTTTATCATCATGAATCGAAGGCAACAAAGAATCATGCTCAAACTGAAACTTTTTCAAACACAGCCAAAAACATCTCAAACAATGCCTACATCTCTGTAGGACTTCAGATCAGCCAAAAACAAAGTTCAATACACGTTTAGCATGAGAGATATTAGATCTGAAATTTACCTAACGGAGCAGCTCCGTTGGCTCTTGTCAGCAATAGATAGATTCAGAAAATGGTATAGGAAGCTTCAAGATCACTTGTAGAGTATATATCCAAGCTCAAATCGTCCAGAAAATGGCTGAAAAATTTCACACGGATCCAACTTGAAGATGGAGAAATGTGAGCTCGCACAACCTTCAATAGTGGATACAGAAGCTTAGCATTTTATACAGAAACAAGACCTTGCTTGCTAGATGATGATTTCACTAAAAGTAATTCAAAAACTCTGAGAGAATGAAGAACCCGAAAATGAGAAGGTTGAGGGAAATTTGTGATTCAGATCTGGAAATTCAAGGGAATGAGAGTGTGTAGTCCACTTTAGGGTTTTAGAGGTTTTTATATCAGTGGTTTGGCACGTGAGAGGAGAATATAGAGTGAGAAATTGGCTGCACGATTTTTTTTTTCTTTTAAAATGAGAAACTTGGTGGGTGGAAATAGTAAGCACATGGAGTAGGCAAATGGGCTGGTGATCGTAGCAGCTCTTTTTAGTGGCCATAAGGGTGTAAAAATGATATGGAAAAGGTTGGTACTTGTGGGAACCAAATAGTACAAGTTGCTCTCACCCCACTTTTCAAAATATGATAAAATTTGCATATGACATGCAAGACCACGTGCATGAGAGCATGATGATATGGTCTGCTCATTTGTAGTAAACAAGCTGAGGTCATGGTAACTCATGCTACAAGATACCATCGTCCCATGCCAAAATTCATGACACCACATCTTATTATTCTTTGAAAAGTGTCCATTTAGTAAGGGCAAAACTCAATGAATATGGCTCAAAATGGTGCAAGTTTATGATCATTGGAAAATAGGAAGAATAGAAATCAATCTTGGTGTTGGAAATAAATTGAAATGATGCTTGGAGGATGATGGAAATCAGCCACGAAAACATGTCCACAAAACTGCCAAAACAATTAGAAAAATTCTAAGTCTTGAACTCATCATGAACATGAAAAACCTTGGATTTCAAGAGACCATAACTTGCTCAATATTGATCCAATCAAGGCATACTTGTACTCTTTGGAAAGAGGGGATTACCCTCTATAATTCTTATGCCATAGGTTTCTCATTTTAAGGCTTGGAAGTCACTCAAGATTGGCCATGAACATTGATGTACCAAGCTGTCAAAAGAATAACTTAGAAAAAATTCTAAGTTTTCAAATTTTACAACTTAAAACCTCCATCTTTAAAACACCATAAGTCTCTCAAAAATGATCCAAATGGGACAAACTTTACATGGTTGGAAAGCTTGAGACAAGCTCTATAACTTTCATGTTTGAGGAAAATTGAGATAAAGCATGGATCGTGAAGAAATTTTGCCTTGAAAGTGACCTCTAAACCATGGAAACTTGCCAAAAATAGTAAGTTCTAAAACCCTATTTTTGCCAAAAATGGAAACTTTCACAAATCCTTGATTTTTGATGATTCCTTGAACATATCTTGATCAAATCTCTTCCATGGATCATATTTGACTTGAAAATCACCATGTTGACCTCAAAAAGTCAGGAGTTGATTTTTTCACTTCCTAGTTGACTTTATTCCCAATTCTCCTGGTCTTCAATCTTCTGATCAATTGAAATCCTTTTGAACCAAATTGATGGGCAATCTTCCATCCCTAGACACTTGAGGACATAAGGAATACCATGAGATCGAGTCTTGTCCTAAAAATCAGAAATAAACTGATTCTATAGGAAACCCTAATTTTGGCTCCTCTGGTTAGGAGAAATCAGCCCATCTTCCAAACTCAAATTCCTCTGAGTATGATGTGTGTCATGTCCACCAATGATGATAAGTGCCATTTGGAGATGATAAACAATCAAAGATCTAGCTCATTTGAGGGTTAGATCTCAGAATCTCTAAAACCCTAATTTAAGAAATCAGGTTAGTAGAGTGTGATCCCTCTGAAATCTCTTGCCAATCTTGATCTTGTGATGAGATGATAAACCAATTAAGACACCTTGTGGCTCAAGGCTCATTTGTGGTTCAAGAATTGATAGCATCAAGAATTGTCTCTCCTCTTAGCCCCTTGAACAATACACATGAACTGTTGCTTGAAACCCTGAAAACCTCTTCTTCCCTTGAGTTAAACCAAGTACCTTGCTCCCATGCTAAGAACCAATGCTATGCACAAATGCTAATCCAAGAAATGCAAAGAAACATAAGCCAGTTAGGTAAAAACAACAAGGCAAATTTTGAGGTGCTACAGCTGCCCCTATTCAAACTTCTTGGATCCGAAGGTACGGAAGCAACGGCTTTCGGACAATCGGGATACAGGGAGATTGAATACCAAAAGAACCTGGAAATTTGCAACCTGTGGGGATGATGAAAAAGAGTGGTTTACGAGGACGGCCGCAGACGAACTCGAAAAGAGTAGACCAACTAAAGACGGACTACACTGGGGGATATAAAGGTAATACGAGGCCATGCCGAAGGTGGGCTCGAAAAAAGAAAGGCCAGGTCGAGGGTGGACTTTCAAAGAAAAACTATGCCGAAGGTAGACTTTCAAATAAAGGATAAGAGGCCATACCGAAGGTGGGCTCGAAAAAGAAAGACCAAGCCGAAGGTGGGCTTTCAAATAAAGACTATGTCGAAGGTAGACTTTCAAATGAAGGATAATACGAGGCCAAGCCGAAGGTGGACTCGAAAAAGAAAGACCAAACCGAAGGTGGGCTTTCAAAGAAAGACTATGTCGAAGGTAGACTTTCAAATGAAGGATAATACGAGGCCAAGCCGAAGGTGGACTCGAAAAAGAAAGACCAAACCGAAGGTGGGCTTTCAAAGAAAGACTATGCCGAAGGTAAAATTTCAAACAAAGGATACGAGACCATGCCGAAGGTGGGCTCAAAAAGAAAGACCAAGCCGAAGGTGGGCTTTCAAAGAAAGACTAAGCCGAAGGTAGACTTTCAAAGAAAGAATAATACGAGGGCAAGCCGAAGGTGGACTCGAAAAAGAAAGACCAAGCCGAAGGTGGGCTTTCCTGGGGATATCAAGATAACAGCGAGTGCGAGGACGGCCGAAGGCGAACTCGAAAAAGTAGAAAAACCCAGTCGAAGGTGGATTTTCAAAGAAAGACTAAGCCGAAGGTAAACTCTCAAACAACGAAATGTAGAATCGACAGATCTACAAAGATGACTCCGCCGGGGACAAGAGAAATCTAAACAGACAACTCTGCGGGGGGAGTATAAGAAAGATCAACAAGAAGGACGAATCCACTGGTTGCGGTGTAATGTTAAACAACATCCCCTGAATCATGTTACTTTCTGCTAGGGAAAGAAACCGGCAAATGCTAACAAACCTGACTTATGCTTCGAATGCATATGTTTGAATTTTGCCGTAATGCTCCACACGAAGTGGAAATGCTACGCATTTGGGAGGATGCCATGCAAAGAAAATGCTTATGCAATGCAAAAGAGGCATCCCAGCAAAATAAATGCTGAAGACCAAGGCAGCCCCGCTGGGGACGGCAAACTAAATTGCCACTGAAACCAAGGAAATCCTGTTGAGGAAAACTTCGCCCTGCTGGGGAAGATCACAATCACCAATTCTGCTGGAGATAGACGAAACTCCGAGAGAAAACCCTCTCTGTTGGGGATGGATACTGAGAGTAGAGATTCCTTCGTTGGGGATCACTAAATTCTTCAGAACCTGAATTCAAAATAAAATGCTGGGGATACCAACCACCAACAAACTCTGCTTGGGGATAACCTGCTGAGGAGAGATGAGCCAAACCAAAACTCCGACTGGGTGCAAACCTCTTATATCCTGCTGAGGAGGACGATCCTCAATGACTCCATTTGGGGAATTACTTCTTCATACTCTGCTGAGGAAAATGATACTCGATACTGAAGCAACGAGTCAATAATACTGAACCTGCTTGGCGATGTTACTGAACTCAACCTGCTACTGAGAGACATCTGCAGCTTCACCCTGCTGGGGAATATCTTCCACTATCAGCGAGCTTGTTTAATGATCGACGATGTCAACTCTGCTAGGGGATACCATCAAGCCTAACCATCTGCTGGAGATCAGACCACACCATTGCTGATGAGAAAAAACACTTCCTGACTAGCTGAGGAAAATGAGTGTTCAGACTCTGTGGGAAATAACATCTTTATCCAAAGAAGGTATCCCGTCAGTCTCTTGTTGGGGATGCTGAAACATCAAATCCTGGTTGCCTGCTAAAAGAGTAATCAAACAGAACTTAAGCTGGGGAAATGATCCTCTGCACTCTGATGAGGAAGAGTAAAAAACTGCTGAGGACAATCAGACTTCAAAGTTGGGGAGAGCTCTACTGGGAAGCACACCTGTAATCCTGCAAAACCAACAGAAAGGTCTACATGCAAAATAATCACTTTGATTATCATCATAGCGACTGTCGCCTAAGCAATTGCCACTGTTTTCCAACTTGTTTCACGGAGCTCAACATTTTAGCATGTAATGTTTTTATCAAAAATATCGGACATTTTCACAAACAAAACAGGTAAAACAGAAAACAAAAGCTCTTTGACTGAAATGCAAACTTTATTGAATGAATTGGCCTGTAAATAGGGATTTACATCTGGAAGCAATTCCTGAAAAGAGGTAATTGCACAAAAAGTAAAAGAAAATACACATGTTGGCAATGTGGGGAACAGACATCCACCATGACTCGACTCAGCTATAACCCATATGACACGCTTATCCGCAGATACTTTGGCCTTCGAAGAGACTGACTGGACTGATTCCTTTCCTCCGAATTTTCCAAGTGTGAACAATGATCACAGATCGAACGCGAATCGTAGTCTTTGCTTTTAAATCCCTAACTTTTACCTGGATCGCCCTTTTCGGGTTTTCAATCCACCGAGATACCCATTTTTGCCAAAGTTGCCTTTTCAGGTTTTCAACCTTGCGGGTTTATTTCTTTTTTATTTTATCCCTAATTTTTGCCCGAACCTTTTCTTTTTTATGGTTCGCCAGGATGCCCCATTTTTGCCTGAACCTTCTTTTTATGTTCAGCGGGTCTTTTTTATGCAAAATATTTTTTGACTACATCCGCGTTCACAGGGGACGTAAAATCTTCGCCATCCATAGTTGAGAGTAATAAGGCTCCACTAGAGAAAACCTGTCTTACTACATATGGCCCTTCGTAATTTGGAGTCCACTTGCCCCTGTGATCTGTTTGAGGAGGAATGATCCTTTTCAGAACTAATTCACCAGCTTGAAAACACCGAGGACGCACTTTCTGATCAAAGGCTTTCTTCATCCTACTCTGATACAACCGGCCATGCGCAATGGCTTTCAATCTCTTCTCTTCAATGAGGTTCAGTTCATTCAGCCGGGAACGCACCCACTCAGCTTCATCAAGCTTCACGTCTGTCAGAATTCTCAAGGAAGGGATTTCAACTTCTAATGGCAGGACTGCCTCCATACCATACACCAGTGAGAAAGGAGTTGCCCCAGTTGAGGTGCGTATCGGAGTACGATAACCATGCAAAGCATAAGGTAACATCTCATCCCAGTCTTTGTATGTCACTACCATCTTCTGCACAATCTTCTTTATGTTCTTATTAGCCGCTTCAACAACCCCATTCATCTTCGGACGATAGGGAGAAGAATTGTGATGTTCGATCTTAAAGCTCTGGCATAGCTCCTTCATCATCTTATTATTCAAATTTGAACCATTATCAGTAATGATTCTTTCTGGGACTCCATACCGGCAGATGATGTCCTTCTTAATGAACCGGGTAACCACTTGTCTGGTGACATTGGCATATGAGGCTGCTTCCACCCACTTCGTGAAATAATCAATAGCCACCAGAATGAAATGATGCCCATTGGAAGCAGTCGGCTCAATCTTTCCAATCATGTCGATGCCCCACATAGCAAAGGGCCAAGGTGATGATAAGACATTCAGAGGAGTAGGCGGCACGTGTACCTTATCAGCATAAATATGGCATTTATGACATTTCCGGGCGTATTTGAAACAATCAGACTCCATAGTCATCCAATAATACCCCGCTCTCAACAATTTTCTCGTCATAGCCTGCCCATTGGCGTGAGTACCAAAGGAACCTTCGTGAACCTCTTCCATTAACAGGATTGCCTCGTGTTCATCAACACAATGTAGCAGGACCATGTCAAAGTTTCTCTTGTACAACACATCATCCTTGTTCAAAAAGAAGTTTCCTGATAACTTCCTTAATGTCTTCTTATCCTTGAAAGATGCCCCAGCTGGGTATTCCTAACTCTTCAAGAAGACTTTGATGTCGTGATACCAAGGCTTTCCATCTGATACCCCTTCAACTGCAAATACAAAAGCAGGTCTATCCAAGTGCATGATTCTGATTAAGGGAGCTTCATTCCAAAGATTCAGCTTATACATCGATGACAACGTTGCCAACGCATTAGCCATCTGATTCTCTATCCGGGGAATGTGATGGAAGTCTACTCTGTCAAAGAAAGGTAACAACCTTCTGGCATAGTTGTTATATGGAACAAGATTTGCTTGACGAGTCTCCCATTCACCTGTAATCTGATTAACCACCAACGCAGAATCACCATAAACATCGAGGTTCTTGATTCTCAAATCAATTGCTTCTTCTAACCCCATGATGCATGCTTTATACTCCGCCTCATTGTTGGTGCATATGAACGCTAATCGGGCAGTGAAGGGTATATGAGAACCCTGTGGAGTCATAATGATTGCCCCGATTTCGTTGCCATATGAATTAACAGCTCCATCAAAAACCAACTTCCATTGAGATCCAATCTCAGGTCCTTCATCAGGCAAAGGCTCCTCACAATCCTTCATCTTCAGATACATGATATGCACATCCGAAAATTCAAACCTCATCGGTTGATAATCCTCAATTGGCTGTTCAGCAAGATATTCTGACAAAACACTTCCCTTAATGGCCTTTTGGGAAACATACTGAATATCATATTCTGTCAGAACCATCTGCCAACGGGCTATTCTACCAGAAAGTGTTTGCTTCTCAAACACATACTTGATTCGATCCATCTTCGAAATCAAAAGGGTTGTATGGTTTAACATATACTGCCTCAAACGCTTAGCGGCCCAAGCGAGTGCACAACATGTTTTCTCCAGCATCGAGTATCTTGACTCGCAATCAGTAAAATTCTTACTCAGGTAATAGATGGCGTGCTCTTTTTTACCTGACTCGTCTTATTGACCGAGCACACAACCCATTGAATTCTCAAGAACTGTGAGATACATAATCAAAGGCCTTCCTGGCACTGGCGGCATAAGGACCAGAGGTTCCTGCAAGTATTCTTTAATCTTTTCAAACGCCTTTTGACAATTTTCATTCCACCTGACCGCTTGATCTTTTCTTAGCAACTTGAAGATTGGTTCACACGTGGCTGTGAGATGCGAGATGAACCTAGCAATGTAGTTCAATCTCCCCAAGAAACCACGAACCTCTTTTTCTGTTCTCGGTACAGGCATTTCTTGTATGGCTTTTACCTTTGCAGGATCAACCTCAATACCTTTTTCACTAACAATAAACCCCAGCAATTTTCCTGATCTCACCCCGAAGGTGCATTTGTTTGGATTCAACCTCAGTCTGAACTTCCTTAACCTTTCAAATAACTTCTGAAGATTCACCAGATGTTCTTCTTCCGTCTGTGACTTCGCAATCATGTCATCAACATAGACTTCAATCTCTTTGTGAATCATATCATGAAAGAGAGTCACCATCGCCCGCTGGTAAGTTGCACCTGCATTTTTCAATCCAAAGGGCATCACTTTGTAGCAGAAAGTTCCCCACGGTGTTATGAATGTAGTCTTCTCCATGTCCTCTGGGGCCATTTTGATTTGGTTATACCCAGAGAAGCCATCCATGAAGGAAAACACAGAATACTGAGCAGTATTGTCAACTAACACGTCAATGTGAGGGAGCGGGAAATCATCCTTTGGGCTTGCACTATTTAAATCCCTGTAATCAACACACATCCTGACCTTCCCATCCTTCTTACGTACAGGCACGATGTTAGCAACCCATGGAGGATAATTTGTTACGGCAAGAAAACCGGCGTCTAGCTGTTTTTGAACCTCTTCCTTGATCTTGACAGACATCTCCGGTTTAGTTCTTCTCAACTTTTGCTTGACCGGAGCACAACCTTCTTTGAGTGGTAGCCGGTGTACGACAATATCAGTATCGAGCCCAGGCATGTCTTGGTAAGACCAGGCAAAGATGTCCACATACTCACGGAGCATTTCAATCAATCTTCCCTTGACACTGTCTTCCAATGCAGCCCCTACTCTTACTTCCTTTCTGGTGTCCTCGATTCCCAGATTTACAATCTCAATTTCCTCCTGATGAGGTAGGATGACTCTCTCCTCTTGCTTCAACAATCTGGCCAATTCTTCGGGCAGTTCACAATCCTCGTTAGCCTCTTCTTCAGCCTGATAGATTGGATTGTCAAAGTCATACCGAGCTATAGCTGAGTCATGATCGGTGTCATCTGAACAAAAAGACCTGCAATGATTTATGAGGGATGTTTTATTATGATGCAACAAAAGAAACACATTGCCATTTTGATGTGGGTTTTTAATGCATAAAAAATAAAAAACAGAAAGACAGAGATCAAAATATTTGAGTGTGAAAAGTCCTTTATTGATGATAAGGCAAAACATGTGACAGTTAAAAGCCCTACAAACAGAATCACTACGTCTTGGGCAGAACGCAGGATTAATAAAATAGGAAAACAAAGCAATTAATTGAAGCCTGTCACTTGAATGACTTTCTCGGAAGACCAGTTGCACAGACTTTCCCCTGGGATGCAAGGATGGATCCAGCTATCCATGTCACAATCACTGTCTCCTTCTTCTTCAATAGCATTAACTCTGTCGAAGAAAACTCCAGCGCTGGTGAAACGGACTAGGCCATAAAATTTGGGAGGATCCTCATCTCTCCTGGATGGCTTGTATCCCAATCCATAAGTATCCCTCTTTTTCTGGACCTCAACCACCTGGCCCCACCTCTGTGAGCTACCAGCTTCAACCACAGCTTTGGCGTCTCTAAACGAAGACATGGAAACCTCAGGTTGATTTGCCACTACAGGCTGCTCAATAGTCTCAGACTGGACAACTTCTTCAGAAATCTTCACCTTTTCAAATCCCTGGCATAACGTCTCATGGATTTCACCATCCACTTCCACGTATTTGAAGGTTGATAGCTGACTGATCAATATATCTTCTTCTCTGCATACTGTCACTACGTGCCCATCAACCATATACTTCAGTTTTTGATGCAAAGTAGACGTTATTGCCCCAGCACTATGGATCCAAGGGCGACCCAACAAATAACTATAGGCAGGCTGAATATCCATTACGTAAAAGGTGGTGTTAAAAATCTCAGGACCCACCTTGATCGGCAGAACTAACTCTCCAAAAACCGACCTCTTGGAGCCGTCAAAAGCACGTACCACCAAGTCACTCGGCGTACAAATCAACCCACGAGTATCTAACTTCATCAAAGCTTTCTTCGATAGCACATTCAAAGATGACCCGGTATCCACTAACACATGCGACATTAAGGAACCACGACATTCCACTGAAATATGCAGCGCGTTGTTGTGATTCCTCCCAGCTGGAGTTAAATCTAAATCGGTGAAACCCAAACCATTACCAGCATTCACGTGAGCCACAACCCCTTCTAACTGATTGACCGATATTTCCTGCGGTACATATGCCATATTCAAAACCCTCAGCAATGCATTCCGGTGCGCCTCAGAGCACAATAGTAAAGATAAGATGGAAATCTTCGATGGAATTTGGTGAAGTTGATCAACAACTTTGTAATCGCTTTTCCTGATCAATCTCATGAACTCCTCTGCATCTTCTGAGAAAGTATCCCCACCTGGCTTTGTCATAGAATTATTTGCTTCCTGTCTCTGTACAGACTCATCCATCATCTGTTTCCCTTTGTCTTGCTTCAAACTGTCACCTTGATCCTCAGACGGAATAAAGACTCTACCACTCCTAGTGATAGCATCAGTCTCAGCTTTAACCCCCGAACTAGAACCCACTGGCGAAGTATTCAATAACTCTTGCTTTTGTCCATTGACAAACACCTCTGCACCGTAATTCCACGAAATGGCCTTAGAACTCTCATACGGAATGGGTCCAGCCCTTGTGATAATGACTGGAGGTGGTCTTGTTGGACCAGAAATAGTAATTATTTTGAATGGAATAGTGATAGTGGCAACCTTCTCACTAACAACCCCTTCTTGCTGATTACCTCTGTCAAACTGTAACCAGCCCTCATCAATCATACTTTGAATACCCATCTTTAACGAGTCACAACCATTAACCTTTGTCAAACAATCTGTGCAGTTCTCATCACAACCCGGATAAACACCACCTTTCAACAACTTGTTCTTGACCACAGCCAACGGAGTCTTCAACTCTTCAACATCCATGATCAAATTCAAAGCTTCGCCTTCCTTGATTATCGCATTCACCTTCGGCCCATTATGATTAGGCATCGGGTTTTGCACAACATTGGGCCCATCATTGGCAAAGTTGATAGCCTTGGAATCCACAAGATTTTGAACTGTGTGCTTAAAAGCTTTACAGTCTTCAATGTAGTGTCCGGGCGCTCCAGAGTGAAAGTCACAGTGGGCGTTAGGGTTATAACCCGGAGGTGGATTACCGGTGGGAGGAGCTAGAGTCCTTTTCTGGATTAGCTGTAACTGTAGCAAATGCTGAAACAACTGCGGATAAGGTAGAGGTGGGGTATCAAAATGCATGTTCTGCTTAGGCCTTGGCTGATACTGACGCAGAGCCTGACCCTGATTAGCATTGTTCCTCTGTTGCTGTGGTGGAGGTAACGTTGCTGGGATGGTTACCGATGCTACTTGTTGATTACTGCCCTGGCGCTATTTCCCTTTTCCCCTGTGGGATGATACAGCGTTGGTCTCTCCTTTCTTCTTATAATTATCAAACGACTTCTTTCCCTGTCCAGAGGACGATCCATCACCGCTAGAAACCTTCCCAGCCTTAATTCCGACCTCTATCTTCTGTCCAATAGCAATCACATCTGCAAACTTGCCTAGAGAACAAGGCAAAAGCTTCTCATAGTAGTGCTTAGGCAGTGTGTCCATGAACATATCCAGCATCTCTTTCTCTAGCATTGGTGGCTGCACCCTAGCCGCCAATTCACGCCACCTTTGCGCGTATTCTTTGAAACTCTCATCATTCTTCTGGGACATGCTCAACAGCTGAGTTCTGTTGGGAGCCATGTCTGTGTTGTACTGATAATGCTTGATGAAAGCTGCAGCTAGCTCTCTCCAGGTACGAACATCTCTACTTTCTAGCCCCATGTACCATTCCAAAGATGCGCCAGACAGGCTGTCTTGGAAAAAATACATCATTAACTTTTCATCCTTAGCGTGAGCAGCCATCTTCCTGATATAGGCCTTCACATGAGTTCTCGGGCAGGTAGAACCATTGTACTTTTCTAGTGTGGGAATCTGAATCTTATGTGGAATAACAATATCAGGGACTAACCCTAGGTCATCCAAATCTATTCCCAAATCATCCTGTTTCACCACTCCCTTCAATTGAGCTTCAATTAAACGGATCCTCTCATCACTGACCACAGGAAGGGCAGCATCTAAACTCCTGACTGAGAACACATCATCCTGTTGATCATTAAAATGATGGCCATGGATAGCTCGAACAGTACTTCCCTCTCTAACCACTGTAGGAATACCACCCTGTCCACCAGCACCAACTCCGCCCGGAGGAATATTACGGTTAAGAAGACCACCGTGTAAGATACCATTTCCGTCGACCTGCGCCACCAATGGCTGAACCAGAGTTCTGAATTCGTTCTAACTTTGCACCACACCCTGCATCATTTCCATGAACTGGTCGATGCGAGCTTGCATAGCGGCCATGTCTGCCTGAACTTTGTCCATCACTCTGTTTTGATTGAGCCTGGTAGAGTAACGATGAGTTGGTTGATCAATCCTGACTGAGAAAAAAGATAGAGCATAAGAAAACCAGAGAAACCAAGATAACCTGCAATGCAAAAATGATTATGATTATGCAAATGCAAATGCAAACATGTTTGTATATTCGCAGGGCGATCCACCCCTTGATTCCAGTTTAAAGATAAGATAGGATGAAACTGTTGCTCATATATAAATCAGAGTGAACCACTATCAGAAATTATAACCCAAGGTACCATAAATAGCCTGAAAAAAAAGCAAAGGTCCCAGCCAACAATTCTGGTGGTGACCCAAAATACAAAGAAAGGACAAAGTACAAACTACTGAGTAGAGTTCCCTTCAAGGATCTTGCACTGTATGAGGACCATTGCCTGAGCTAGAGCACTCCCACTTAGACTTCTTCATTCCTGCTTGTATTTTCAGCTCTTCCATGGTTGCTATGGCTTCTTTGAGTCGTTCCTCGACTGCGTGTCTTTGGAACGTCCCTGACAAGATCTCCTCGTCCTTCTTCCTGATCTTCGAGTTCAGACTCTCAATCTGCTCCAAATACTTATCCTCCTTCTGCTTGTTGGTTGTGATTGCAGTATCTCGGTAAGCATTGAACCTGTGAATCTTCGCCCAAGCCTTGGCTAAGTCATCCTTCTTGGATTTGAGAGTCTTACAAACACCTTTTAGAGTTTGTCCTACCCTTTTCCTAGCTGCTATCTCTTCAACCAGCTCCTTTTCTTTCTCAGCGACACGTTCTGTCTTCAGCTTGGCAATATGAACAGCCTCACCTCGCTCATGTTTCAACTGGTAGATTTCCTTTTGCAACTCACGGTTCTCCTCTCGAATTTTCTCCTTTTCAGCCCATAATTTGTTATACTTCTCCATCTCAATCATGGTTAGAGGTTCAATCAGCAAAGGGTAAGATGGAGGCTCCATGCAGAATGGCAAAAGTACACTCTCTACTCTGCTCTGAATCCAGCTTTCATACGCAGGAAAAGCTTTGTTGTTACACTTTTCGAAAGAAGTCTTCCCTTTCTTATGGCGATCTCTCCAAGCGTTTGCGGCTTCTTTCAACACCTCCAGATTGGCTTCCTCACCCATAAATAGAGACTCTTGCACATCTTGGCCTCTTGGCGGCTCTTTTAAGGCATACCCAAATTGCCTAATAGTAAGAATGGGGTTGTAGTTAATTCCCCCCTTCCTTCCTATTAAAGGTACGTTTGGGTAACCTCCGCAACTGATCAGGATCTCCTAGCCCAACAAATCACGATTGATCCAAATCAAGTTGTCAGCCCTTAACCCCATTAATCTCTTGGCCCAATCTAAAGTTCCTTTAGTGTCTTCGAATGCCCCAGATTTGGGAAGACGATCAGCAAACCACTTATAGAAAATTGAAGCACAACAATAAAGAGGTCCGCCTCTCCTTTTCTCGTTCTTATAGTGCATTGAATAATACAGATCCCCAAGCAAGGTAGGTACCGGATTCTTCGTGGTGAATATCCGGACAACATGCGCATCTACAAAATCCTTCACATTAGGGAATAACGTCGTTCCATAAACGCACATAGCCAGAATTGCATTGAACACCGACCAACACTTAGCCTTAGCACAAGTAGCAGCCTGTTCGATCAAAAACTTCGTGTGAAGACCTTGATAACCCCCTTTACTAGCAATATTTTTCTTCAACAGTGACTGATCCAAACGTAAAGCAGCAGCAACCCTTTCCAGATCAAGAAACTCCTTAGAAGGATAGAAAGGAGCTCCTTCCTTGACCGAAACATCCAAAATAAGAGCAAATTCTTCCAACGTAGGAGCCAAAAGATAATCAGCAAACAGAAAACACCGAAGTTGAGGGTCATAGAACTGTGCCAGAGTGTGCAGGGCCCTGAACTCATAGTTGGTAACATTCCGGGCTAAACTTAGAATCCTCCCATATTCTCCTCTGAAATCTGCCAATACCTCAGGTTTTGCCAAAGCCGAGATCTTGTGCACAGCATCTAGATGAAGCTCTGGGAACTTGTACAGGATGATGTTCTTTCTTTCTTCAGTGCTAATACTCATCATGGACAGTCTTCAGACAACCGGAATCAAGGTTAGGATGCAACCCTACAAACGAACAAACCTGTCAGAATGCAAAAAGATGATGCAAAATGCAGACATGGGATCAAGGTATCCAAAATGCTCAAATTGTTGCTGTTCTGCTGACTGAATAAGACCCAGAATACCAGAAACCCAGAAATCCAGAATAACAACCCAATCAAACCGTCAGAATATTAGGATAATAATAGTACACAGATGAGAAACCCAGAAACCAGGTAGGTTGGAGGTCTCGGTTACCTGCAAACCTGCAAACACCCATCCCCTCTCACATGTGGGTTCTAAAAAGGCGAGGATCATCAATATCCCGGGCTCTCAGGTCGAGAAATGATGATACGTTCACCATTTCTGGTTTGGCATCATCATCAATCGAGGAGGCCTCAACTGATTCCCCTCAAAAGAAAACATCATATGGCAAGTCTTCAGCTTCGGCACTGAGGTCGAGAAGCAATAATACATTCATCCCTCGGGGTACAGTACTATCGCCAATCGAGGAGTGCTTCCACTGATTCCTTTCCAAAAGGAAACCCTATAGCAAGTTCCCAGTATTGGGTCCTCGGATCGAGAATGTGTAATGGATTTGCCACATAACGTGGTCTGCATTATCACGTCTCGGGAGGAGTGTCGTTACTGAGTTCTCGGGAAACGGTCGCCAGAGTCGACAGCTTTCCAAGTTATATTCTATCGTCTGCCCCAAATGGACAGGACAGAATATTACCAAGAAAACCTCGTCTGGATGTGGAGTTTTCATGTATAATTCGTCTGGCCAAATGCCAAACAAGTCACACTACTTTCCATGCTAATCATAGGTGTATGCTCAAGCCTTGGTTTTGGGCTTTTCTCTCATGAATCCAGCCCACCCTACAAACAGAAAAACCAGCAGCATAACAGCACAGCAATATCCAGTATGACAGTAATGAAATGCAATGCAATGCAATAAAGAGCTGTAAATACAGTAAAGTAAATAAGACAGTAAATACAGTAATATACAACAAAACAAAGCACCACAGAAACACCCAACGAAAATAAAACAGACAAGCGCTAGGATCGACTCACTAAAGGGGAAGGACCAGCGTAGGTCAACCAGAATCCCCAGCAGAGTCGCCAGCTGTCGCTCCCGAAAGATTCGCATGCAACGGTACAAACGCGAGAGTGGCGCAAAAGAACACAGAGTCGCCAGCAAAGTGTATTTATCCCAAGAGAGGGAAAGGAAACACTGCATAAACCTGAAAGAAGGGAAAGAGCATGGTCACGCGACCAAGAGAACGGGTACGGGAGTCGGTTACGCAGAGGGAAGGTGTTAGCACCCAACACGTCCATCGTACTCGATGGGATCTACGCTTGCTGACTGCATCAAAGGGTGTCGTCATCTGGAACTCCACTGCTACTGGACCGGCGAAGAGAACGAGGATGGAAAGAAACGAAGAAATAAATGTAGGGAAAATAAAAGAAGTGCTCGCATGGGCCCTACCCCACTGCCTACGTATCTCATCGGGAGCATGAGAATCAGAGCGACGTAGTTCCCCTCACTAGGGGTGGATTGTGTTTTTAGGGAACGACTTACGTTCTAGCTCAGGTGTTGCAGCTCGCTGAATCGAGACTTAGGCGTTACCGTCTTGCAAGAGAACGAGTAGGAGCACGTTCGTACGTTGAGAGTGAGTGAGATGAGAAAAGAATTCCCGAAGGAAAGACGTTGTTGTTTGTTGAAGTTTTTTAGACAGAAGTGTTTTTTAAGTTAGCTTGTAACTTGCATTGCACCAAAGTCTATCATGCGGGAACGAGTGAATCGCATGGTCGCCCCCAAATGGAACGTATGCTAAACACTCTAGAAGAGGAGGGGGGACCCCTCGTTCTTCATTTCCTACATTTAAGACTCGGACGCAATACACGTTAACCTTTATTAAGTATTTTCTACTTTTCTTTGAAGATGAGAAGAGAAGCGACACAAGGGAAACTCTAAAGGGATACTAAGAGTCCTAATGTTATCATGCATGGAGATCCTAGGGTTAGTGAAGTTTAGGAGAGAAGCAACTACCTAAGACCTAATGCTAATCCTACTCCAAGCTTAATCAGAAATTAAGTTGGACTAGGTAGCTCTAAGGGGGAGGGAATCCAAGACTTAATCAAGTCTTGAGATTCATGGGGTGAGAAAGAGTGAAAGAGAAGAAGAAGAAAGAGAAGGATAAGATGAGAAGCAAGATGGGGCAGCAAGTACATCACAATCATCATGTCCAACTCAAGTCAATCAACATGTTTCAAAGATCAATACAAATCACTTTAAGTAATCATGCAAAGATAAACATGGAAGGATGCAAGCACACTTGAATTAAACGCACAATTAAACACACATGGATCTCACACCAAAGTGAAATGAAAAAGACAAGATGAAAATAAAACTAGACCAGAACTCACATCATATCATCATCAATAGTTCACATATGCAAAAGAGGTTCACATTATGCAATATGATGCACCATAGAAGTTACAAAGCAAAAGGGATGATATGCATCACATAATTCAAACCAAATGCACCCAACAATGCTCAAGTAACATGAAAATCAAGTATAGAACTCAAGAGGAAGTAGCATATACATCAATGTCATATCAAACCCAAACTCAAGTCATACAAGATCAAACATCCATCAACAACTTCAAAACATGCACCAAAAATGAGAAAGACATTCACTTAACATCCATGCAAACCAACAAAGAAGTGTGTGAAGCAAAGAGTGAGAACATGTCACATAAAACACCTTAAACCAAGAGGGTCAGAACCTCTAGCATGTCATACAAATCAAACAAAAGGTTTCATACATGAATGGATTCACACAAAGAAGCAATCACAAGATTAGGTTGAGCATTCCACAAAGTTCAAGTCCAAAACAACAACACTTTGTAAAATCAAGAACAAATAGGAAAATGAGTGAAAAGAGATGATTCCAAAGCCACAATTAAGCACAAACAGAACATGATCACACCATATAAACATCTCAAGCATCACTCAATCACAAGTAAGCAAATGTACACAAACTAGGTCAAGTATCAAAGTATGCCTCATTCAAACTTGCATCACAAACAAAACTCAACCAAAAACAGCAAAGTGGATTAATAAAATCCCAAAAAATATTCAAACATAAGCTAATTCAGTCAAGTAACATGTGCAAAAAGATTGGATCAAAAAGAGTTAAAGAGCTTGTCTAAAAGTGATCCACAAGTCAAGATGTGCACATAATCGAACAAAGATTGAGGGTCAATAAAAATTGAGTGGCAAGTCACTAAAAGTAACTCAAACCAACCTCAAACCAGCATCAAAACATCCTCATATAATCCTCCACAAGTAACCAAGATATTGGTCTCAAATGATGAGTAAAAGTTAAGAACATCCTAACCCTAAATGAAAGGTATCATTGGAAACTCATCACCAAATTAAATCAAAATAAAATATGAAAATAAAATAGGAAATAAAAATAAAAATATGGAAAACAATCACAAGACATTAAATGATTAGAAAAATATTTTTGTAAATTTTTATAAGACTTTATCAATCAAAATAAAATTGAAACAAACTAATTAAAACAAAAAAAAGAAATTAGAACAAGTAAGAAGCAAGGGGGTGCATGCAGTAAAAACAACTACAAAGTGGAACAAGCAAAGGCGCATTGGGCCAGAGAGTTGGGGGGTGTAGATATCACACGCATGCTAAGCCCAAACCAACCTTTAAAACTCAGAAGCAAACAAAAAAACAACTTAAATGAAACGGTGCGTTTCACTGAGCCACGCTGGAATTACAAAATGAGGTGGACGAGGACCGCGCTCTCATTGGCTAGTCAAAAAGTCAGCAACCTTGCCACCATCACACATCAGATGCCAGTGCCCTAGCTCCGGTCATCTTCTCCGGGAGGCTCGCCGGAGCTTCTGGATGAAACTTCACCAAAAATCACAATCATATACGCCATTTTTCACAGAAAATCATGGTGATTCCAAATCCGCAAACAAAAATCAATTTAAACATGTTTATCATCATGAATCGAAGGCAACAAAGAATCATGCTCAAACTGAAACTCTTTCAAACACAGCCAAAAACATCTCAAACAATGCCTACATCTCTGTAGGACTTCAGATCAGCCAAAAACAAAGTTCAATACACGTTTAGCATGAGAGATATTAGATCTGAAATTTACCTAACGGAGCAGCTCCGTTGGCTCTTGTCAGCAATAGATAGATTCAGAAAACGGTATAGGAAGCTTCAAGATCACTTGTAGAGTATAGATCCAAGCTCAAATCGTCCAGAAAATGGCTGAAAAATTTCACACGGATCCAACTTGAAGATGGAGAAATGTGAGCTTGCACAGCCTTCAATAGTGGATACAGAAGCTTAGCATTGCATACAGAAACAATACCTTGCTTGCTAGATGATGATTTCACTAAAAGTAATTCAAAAACTCTGAGAGAATGAAGAACCCGAAAATGAGAAGGTTGAGGGAAATTTGTGATTCAGATCTGGAAATTCAAGGGAATGAGAGTGTGTAGTCCACTTTAGGGTTTTAGAGGTTTTTATATCAGTGGTTTGGCACGTGAGAGGAGAATATAGAGTGAGAAATTGGCTGCACGATTTTTTTTTCTTTTAAAATGAGAAACTTAGTGGGTGGAAATAGTAAGCACATGGAGTAGGCAAATGGGCTGGTGATCGTAGCAGCTCTTTTTAGTGGACATAAGGGTGTAAAAATGATATGGAAAAGGTTGGTACTTGTGGGAACCAAATAGTACAAGTTGCTCTCATCCCACTTTTCAAAATATGATAAAATTTGCATATGACATGCAAGACCACGTGCATGAGAGCATGATGATATGGTCTGCTCATTTGTAGTAAACAAGCTGAGGACATGGTAACTCATGCTACAAGATACCATCGTCCCATACCAAAATTCATGACACCACATCTTATTATTCTTTGAAAAGTGTCCATTTAGCAAGGGCAAAACTCAATGAATATGGCTCAAAATGGTGCAAGTTTATGATCATTTGAAAATAGGAAGAATAGAGTCAATCTTGGTGTTGGAAACAAATTGAAATGATGCTTGGAGGATGATGGAAATCAGCCACGAAAACATGTCCACAAAACTGCCAAAACAATTAGAAAAATTCTAAGTCTTGAACTCATCATGAACATGAAAAACCTTGGATTTCAAGAGACCATAACTTGCTCAATATTGATCCAATCAAGGCATACTTGTACTCTTTGGAAAGAGGGGATTACCCTCTACAATTCTTATGCCAAAGGTTTCTCAATTTAAGGCTTGGAAGTCACTCAAGATTGGCCATGAACATTGATGTACCAAGCTGTCAAAAGAATAACTAAGAAAAAATTCTAAGTTTTCAAATTTTACAACTTAAAACCTCCATCTTTAAAACACCATAAGTCTCTCAAAAATGATCCAAATGGGACAAACTTTACATGGTTGGAAAGCTTGAGACAAGCTCTATAACTTTCATGTTTGAGGAAAATTGAGATAAAGCATGGATCGTGAAGAAATTTTGCCTTGAAAGTGACCTCTAAACCATGGAAACTTGCCAAAAATAGTAAGTTCTAAAACCCTATTTTTGCCAAAAATGGAAACTTTCACAAATCCTTGATTTTTGATGATTCCTTGAACATATCTTGATCAAATCTCTTCCATGGATCATATTTGACTTGAAAATCACCATGTTGACCTCAAAAAGTCAGGAGGTGACTTTTTCACTGCCCAGTTGACTTTATTCCCAATTCTCCTGATCTTCAATCTTCTGATCAATTGAAATCCTTTTGAACCAAATTGATGGGCAATCTTCCATCCCTAGACACTTGAGGACATAAGGAATACCATGAGATCGAGTCTTGTCCTAAAAATCAGAAATAAACTGATTCTATAGGAAACCCTAATTTTGGCTCCTCTGGTTAGGAGAAATCAGCCCATCTTCCAAACTCAAATTCCTCTGAGTATGATGTGTGTCATGTCCACCAATGATGATAAGTGCCATTTGGAGATGATAAACAATCAAAGATCTAGCTCATTTGAGGGTTAGATCTCAGAATCTCTAAAACCCTAATTTAAGAAATCAGGTTAGTAGAGTGTGATCCCTCTGAAATCTCTTGCCAATCTTGATCTTGTGATGAGATGATAAACCAATTAAGACACCTTGTGGCTCAAGGCTCATTTGTGGTTCAAGAATTGATAGCATCAAGAATTGTCTCTCCTCTTAGCCCCTGGAACAATACACATGAACTGTTACTTGAAACCCTGAAAACCTCTTCTTCCCTTGAGTTAAACCAAGTACCTTGATCCCATGCTAAGAACCAATGCTATGAACAAATGCTAATGCAAGAAATGCAAAGAAACATAAGCCTGTTAGGTAAAAACAACAAGGCAAATTTTGAGGTGCTACACCAGGGTTCGACCCTATACTGATGTTGTATGCATAACTGTTTCCACTACTACTGGTCAAGGGGCACGTCTAAACTAGGTCTCCTCTTACAGTACCAGAAAATCCACTTTTTTGGTTCAAAGCGGATCAAACTTGCCCTTACCATCAAGGAGGACCGGGGCACAACATAGAAAACTGTCTCAGCTTCAAGCCCGATGTACAGAAGCTTGTCAGGAACGGGGTATTATCCTTCAAGGATACAAATCCAAATGTTCAGACGAACCCGTTTCCTCAACATGAGAAAACTGCAGTAAATTTGATAGAGGAAGAAGTTAACCGCAGTTATCAAATTCACGGTGTACTCCTATTAGAAACCGATCTGGTCAGGATGCATTGCAGACAGAGCGGGTATGGTTATGTACCATTTCACAACTATCACCAGTGTGATATCTACTCGAAGAATAATCAAGGATGTTCCGTAGTGCAATCAGCTCTACAAGAACAGATGGATCTCGGATGGATCCAAGATCATCGAATCTGTGATGTCAATATGGCTCTCGCAAATCCCAACATTGTCCAGAACCACAACATTCTGGCGATGAATGTCAACTTGGTAACAATGCACTCAAGGCAAAGCCAACATCATGATCTACCACGGCACGATTACAATTCCTGCCCGATATGCTCAATAAATAATCAGGGATGCTCTTTTGTACAAGAGACCCTCCAGTGTCAGATGGATCTCGGATGGATCCAGGATTACCGTGATAGAAGTAGCCATTAAGTTAATATGATTCAAATCTTTGATATTCGCTTGATGAATACCAGTCTGGTAGAATTACATGCTAAGCAAGTCAGGCTTGGCTTTCTGGCTTCACATGATTATCAGGACTGTAAAGTGTGTCGTAAAGACGACCAAGGATGTGCACTTGTCCAAAGAACACTTCAACACTTGTTGGACCACTGGTGGCTTCCAATCTACTTAGATGAAGCTACACAACATATCAGTATGACTGACGGGAATCCTACTAGGCATCAAAATCAGGATGTTCACTCGATGGAAATAGATCTAGTAAGGTTACACTGCATACAAAGCGGACGTGGTCGGGTGCCACCACACAACTATGAGCGCTATAGAGTTTGCTCAGAGAAAAACCAAGGATGCTACCTTGTACGGTCAGCTCTTCAAATACAGTTGGACCGAAAAGAGATTCGACCATGTTCAAGTTCTAGTTCGGTCAACGTAATGCAAAACTATCTTCCTGATCAAAGCAAAGACATTGTCTTAATCTCTAAACATGAAATGGCCAAAGATGTATGCGCCATAATCCCTCTACTCCATGAATCAAGAGTTCCTCTTGATAGTAGAAACAATCTCAACCTCGAACCAATTGAGGCCAGCTACGATGGTCAGAAAAATCAAAAGGCCCCTGTGGCTATCTATCTGTCGGGATCAATACCGTACAAATCTGATAAGGATATCCCTTACAAATATGGTGCACCAATAATCGAGAATGGAAAGGAAACTCCATTACCCTCAGTCGTAAACATTGTCGACATCAGTCGAGTAACACAAAGCGGTTGGATCTTCAACAGAGGAGTTGGAGAACCCACTAGAGAAAAGGAACCTCAAACAGAAGTTCCCAATCAACTAGTCGGTCAATCCAGTAACCCCGACCTTTCAAAAAACAATGATGAGATGCTGAAGCTCATCCAGAAGAGCGAGTACAACATTGTAGACCAACTGTTACAAACTCCTTCAAGAATCTCTATGCTATCTCTCATGCTTAGTTCCGAAGCTCACTGAGAAGCTCTACAGAGAGTCTTAGAGCAAGCCATTGTGGAACAAGATGTGACGATAAGACAATTTGATAGCATCATCTCCAATATCACTTCCTACGACAACTTAGGATTCAGTGATGAAGAATTGCCGGAAGAAGGCAAAAATCATAACATGGCGCTTAACATTACAGTCAACTGCCAGGACGATGCTTTAACCAGCGTACTGGTAGATACCAGATCAACTCTAAATGTTATGCCAAAATCTACTCTGATGCGACTATCATTTCAAGGATCACCGATGAGAGGCAGTGAGGTCATCGTCAAAGCATTTGACAGATCCAGAAAAACAATTATCAGTGAAGTCGACCTTTCCATAACTATCGGTCCTCACACTTTCCAAGTCACTTTCCAGGTCATGGACATTCGGGCAGCATACAGTTGTTCGTTAGGAAGACCTTGGATACATGAAGTTGGGGAAGTCACTTCGACACTTCACCAGAAGCTGAAGTTCGTCAAGAATGACAAGTTAGTCACAGTCTGCGGAGATAAGGCCTTGATCGTGACCAATTTATCATCATTTTCCTGTGTAGAACCAGAGGAGGTGGTTGGAACCCAGTTCCAAGCACACTCAGTGAGCAATGAGAATCGACCAGAGAGAGGCACATCGATTTCCTCATACAAAGATGCTCTCAAAGTGATCGAAAGTAACAACGCAAAAGGATGGGGACAACTTGTCTTTCCTATGGATAACAAGACAAAGAAAGGTCTTGGTTTTTCCCCAACCTGTACCCAGACTGCTACTAACGATGAAAGTTTTCATCCCATTCAGGACTTCTTCCACAGTGGAGGTTTCCTTCACCCAGTGTCTCAAGAAGTACACACCATCAATGAGGATGACTCCTCTGATAGAGATGAAGAGTGTAAGTCCTATCTCAACGAGGACGGTTATATGTCTCAGGGAGAGGCACATACGCCATTTTGCTTTCCCACACAGAGTCTGAGATATATACCAAGATCAGATGTCAGGATGAGATACGGGGATTGTGATCCAGAAGGATGTCTTGTTCCGCCCAACTCATTAGAGGAGGACACTCTGATGAAAGACAACTTCGTCTATGACTATTTTGATCCCCTGGATGACTTGCCTATCTTGCAACCGTACCCAGAAGACTTGGGGAAAAAAAGTCAGCCTAACGATGTTTATCAGCTGAGCAATATTGAAAAGAATACCTGCATCCCCACTGTCGCTCCCGGGATTTTCATCCAAGTACAAACGCGAAAGTGGCGCAGAAACAGAGTCGCCAACAATGTGTATTTATCCTAAGAGAGGGAAAGGAAACACTGCGTAAACCTGAGGGGAAGGAAAAGAGCATGGTCTCGCGACCAAGAGAAACGGGTAAGGGAGTCGGTTACGCGAGGGGAAGGTATTAGCACCCCCTCGCTTCCATCATACTCGATGGGATCCATGCTTGTTGTCTCGATCAAAGGGTGTCATCGTCTGGAGCTCCACTGCTACTGGACACGAGAAGGAATAGGTACGAGAAAGAACGAAGAAACGAGGAAGAAAAGAAAAAGAAGTGACTCGATAGGACGTCGCATCCTAGGCCTACGTATTCCCTCGTGCAATGGGAAAGTCAGAGTCAACGTAGTTCGGACTACGGTTTGGCGGAAAAGAGAAGGATAGTGCTCAGAGAGATCTCACATGATCTCCTGCCTACGTATCTCGCTTGCACGCGAGAATCAGAGCGACGTAGTTCCCCTCACTAGGGATGGCTTTGCTTTGTTTGTGTTTTTTAACGGAAGACGCCAAGGTTCGCGTTCCAGTAGTTAGGTGTCGCAGCTCGTTGTACGGAGTCTTAGGCATTTACCTGTTTGCGGTAGAACAGAAGTGACGCATCCTTTACGAATGAAGTGAGGAAGATGAGAAGAGAATTATTTGTTTGTTTTTGTATTTTAAAGAGAAGTGTTTTGATTATGATGTGTTTATAACACATTTTGCATTAAAGTCTATGACATAGGATCGAATGCCTCGCATATCGACCCAAGACGGGATGTACGCTAAACACTCTAAGAAAGTGAAAGAAGATCCTCCACTATCTTACCTCCCACATGCAAGGCTCATATGCAATACATGTTAATCCTTTATTAGATGCTTTGATTTTTGTTTTGAGATGATGATAAAGAGACTCAAGGGGTTGGAAAACACTAAGGGGAATTCTATCCTAATGTTGTCATGCAAAGGTGGCCCTGTAGTTGAGTTAAAGGGGAAAGACTACCTAACACTATCATATAATGAATAGTCCTATGTTATAGTTTCTAACCTATCTAACTTGAATAAGTTAGAATAGGTGCCCTAAGGAAGAAGAAAGTTAAGCTAACAACAAACAATGCAATGATATGAGATATCAAAGCAGATGAAGAAAGAAAAGAAGAGGGATGTGATGAAGATCACATGAGCGTCAACATCGGCCGATGCAAGCTAATGACAATGTGTGGGGATTCGATTGCGGAACCCTATTCCACCGACTCGATAACAAGAGTGATAAGGTTCAAAGCTTCAATCATGTAATGAGAGCTAAGAACGACACACTGGAATAACGGGGGTCGATTGCGAACCCTATTCCGTCAATTGCCTTCTTTGCGGTCTTACAAGGGGATATGGGAATGGGATGCCTCTTTAGAGGTCTTTAGGCACAATATTAAACAAGCACAATCACGGCCTCACTTGAGGGCTTTCCATACAATCCTACTTATCATGGCATCGACTATTCCTACTTCTCATGGCATTTGAAAGCATTAAAGAGAAGTGAAGACATAAAAGGGAAAAAAATACTACCGCACGGATATAGATCTGAATTACAAGCAACTAACAGTAAAGAAACCCAGAGATCCGCTCGAACAAGCTAGTATCCACAAAGAAGTCAAGTTAGCAATTGCACGTCCAATATAAGCTCAAGTCGTCGGTGTGAAAATAAATCACATGTAATGTGTAAGTCGGATGCGACTACACAAATGCCCTGCACAAAATACAATCCAGACAAACAAACAAGACAAAGCATAACAAATGCGTCACAAGCAAAGCGGCGTCCCACAAATAAAATGGAACACCAAGTGCATACTCGTCGTCGGGATCTCCACGAAAACCTTGCAAAAATACTCAACAAACATATTAGAAACCACAAAGAGGTGCAACCGGAAGTTGCACCTATGCATCATAACTCCAAATCATGCATAATGATGAGCACACAAGTCGCAAACATGCACCGGAACATGCATCTCAAACACGGGGCAGCAACGTCGCAATATCATAAATCGTGCACAAAGTCGATTCGAATTTGCACATAATCTCGCAAAAACACGCCACGGTTAGGAAATTATGACCAAAACACATAATCTCGACACGTGGCACATGAACACAACAATTCAACAATTAAGCACAACGCGAGGTTCTCGACACGCGGCATAATTCACAACAACAATTAATCACCAACCTATCCTATTCCGGATTTGCACATTGTAACAAGCATGAATTCAAGAGTCGAGCAATTCAATGGATGTCAAATCACAACAATTAACTCTCCTAGGATTTTTGTCAAACACTTAGCATGCACCAATTATCATGACACAATTTCAACAAGAATTCACAATTTAATGCACCATAACAATCATTAGAATCACTTTATCACAACAAATGTTATATCAACCTTAATATTCAACAAGATCAATTAAACAATATTCAAGTAAGTTCAACAATTCTTCACAAAATCAATTCAATGCAAAGTTCAAGAATCGATTAATCAATTATTCAAGAATTAAAGGATTAAAGTTCAAGAAACTAACCGAATGAAGAATCGACGAAGAAATTGCAAAGACGGAGGGAGGGAGAATGAAGCGCGCGATTGCAAAGAGGAGAGGGAGAGGAGGCCGCGTGGCTGGCCGGTGGGAGGTCGGAGTTCGGTCGGAAGTTGATCGGAGAAAGAGAATTGATCAAGTTGTTGTTGAGTTCTTGAACTTGTTCATGATGTTCTTGAATTTCTTGATGAATAAGTTGAAAACCTCACTTTGGTCTTGGAGAGAATTGAAGTTTGATTTTAGAGTGTTTGTAATGAATTGTGAAGTTGGAGGGAAAAACACTTAGACTTGAATATATAGTGCAAGGGGAATTCGGTTGCGCCTGAAAATAACCTGCTCAATTAAAAAATAACTCTTGGCTCGTTGCGAATCTCTGACTCTACGTTTCACGTGAAAACGTCCGTGACGGACTCACGGTCGTAATGCTTCAAGAATGGACGCAATCGGATAAAAATTGAGTGAGTTGCGAGTTTTTGAATGGCGAGACGGTGCTGAGTAAATCATCCTTTTTCAGCTTTTCGACTGTCTGCTACTCAAAAACGTGACAAGGTCATGCGCTCGGGAGCAAAATATCGACTTTATTTTTGTCATAAAAGTTGTAAATCTACGAGTCAGTGACCTCGTGTCCGAAAATGAGCTTAATCGGACAAACGACGAATGAGATATGAATTTTCTCGTGAAACAACTTTCAGCCATTTTCTTCGGTTCGACACGTCAGTTTTGCGAAATAAACCAAAACGACCATCTTCGAAGTACCGTTCGAACTCAAGCTTGTCTACAATCTTAAAGAGCACAAAATTTGTGAACCGTAGCTTCGAGAATGGACGCAATCCGATAAAAATTGACCGAGTTATGAATTTTCCAATATCTGACAGGCAGTGAACTGTGCCAAAGAATTCTTCCAGTAATTCGCACTTTCGGGGTTCTTCCGTTTAGACCTGACTCATACTGAACTTACGTCACGAAGATGGCATCGAAACGGAATTTTAGGCACCGGAACGGCCTCAATCCGATAAACGAGCTGAGAGTTATGAATTTTTTAGTGACCGAAACATGACAGTTCAGCACTGTTTTCCACTGTTTTTGCACTGTATCGACTCTGAAAACTCGCATACTCGGAGATCTTCCTCAAAGAATCAGCCCTCGGTCCGAACACGAAAGTTGCAGATAATTCTAATATGGAACTTTTTGGCATAGGAATAGCTCATAACTGATGATCCAATCAGAAGTTAAGCCCTTTTGAATACCACTAACGCAATTATTCAGCGAAACCGAAATTCCATAAACAAATAATTCCCACCACTTTCCTTGATGAATTGACTTCCGAGTCGAACATAAAAGTTGTAGAGAATACCAAGATGGTTCTAACTGTTGAATACCCAGCCAAAACGAGTTCCAGAGCAAGAGTTATGAATTTTGCAAGTTTGCATAGCAAACTGATTTTCTGCTCAAACTGTTCTGAATCGGCAGAAAACTTCAACTTCCTCTAAGATTCTTGACATGAAAAATTATGTTTGATAAGAGCTTTGCTGACCCAGTGATTACGTAACCCGGAGAAATACTTTGTGCATGTGTCGAGTGACGAAATAAACGTCTGTTGCAACCTGACGATGCTTGAACAGAGAACCTTGATCCCATAACCACAGAGCCAAATGATATGCATGTATGTGCCCGATGACCTAGCTAAAATGCAAATGAAGCATAAGGAACTGTTATAAGGTAATAAATAAGGGGGCAAATTTTGAGGTACTACACCCACCAAATCATGGGATCATTACTCAGGACATTCTAAAAATATCCAGCATCGCAACGATGAATCTGCAAAGATTGTAGGACAAGAGTTCATCAACTATGCTTTTCATGAGGTCAACGTCATCGAGAAGGATGACTCCTCCTGTCCCGCAGAAGTATGGGACACCTTAGGACCGCCGAGTGGCAAGTACGACTTCTTGGTCAAGTACACCGCACCTGAAACCTCTCGTATCAGGCTCGAAGACATCCAGCCAACTAGATGGGGAGATCCACCAGAGAATTAAAACACTGTGCAAGATACAATAGAAGAGTTCGTCTACGACAACTCTGCATGGGAGGAAGACTCCAACGATCCTGCTCCGCTAGAAATCAGCGTCATTTCTGAGGACAAACCAAGAAAGAAGGTACCAGACTTTGTGACTCACCGAGGAGTTCGCCGCCATTGGGTTGCTATCGATGTCCCGAAAGTTGTCCATAAGTCTAAGTAATTGTTGTCTTTGTTTTAACCTTTCACCCCGCCCAGGTGAAACGAATGTTTTTATAGGGCTCACTTTCTGTAAATGTCCCTCTTCGCTTCGTCTAAAGCGACAAAGTTTTGTTTTATAGGGATGTAGTTTCGAGAATCGACTAAATCATAAATAAACGTCATTCTGTAATTTCCGTATTTATTGTTGTTTTCACTTTTCGCTTTTTCAGAAAATGGTAATCCTAAAACAACCCAAAAATAAAAAAAAAACAAGCATTTTTCAGAAAATACACTGCGCACACTCTTGCATTCTCTCTATCTCTTCTAAAAATAAATCATCACGTCATGCAGATTGCTTGTTTTAAAACCCATTGAAACATATGATCAAATGCCTTCTCCCAACTTTGAATTCCTGGTATTTGAGGCTGAAGAAGAAGAAGACCAAGAAATTCCATAAGAGATCTCCCGATTACTCAGACAAGAAGAAAGGTCCATTGAACCTCACAATGAGCCGTTGGAAACAGTCAACTTGGGTTCAGAAGAAGAGAGGAAAGGAGTCAAGATTGGGGCTCTGCTCAGTTCGACTGTCAGAGAAGACTTGATAAAACTTCTCAAAGATTTTCCCGATGTATTTGCTTGGTCCTATCAGGACATGCCATGGTTGGATACCAGCATCGTGGAACATCATTTACCGTTGAAATCAGAATATCCTCCAGTAAAACAAAGAATGAGACAGACTCATCCAGACATGGCCATCAAAATCAAAGAGGAAGTGCAGAAACAGATTGATGCAGGTTTCCTTGCCACCTCAGAATATCCTCATTGGTTGGCCAACATAGTGCCAGTTCCGAAAAAGGACGGAAAAGTATGAATGTGTGTAAATTACAAGGATCTGAATAAAGCCAGTCTAAAGGATAACTTTCCCTTACAACACATAGACATGCTGGTAGACAGTACAGCAAAGTTCAAAGTCTTCTCCTTCATGGATGGATTATCGGGCTATAATCAAATTAAAATGGCGCCGGAAGACATGGAGAAAACTTCATTCATCACCCCATAGGGCACCTTTTGTTACAAGGTAATGTCGTTCGGCTTGAAGAATGCCGGGGCAACCTATTAAAGGGCCATGACTACTCTGTTTCACGACATGATGCACAAAGAAATTGAAGTGTACGTTGATGACATGATTGACAAATTTAAAACAGAAGAGGAGCAAGTGACCCACTTGTCCAAACTATTTAAGCGTCTGAGAAAATACAAACTCCGCTTGAATCCTAACAAGTGCACGTTCGGTGTCTGCACAGGAAAACTACTAGGGTTCATCGTCAGCCAGAAAGGGATTGAGGTTGATCCTGACAAGGTCAAGGCCATTCAAGAAATGTCTTCTCCAAAGACTGAGAAACAAGTCAGAGGATTCCTGGGACGTCTGAATTACATTTATAGATTTGTATTCCTCATGACCGTGACATGCGCGCAAATCTTCAAATTACTCAAAAAGAATCAGGATTGCGTATGGAGAGAAGACTGCCAAAAAGCCTTCAACAGTATCAAAGAGTATATGTTAAATCCACCTATCCTGTCACCTCCAGTGGAGGGAAGACCACTGATCATATACCTAATAGTCTTGGAAGACTCAATGGGTTGTGTACTTGGCCAACAAGACGAAACGAAAAGAAAAGAGTCTACCATCTACTATCTGAGCAAGAAGTTTACCGACTGTGAAACTCGGTATAATATGCTTGAGAAAACTTGTTGTGCTCTGGCTTGGGCAGCCAAACGTCTTTGCTAGTACATGATTTGTCACACTACTTGGTTAATCTCCGAAATGGATCTGATCAAGTATGTCTTTGAAAAACCTGCTCTCACGGGAAGGATTGCCCGTTGGCAGATGTTGTTATCAGAATACGATATCGAGTACCATGCTCAAAAATCCGTTAAATAGAGTATTTTAGCCGATCATTTGGCTCATGAACCGATTGACGATCAAGAATCAGTCGGATTTGACTTCCCAGATGAAGATGTCATGTACTTAAAACTGAAAGATTACGATGAACCGTACCCAGTGAAGGGCCAGAACCAGGTTCCCAATGGGGACTAATTTTTGACGGAGCTGTCAATAATTATGGAAACGGAATTGGGGCAATCATCGTAACACCTCAGGGTAGCCATATTCCTTTCACCGCCCGACTGACATTCAAGTGCACAAACAACGAGGTTGAATACGAAGCTTGTATCATGGGTCTCGAAGAAGCTGTCGACTTAAGAATTAAGAACTTGGATGTGTATGGAGACTCAGCCCTGGCTATCAATCAAATCAAAGGAGATTGGAACACATACCAATCAGGACTGATTCCTTACAAAGATTACGTGAGAAGGTTGTCACCATTCTTCAACAGAATTGAGTTTCACAATGTTGCGGTGAGAATCGGATAACAAGCTATTTAATTAACTTGCATCACATTTCTTTTGAATTCACCACCGACTTTGATTTATCCAAAGGAAAGGTTCAAGATCGAGAAAACCTAAAGGGGGAGATCTAGGTTTGGGGGTTGGTTATATTAAGGGAAGTATTAGCACCCTTAACATCTGTAGTACTCTACAGGAACCTCTTGTTTAGTTTGTGTTATGTTATGTTTGCTTGTTAAGGAAATCTGTACTATGGTGAAGATAAATACCTAAGAGTATATACACTAAGTCTGCTCGCCAAGACGTCGCATCTTGTGCCTACGTATCTGACTAAAGAATCAGAGCAACCGTAGTTCACCTAACTAAGGGTGAGGAACCATTGACTATGGCCAAAGTTCCAAGGGGAATGAGTATGAGCTAATATAGAGTTTAAGAAACTCTCTAAGTCAAAGTTATGATGGGGGAAGTGAATACTCAAGATGATGAGTTCACATAGAGTCCAAGAACTCTATCTTAATTCTAAGTTGTAGGATTGAGTGGCTGTGAGGCCAAAGGAAAGTATTCTATGACTATGAGGTCACAGAGAAGGTGGCCATGACTATGAGGTCAAGGCTGGTAGGTGGCTATGACTATGAGGTCAAAGAGGGAAGTAAATACCTAGGACTATGACGTCAAGGTTTGATTATGAGTTATCTGTGACTTTGAGGTCAATAGAAAGACTTTCCCTTGGAAGAAGGGGAAAATAACAGTTTCTTATGGGCAAAATATTATAAAGGGATTCGAGTTTGAAATTCAAAGAATAATGATTTTTAATCAAGTGGGAATAACAATAAGGCATGACAAGAGATGGTAAAATAACTCACAACAATCATGAATAAATGAATACAAGTATGGTAAAGATTAGCAAGACCCATGAAGTTAAGAATGAAACAGATCTATCCCATCAATCACAAGATCATCTTTACAAGACAACTTCAAGAAATGTCACAAGTTATAAACAAAAGTGAGGAGGTGTCAACCAAAACTCAAACTAGACTTACTCAAAAGTCTCCAACAACATTAATGATCATACTCAGAATAAACTTTTGAAAATGCCTTGGAACAACTTAAAAAATGTCTCAAAAGTGGTGAGAAAATAAATTCAACATTAGGATTGAAACAAAATTCTTAAAATAATTATTAAACTAAAGTGAAAATAAAATAAAAAGGTTTAGAAAGTTATATTGAACGCTTAAAAATGAATAAATATTGGCCTTTTATTATCAATAACAACCGTTTTATTTTTTTTAATTAAGAAGAAAAAAAACTCTTTGAAAAAAGAAATACGACATGGGGGTGTATTAGAAAGTTTGAAAAGGGAGAGTCCATGCTAGCAGTGAAATGGGCCTGAATAGGGGGGTGTGATTATAATTTTTGCAAGGCCCAGGTCCTGTTTATTGTGGAAACAAAAAAAGAATTAAAATCAAAAGAGTGTCTGCGGTGAGTGGGATTCGAACCCCAGACCCCTTGGTTTCACACACGCTACTCTTACCACTGGGGTAGCTATACATCCAATGTATATGCCCACCCCATAAACATATATGTCGTGAGTGAATAAAAAACTGGGTAAAAAAAATACACATTAAAACGTTACCAACAAGTATTAACAACAAAACATCAATCGGTTCATTTCATCTTTAAGTAACAACATGACAAAACAACATCCCACCACTCACAACTCGCCACGCCTCATCTCCTTCATGCAACATAAACATGAATTAATATCAACACGTGAAATTCAATGAAAAAGAAAAGCTGTGGATCCCCCCTTGTCCAAACCCTTACGCCCTCATTCCTTTGATAAAATTGATGAAATAAAGTCCCAGTTCGTAGGGCATACATGGTAGAATACTATCAAATCTTGAGCCACTCAAAGTGACACGCAGGGCCTGGAGAAAAACAGCTCAAAAATACATATTTCATAACCTGTCATGAACTGGAAATGAGTGTTCACCTTGCGTACTTCAAACCTAAACATATGATCACTCAAAACTATTCTAAATACACAATATGAACATGTGACTGTGGAAGTAATGTTTGGAGAGGAAAAGAAAATACACTACACGCCAGCACAACTCTAAACATTACTTTCATGTTGTTTAACCTAAACTAGATATATGAAGGGTATTCACAAGATATTTGAGTTTATTCAAGCATGAGAACACGATCATTATGGACCTTTTAAGACCAAAACAACAATGGCATAACAGAAAGAAACCAAGTGCACTCAATGTAAAAAAAAAAAGAAACCACATCCTTATTATGGTAAAAACAAATTAAGGCAGAATCAACCATTTCCGACAGTAGCTCCTGTCTGATGCATATGATCACAATAGAATATGGAAGGCAAGAGCAAGTGTGGTTTAACATTACATAGACAACCTAAATGCACCTTTAAACGCTCAAACCATGGCATAAAGTAGAGACCTCGTGTATTTTAACTCACCTCATCTGGCAATATTGTAGCATACCAATACAAACTTACAAGAAATTAAACAGAACAGAAAAGAAGCATGGTACCTCTCTTCAACAGAATGAAAACAATATGGGATTTATATGCTCATAAATGGAACCCTAACCTTGCTATCAAAATAAAACTAACATGGATCCTAAAACAAAACTAAGCACAAGGTGTGTTTATATGATCATGCACATGAACACATAATTTTAAACACAGAGGGAGACAGTGAGAACCAACATCCACCAAACTTTTATTTTGTCTAACTTGAATTTACATAACATAGGTAACATGAGCTTGAATTCTTATCATACAAGCTTGACACAGAGCCACGAATATTGGCATGTCCAGAATTAACAGTACCAATGCAATGCATAAAAACTTAACATTCTCATTTTAAAACTAGATTAAGTGTAAGTCATGATAATAACAAACTCACTTACCACTGCCAACAAGATTCCATGCACACTTCTTATAGCTCTAACTCATGTTAACAGGGCACGAATAGATAAGAAAACAAGTTCACCCATAAACAAAGACATAATGTACCTTAAATCATGAACAAATGATGGTGCTAAAACATATCACACAATACTCAGAACAACAACATGGTGATAGTAACAATCTATATGAGCATGCTCTTTGAATAAAGAATGAGAGAAATAAAGTTACCTGGTGGAGCAATGCACTTTAAAGGCCTCAACAGAACAAGAATTCCCTTTCTTTGCAGCAGCCGTACTCCACTTCTCTCAAAGAATTCCTCACTTACAAGCTAGACTCAGAGATTTCTTAGAGTTTTAGATGAATTGTTGGTGTCCAATGCAAGCTCCATGGCCTGCTATTTATAAGGAGAGTAAGAGAGCTCAAGGTGTGGCCAATCTTGCAAGGATTGCCAATAATGCCCTTTTCCAATCGAGTGAGCTATTTTCTGATGGCCAAAAAGTCTTCCAAGCTAGCCATAGCTACTGTTGGCAATGTGTGCTGATTAGATTGGTTCAGGCTCTAAGTTTTAAGAAGCTTCCATGTTGTTTTGTTGAAACTCTCTCACTTGATCCACTTCCACACATTTGAATAAACAAATCCATTTTATGTTGCAACTTGACAAATTCGTGGCACAGGTTCTAGATCATACTAATTTGTGATTAAGCATCAGAAAAGTGGAAATCTTGGTGATTAGAAGTGTAATGCATCATTATACACAAATTGGTTACTTAAAACTCAAGAAAAGAACCTCAAACTTCATTAATTCGAAACTCCCAACTTACTTCATGGATTGAGGAGTTCTTGTACTTTTTGGAAAGCCCTCAATGCCCTCTACAACTTTCATGTTGGACCCAAGTTCTGAATCACAAGGGAACTTGGTGAAAAATGAGGTTAAAGCTGGTTGTCCATTAAGGCAAAAAGTGCTGAATTTTCACTAAGTCTTGGGCAGTTTAGCTTGTAAGCTTCATAACTCAAAAACCAAGCATTTTTAGGAGAAAAGTCATATTTAACACTTTCAAAATCTTGGAAAAAGCTTCCATTTGGGCTTTGAATCACTTAATTTGGATCTGTGGTTTGGAAGTTATGACCATTTCAAATTTGCACAAGAGAGGGAATTTCCACCTATGAAAAGTTGTATGATCATAAACTTACTTCCTTTGCAAGAAACCTCTTGAAACTTGATCTTGACACTTTAATATCATCAATAAGACATGTTATGATGATTTGAGGCAAAGGAGGTTCCATTTGGATCAAAATCTCAAAGATTAGGGTTTCAGTCAAAACCCTAATTTTGACTGTGAATGCACTGAGATAAACCTCTGTGATCTCACTTCTTTCTTCATATCCAAAGTTCACAGAAGACCTTTAGGGATGTTTAGTAACTCATGGAGTCATGGTTTAGGGTTTGAGGGCACCTCCTGATGAAAATCAAGGCCAATGATCCATATGTCTTACAGAAACCCTAATTTGGAGGCAGGGTGAGACTGGGGCTCAAACTACTCAGGATGAGAGCCAGATGACCTTGAATTCTTGTTGAGTTAGACCTCTTGGATGTAGGTAAACTCAAATGGTTGATGACCCAAGCAAATCTTGACTTGATAGGGTAAAATTCTCCAGTGATTCCTCATATTGAAACCCTAATTCTACACTTTGGTCTGGTGATCCTTTTGTTGACTTGACTTGATTCAAAGTCTTGAGATCTTGGTTCCATACAACTAGTGAGTCCTTGTGATGATTGCATGGAGTCAGAGGATACTTTAGGAGGCCTTGAATTTCTCTGTATAAACCCTAGTTTCGAACAAAAGAAAAAACAAACTGCGAGATATGGGTTAGTTACATATGATTGATCCTAAATGCCTATGCAAGATGTTATGACATCTAAGGGGTAAAATTTGGGGTACAACAGTTGCCCCTATTTAAATAGCTTTACCGGATGACACGAGGAATGGAAATCCTCGGGGCATCAAGGTGAAAGGTATTTAAATATAGCAAACCAAATATTTTGGCCTTAGATGGAATGTAGATGCTAAGGGCAAGCGACGGACATGCAAATGCTGACATGCCATAGACTTCTAGTATGATGATATGATGCCATGATAGTGCAAAGATGCAGACAGACTAGACACCAGAGATAAAGGTCAAACAACCACGGATAAGTAACACTGGGGAAGGAATGAAGGTTAGTATCCACAAGGAAGACTCACTGGGGATACATGCTGACCAACAAAAGAGACTCACTGGGAAGACTCTGAGGAAATACTGGGGATAGAAAAAGATAGTGTTGAGGGGAAAACCCTACAGATCTTCACTGGAGATAGGAGCCAGAGAAGTATTCTCCACTGGGGAACGATCCAGGGAGATGGACGACAGGTTCATATGCGACCGGACGACACTGGGGTAATAAAGACACATTCTTACTGGGCATGAAACCAGAAAGACAACATGATCTCCGCTGGGGATCAGTTTGAAAGAAAAGGATAGACATCCTACAAAGATTTTCTGGGGATTTCTTATACTGAAGAGTTCAAACGGGATCTTCAAGAAAAGCCAGAAAAGACAGAGATAAACTCGCGCGCCAGATGATGGAAAATGACTGGACTTTTTAGTTGGGAATAAGGTTAATGAGTCATTAATGATTGGACTCGAGTACCAATATGAGTTGGACTCCAATATGAGTTAGAAAGGACACCAGTTTGGGGTTATAGTTTGGATACCAGTATGAGCTGGAGTTTGAATGCCGGTATGAGCTAGATTTTGGATACCAGTATGAGCTGGATTTTTGGTTACCAGTATGAGCTGGATTTTTGGTTACCAGTATGAGCTGGATTTTGGGTTACCAATATGAGCTGGATTTTAGGATACCAGTATGAGCTGGATTTTTGGATACCAGTATGAGCTGGATTTTTGGATACCAGTATGAGCTGGATTTTTGGATACCAGTATGAGCTGGATTTTGAATGCCAATATGAGCTTGACTTTTGGATACCAGTATGAGCTGGTTTTTAGGATACCAGTATGAGCTGGATTTTAGGTTACCAGTATGAGCTGGATTTAGAATGCCAGTATGAGCTGGACTTTTGGATTCACTTTTGACGGGTTTAGGTCTGGCTCGAAGTTTAGGTTCATGTTTGACCTGGTTTCAAACAACGGGTTCATGTCTGACTTGAAGTTTAGGTTCATGTTGCGGTGAGAATCGGATAACAAGCTATTAATTAACTTGCATCACATTTCTTTGAATTCACCACCGACTTTGATTCATCCAAAGGAAAGGTTCAAGATCGAGAAAAACCTAAAGGGGGGAGATCTAAGGTTCGGGGGTTGGTTATACTAAGAGAAGGTATTAGCACCCTTAATATCTGTAGTACTCTACAGGAACCTCTTGTTTAGTTTGTGTTATGTTATGTTTACTCGCTAAGAATCTAAGCTAAGGTAAAGACCTAATGGTATGTACACTAAGTTTGCTCGCCAAGACGTCGCATCTTGTGCCTACGTATCTGACTAAAGAATCAGAGCAACCGTAATTCACCTAACTAAGGGTGAAAGAGGAACCATTGACTATGGCCAAAGTTCCAAGGGGGAATGAGTATGAGCTCATGTAGAGTTTAAGAAACTCTCTAAGTCTAAGTTGTAAGATGAATGGCTATGAGGCCAAAAGGGTAATGAGCTCTCCATGACTATGAGGTTAATAAAGAGAATTTCTACGACTATGAGGTCTAGGTTGGAGGTGGCTATGACTATGAGGTCAAAGCTGATATCCTATGACTATGAGGTCAATGAGGGAATCCTATGACTATGAGGTCAAGGAGGGAGATAATGAGCTCTCTATGACTTTGAGGTCAATAGAGAGACTTTCCTTTGGAAGGAGGGGAAGGCAACTTCTTGTAAACAAGAGTTGAAGGGGGGATTGAAATTAAGTTGTAATCCATAAGAGGATAAACAATCAAAAGAGAATAGCATCAATCAAGTATGAACAACATCAAAGTATTGAGATATGCATCCTCAAAAGTTGAACTCACAGACATATAAAAGTCATGAAACTTAACAATAAAAAACAAACCCTAATGAAATAAATTTAACCAAAAGTCAAGGAACCCTCTCAAACCATGGAATAAGCCAAAGAAGACTCTCACAAAGCTCTCAAGAAACAAAAGGCTTTTTCAAAGAAAGTTCAAAAATTAAATGAAAAGTCTTAATACATGTTTTTGTGAGTTTTTTTTTATTTAATGCAAAAATAAAATAAAAGTGAAAATTATATTATGAAAAATTAAATTAAACTTTGAAAAAAGTGTTTATGAATTTTTGGAGTTTTTTTTTAGTAAAAGAAAATATTTTTAATAAAAGATATTTGAGAAAACAAAATGAAAATAAAATAAAAGAAGAGGAAAGCAAATGGGGGGTGTGTTAGAAAATCTGAATGAGTTGCATTTCACAGCTATGCGCATGGGCCTGGGGAGGTGCAGTTATTAAGTGGGCGAAGCCCAAGTCCTAATGGAGATACTCAGCCAAAGAAAAAGAAATGTGACTGTAAACAAGGATCATGTGTACACTTAAAATCAATCGGTCACATATTTTAAGTCACAAGAAGACAAAATCACTCCTTGGCCACTCACAACTCGCCACGCCTCTCTTCTTTCCCATGCAAACATGAACAACAAAACCTAAACTATCGTGAACACGCAGAACAGACATGGCCTCACCTCTACTTGCTCAATCATTTTCAAACCCTTTTCTTCATCAAAATCATCAAAACAAAGCACCTAGATGTAGTACTCAGATAGTAGAATGACACTGAACCCTAATCAACTTAAAACAACCACTTAAATAGGGAGAAAACTGGACACGAAAACATGCGTTCAGAACTGACATGGACTTAACAGAACAAGGATACACAATGCAAACTTAAATGTCCTAATCATGTCATCATTCAAAACTACCATAGATGCATAGTGTATACACATGGTATCATTCAAAAATAGCTTGAACATAGAACATGAAAGCATAGATGCATGATAGGAACTTACCAAGTGGAGACAAGTCCACTGCCTCTTCACCTTGGAGCTCAGAAATCCCACTCCTTTTTGAATGCTAATGATATGCAAGTCCTCTGAAATGTGCACCTCTTGTTTTCCTCCAGTTGCTCACGAGCTCTCTTTCTACTATTTTGAGTGATGTGTGTTTATGAGTGGTGATGGATGTTCTGCTATTGTTTGTGAAAACTGTAATGAGAGTGGTTGAGGTTTGAAAATTCAGATGTCGTTGTTAGTTTCTGATGGTGTTTAGGTTGCACCAAGAGAGGACAGGTTTATGGTGTTTTTATGACAAATGTAATGAGGGAGTGTATTCTTGTGCTGATCGTTGGTGGTGGTGTTTTGATGTTTTATGATGTGGTTGTTTTGCGGATGGTTCGAAGGGATGGGAGCAAGGCAAGTTCCTTGCAATATTTTGAGAGTTTCTTGCAAGATTATGGAGTATAGAGGTAGAGAGGTGTTGAGAGATTTTTCTGATCGAATGTGGTTCTGATTGTTGGTGAGAAATAAATGAGAAGCTTCCTCTTTTTATAGTGGCACCAGCTGGTTAATCGCATGGAAAACTCAACAGACAATGGTTTTGTCTAGAGGAGAAAGAGGCATGATAGTGACATATCCTTAAGTTGGCTCATGGCAGAGGTTGGGGAGGAGAGAACTTTGTTGGCTTGTGCTCAGCATGGCAGTCTGAATGAAGGGGAAAGGTCGAGCATGCTGCATGAAATAGGTTGCTTTCACCCTTTCATGAATGGGTTGCTGCTCCTTTTTGCTTGTCACAATATGATGCATGTTTTAAGTAAACTTTGAGACCAACAAGCTGACATATTTAGACTCTTTGACCAGTGCCTTGGATGCTACAAAACCGTGGGAAAGGATTAGGTTCAAATTGGATGGCATGGAATCAAAAATTCATGGGCCTCTATTTGGCACACGATAACTCTCTACACATTGGACCAAATGGAACAATTTTGGACCCTTTTGAAAATTGGCATGGAGTAGAGCAACTTTCATGTTGTTGACAAATTGAGATTGAAGCTAGAAACATGTGAAAAATTGTGACCAAATTTGATGTAGCAAATGGCAAGAAATCATAATTTTCTAAGTGTATGGCAACATTCCAACGTGGCATCTTTATGGCACCATATCTTGATAATTACTTCACCAATTCTTGAAATTTTTGTTCCTATGTCAAGTAGGAATTTGATAGCCCAACTTTCATGTGGAAAGCATTTGGATTTGAAGCTTGTAACTATGAGATAAAATGCCATGAAATCATGTGAAACATGCTGTCCAAGAAACTTAGAAAAATTTCTAAGTTATGAAACTTTTCCAATTTGAAACATCAAACTTTGAAGCATCATAACTTGAGATTGGTTTATCCAAATGAGGAGTTCTACATATGCTTGGAAAGCTTGAAGAACAAAGAACAACTTTCATGTTCAAAGATTTTTGGTTTGGAGTTTGGAACTAAGTGAAAAAAATCCATGAAGTAGTGTTCAAAATTGGAGCAAAATACTGAAATTTTCACCAAGTCCCTAAGGCATATTATGTTCCAAGTCTCATAACTTAAAAACCATGCACTTTTTGAAGAGAGGTCCTCTAATATGTTTTGAAGATCATGGAAAGAGCTTCCATTTGAGCTTTGAGTCACTCAATTTGGATGTGTGGTTTGAAAGTTAAGACTGTCTCAATTTTGGCACAAGTAGTGAAATCTCCACATTTGAAAAGTTTCATGAACTAAACATTGCTTCCTTTGCAAGGAACTTCCTAGAACTTGATATCTCGTGTCTTATCTCATCAATGAGACATGCCCTGATGGATTAAGGACTTGAATGCTTCATCTTGGATCAAAATCTCAAAAGCCACAATCTCAGTCAAAACCTAGTCTTCCTCAGAATACAACTGGACGATTCTTGATGATCTTGCCTCTCCAATCTCTTTCAATGCCCATGGATTGCCTTTAAGGATGTCTAGTATCATGTAGAATCATGTCCCAAGGCTTGGGATCATGCCTTGGTTAACATCAAAAGCAATGGTTGACTTTCTTTACCAAAACCCTAGTTTGAGGCATGGTGAATTTATGGCTCAAGGCACTTGTAATGGGAACCAAACACCCCTTGATTTCTTGTTGAATTGGACTCCTTGGAGGTAGGTGAACATTTGGAGCCTTAGTTGTCTTTCTTTCCTTGAATCATATGAGAGCTTGACTTAGGAGACTCTGCCCTCCTCTTTGTGCAAGTCATGGCTTTCACAAGAGAAACAAACTTGCAAGATGAAAGTGGTTGGTTGACAATGCATAGATGATTGAACCTATATGCCAATGCAAGATGTTATGACATCTAAGAGGTAAAATTTGGGGTACAACAGTACCCAATTCTTATTGGGTCCTTTATGGTAAGTGAAACCAAGATTGCATTTGGGCAACCATTGATAAATGCCTTTTGGAACAAGAAATCTTCTAAAATGACATTTAGCAATAGTATGACCCTGTTTGCAACAGTATAGGAAATTTTGGTTCAGTTGAGATTTACCGTTGTTATCTCTATCTCGAATCACATACGTATACATTTGATACGAATTATTCATGCTTTCTCGATAATTTGATCGATCAATAGAAAAAGTAACTTTAGGCTTTAGAGCCTTGTCTAATTTGGCCTTAAGGGTTCTCGCCTCTTTTTGCCAAATATGACAAGTCTCACAGCCCCAATTGGACCAAGGAGACTTGTCCTCTTCAATTTCAGCTTTTGATGTATCCACCATAGAGTTTTTAAAAGCTTCCAATTCCTTTTCGGAATCGGAGATCTTTTTCTCCAAATATGAAAAAATCTTTTTGTTCGAGGCTAAGCGTTGAAAAACTTCCTTACCCTCATGGTGCAACATATCAAAAGCTTTTTGTAATTCTAAATGAAACATATTATTCGAGTGATCGTATTTAGAGTGTTTTACCTCTTTCTTCTTGTTTCGATGTGCCATAAGACATAGATTGGCGGATTCACTTTCGTCACTTGAGCTGTCACCTTTTTCTGACTCACTATCGCTTTCCCAAGCGATGTATGCTCCTAGATTTATTTGACTTCTTGTGTTGACGACTCTTATCCTTATCCCTGTCTTTCTTGAGGGATGGACAATCCGACTTGTAGTGCCCGGACTTTCCATAATTGTAACAAGATCCTCTCGACTTGCCACTCTTGTTGCCTTCATTTTTTGATTGCCTTCTAAATTTGACGAGATTTTTATCCGAGTGCTAAATTTTGTTCTTTCGAATGTAAGTATTGTATCTTTTCACAAATAGCCCCATGTCATCACTCGAATCATCATTTTCATCATTGTGGGTTTCATTGTCACTTTGCTCTTGAGATGTGGACTTTGAATAAGAAGCCTTAAGAGCGATCTGCTCTGCTCCACCAGCCTGCTCCAGCCGCCTACTAAAAGTAAATGTGTCTCCCACCAACATCTGTACCAGATTACATGCAAAGGAAGGATTGATGGACAACTGTCCCACATGAAGGATTTGATTTGGGCCTAATCTTATTTTCCTAAAGAGACCCACGATCCAAGAAAGGAGGAACCACCACTTCCATTCATCACTATTTAAAGAGAGCTTGTGCATTGAAAGAGAGAGACAAGAAATTCCACACACAATAATATTTTATTTTCAGTGTTTTTAGTATTCTCATTTCTAGAGTTTAAGTATTAGTAGAGAGTATTCTTTTTCTCTCCAGACCTGTACACTCTGCTGAGAACTGTCGTGACTGAAGAGAGCTGTTGCTATTTATCCAACGCAAGAGATCTCCAAGTTATTAGTAGGTTGCATTTCTTTACTACACCTTGTAAGAAGATGTTCCCTCCTAATTTCATTCCAGTAGTTTGTACTCAGCTCACTATGAGCTAAATCTTTGTTTGATGAGACTAATGAAGTTAGTATAAAAGTGTTTTTTATGTTGATATGATGTGTTGGCTAGTGTCTTATTTTGTTATGTGTTTTTATGCTATAAACTTGGTTCTTAGAGTGATCAACTAGGAAAAAAGTACGAGCTTGTTGTTGAGAGAGATCCAATAAACAAGTGGATTTCATAACAAAAGTGGTTAGTAAAGTAGGATAGAGATATTCACTTAATTCAACTTGCTTAGAAATAAGAAGTTGAGACCACAAAGACTTATCAGAATTAAAACCAGACGTATTTTAGGGTTACAAGTGAGACTTAGAGATTTGTTCCCTTGCCCTAGTTATACATGTTTTTGATGTTGTAGAGATACACCCCTAGATCACGTTCTGACCTTTTGAGGCACGACACTTCACATCATAAAGACATTTTAAGAATTATATACTAATGGATTTAGCTCATCAACTATTCTCTCTGATATTTTTAACTCCTTTTAGTTTTAAGTTATTTTAGTTATTTGTGTGTGCTTTTGTTCCTTATTCTCATATTTCTGTTACCTTGCTCATACTTTTCTTAAACAAAGAAAGTTAATATTAGTAGTTCAATTACTTTACACTTCCCTGTGGGTTCGACCTTTATTTTATCACTTGCTACATTACCAAGCATGTATACTTGCATGTGACACCTTTGCCCTATTATTCAAAAGAAACATATTATAAAACAATTAGAGTAGGGTTGATTAGGTAAAAAGTAGGCAAACAACCATCTTCTTCCTTGGGCAAGCTACGTGTAGCCTCCTAACTCACTCATTTCTCAACCAATTCACACGATGTAAAGATGAAAACCGTGCATTTTTAAACAAGGAACACAATGGCAATATTCAATTTTGTTTAAATTAAGTGAATCAACAGTTAACATGGTAAAATCAGATGAACCCTAAAATTTGCAAGAGCTATGTGAATTCCTATACACGAATCATAAACATCAATTAATTAAGGGTTAATGATCTACAAACATTCAGAAACATAATGGTAATTTGAAAACATGTTTATGATGCATGATTCATTGAGTTTGAAAGTTTAAGGTTTACCTTTTGCAGTTGGTGATCGAGCTTAATGATGGAGGTGTTACAAATGTGTTCCAATGATCTGGACAACTTCCTTAGGTGCCAAGGAGTGTGTTTGAATGCTTAGAGTGGATTGAAATGAGCTGGAACTTGATGTGGCGCCTCAACTGCAACTCTGTCAAGAACTTGAGCAATTGGCTGGTGATTTTGTGAATTTGATGTTCCAGATGTTGTTTTAGTGTTTAGATCATCTACATATGATGTTTATGAGGTGTTGGTATGATTGGTTTGGTTTGAATCACTCTCAATTTCAAAACCCAATAGTGACTTGAGTTAGAAGGCAAATTCGGAGTGAAAGAAAGATTTTGAGTAAAGCATCAGTTTGGGTGCTTTGGTGTACTCAAACTGATCACAAATGAGCTCTATTTATAGTAGAGCAAATTTGTTTTGGCTGCAATAGTGAATGGCAACTGCAGCAGGTCTGTGGAAAATGGTGATCTAATGGAATCTCAAGTCTCCTCTAGCCATTGACATGAGTTTAGAGCACAGACTATGAGTCTTCTGTGGCAGGGATAAGGCTTGACTGAACTTGGATAACATTGTCTTGATGAATGCCACCTCTATGCATCATTTAAATGCTTTGAAACAAAATTGACCAATTGAAGCATCTTGAATTTTAGGGGTGTCATGCCTAAACATAGATCCATGGACTTGTGGGGTTTGAGGATCAGTGTTTGTCCCTTGGTTGTTCCCCCTTGAGGTATGCAAATGGATAACTATGCTTGTTATTGCACAAAAACAAGAAATTCGACCAATGACCTATAATCTGATTTGTGAAAAATCAGTTTTGGAGACCAATTTCCCATGGATGTATCTCTTAGCTCAAGTTGAATTAGAACGACTTCTTGTACTTTTTGAAAAGCTTAAATGATGTACTAAAACATTGAGTTTTAGTGTTTTCATTGATTCATCTTGGATCAGTGTGAAAAATGCCTTGGAAGTTTGATGTTTCATGCTGAAGTTACAAGGCAGAATTTTCACTAAGTGTTTTTTGACATATTTTGGTTTTTTCACCACTTTGATCCACTTCTAACTAAAAATCCATGAAGAATTAGACTTTGATGTAGTTGAAGCATTTGTAGAGTGTAGGAAGACCTACAAATCAGGCTTTGGATCACTCAAAATGGTTGCTTGGATCAAAAGTTGTGATCCTTGAAAGCTGGCACCAAAACCATCCAAATTTAGTAACTTAGAAAAATTTTCAATTTTTCAAGATTACCCCTTTTACAAGTTATCTTGATTTCTTGATAAATTCTTGTTCAAATGACATTAAATCATATTTTATGAAAATATCAGTCATAAGGATCATTTTTGCCAAAAAAGTCATGTTTTGACTTTTGGCTCCGGAGCAGTTCGGCAAGTAAAAACCCTAATTCCCGACTTTTGGGGAATGAAACCTCTAAGGGTAATTTAGCTTTGCAAAATGGATTCTTAGGGTTATTTTGAGCATGTTGAGTCACATGTTGAAGTCTTGGCTCATCCTCTTGTGAAAATCTCACTCTGGGGGTCATAGTCGTCCAAAATCCTAATTTGGCGATATCGGGTGTTTCGAGGATCAAACCACTTGAAATGTGGCAACTTTTGTGCTTGATTTTTGATGTGAGGGTACTCTTGCTCCTTTGTGGATGCTTAAGAGGTTATACAAGTTGAAGATCATGTCATTTCTTGATTGATCTTTTGTCTAAGTGTTCTGGGAGGGCTCAAAACCCTAATTCTTGATTATGGTGGATGCTCAACTATCTCTGGGAGATTGATGAGGCATGAAGGTACATCCATATTATGGTGATAATGATGGGAAATCTTGGTGGTCAAAATTTAGGGTATGACAGATGCCCCTATTTAATCTTCTTGGACCCGAAGGTGTGAATGACGAAGGTATTCGGACATTCAGGGTGCAAGAGGATTAAATATCGGAATACCTGAAATTTTGACGGTGGTTATGAATGGCAGTTTGCTCATCCATCGTCTTTCGCTAAGCAATGATACTTAGAAAAGGGTAAAACTTCCCCTCGATCCTGGTGTTCAGCGAAGGAACTGGTCTCGGTTTCCGAAATAAACTTCCCCTCGATCCTGGTATTCAGCCAAGAAACTAGTCTGAGTTTCTGAAATAAACTTCCCCTCGGTCCTGGTCTTCAACCAAGGAACTGGTCTCAGTTTTTAATATAAACTTTCCCTCAGTCCTGGTCTTCATCCAAGGAACTGGTCTCAGTTTCTGATATAAACTTCCCCTCGATCCTGGTCTTCAGCCAAGGAACTGGTCTCAGTTTCTGATATAAACTTCCCCTCGATCTCGATCTTCATCCAAGGAACTGGTCTCAGTTTCTTCTTGTCAAGGGACGCTATGTGTAGCGGTCTTCATCAAACTTCTCGCCGAGTTTTACTGGGGAGATGCCATTTGATTGAAATGTCTTGAGGTCAGACTTGCTAGGGGGACCCATTTGTCTGAGTTGTAGAGGTGTGCAAACTTCTCTGTTGGAGATGCCATTTGCTGATTCTAATGGGGAAAATGAGTCTCTTGTTAAATTGCTTTTGCGCTTGGGGGATATTACATCATACTTTTCTTCGAGATCTTTTTCGGAGGAATGCCATGTTATGTAATCCATTTTTGAGGTGATGATGACTTCAATATCATTGACTTTCTTGGGAGAAGAACCAATGTGTTGCTGAGAATCATCGATTAAGAGGCTTTCTCTAGGGATTTTCCTTAATCCGGGAAAGCGAAAATATCATATTCAATGGTGAAGAGTGATGTTTCCAAAGGTGTCCGTCGAATATCTTCTTGCCTTTCAGAGGTTTAAGTTATCAAAGTGGTCGAGGACCATCTCCAATCCAGAAATAAACTGGGGGAGATATTGCTCAGACGATACATTTCCTGACGAGGAAAGAACTGACAACTCTATCGAGAGGACTTTTATCACTTGGGGATGAATATGACCAAGGTGATAGTAATGCGATATGATTATGAATGTGAATCAGTTATGCATGATGTATGTATGTTTATGCTGACAAAACTGACGCGACATACAGACTAGTGAATGAACACGAAGGGATACTCGACCACTGCGGGGGATGAAAAGTATCTTTGGTTCAAATCTTGTTTTGTTTTAGAGAAGTGGTCCCTGTAGGGGAGAAAGAATCGTCCAGTCGGTTCTTAAGAGGTAAGAACTCTGCCGGTGATATCAGGCGGGACGTTCGTATATGAAACAGTTGATCCTTCATTCAGGCGTACTGGTTTAGAATGAGTACTTTGATTCTGCACTTTGAGGTTCAATCGCTTTCGGAGAAACGATCGATGTTCTTTTTGATGTTCAAAGTCACGAAGGAATTTCCATCTCTATTTTAAAAGCAGAAAATAAATTTTGACGATTAAATTCATTTTTGTTTTATTTCAAGAATCGTTGATCATGTTAAAATGTCATTCTGTAAAGCTAAAACAAATGAGAATTGCAAACAAAAGCACTAGGGCTCAATTTTATTGATAGGATGGAAATAAGCCAAGCGTGTGATTCCATAGAGAATTTACAATGTTTAGAAAATGGTGATTTTAAGGGAAAGGGGCTACATTGAAATATAACGACCGTTATCCTTCTACCAACTTTGAATTCTGGACATCCTGAGCTTCTGTCGAAGATGATCTTGACTGGAAGTTTTTCTCTGATGGATGGCATTACTACTGGGGACTTAACCTTGTCAGACGTAGTTACTTTCCATGAATCCCAAACTTTTGCCTGGATTGTCTTTTGAAATTTCCAATCCACCGGGATGATTTTCGCTTATGTCTCTAATTTTTGCCTGGACCGCCCTTTCTGGCTTTCAATCCACTGAGACGTTTTTTTTAATTTAGACGAAGTATTTCTTGACTACATCAACATTCGTGGGGTAGGCAAATTCCTCTCCATCCATGGTTGCGAGTTTCAAGGTGCCGCCTGAGAAGGCTTTCTTGACCACGTATGGGCCGTCATAATTCAGAGTCCATTTGCCCCGGGAGTCAGTGAGAAATGATTGTATCTTCTTGAGCACGAGGTCTCATTTTCTGAAGACACGGGGTCGAACCTTTTTGTCGAACGCCTTCTTCATTCTTTGCTGATACAACTGACCATGACATGGAGCCGTCATTCTCTTTTCTTCTATTAGGTTCAGTTCATCGTGCCTGCTTTGACACCACTCAGCTTCTGTTAGCTTAGCTTCCATCAATACCCGGATTGATGGGATCTCTACTTCTATGGGGAGTATTGCCTCCATGCCATATACTAGAGAGAAAGGGGTTACCCCTCTTGACGTGCGGACAGATGTGCGATAACTGTGAAGAGCAAAGGGTAGCATCTCGTGCCAGTCTTTGTAGGTTACAACCATCTTTTGAACAATCTTCTTGATGTTCTTGTTATCCTCTTCTACCGCTCCGTTCATCTTAGGTCGGTAGGGAGATGAGTTATGGTGTTCGATTTTAAACTCAGCACACAACTCTTTCATCATCTTATTGTTCAAGTTGGATCCATTATCCGTGATGATCTGGCTTGGAACACCATAACGACAAATGAGATTGTTTTTGATAAAGCAGACTACCACTTGTCGGGTTACATTGGTGTATGACACTGCTTCGACCCACTTGGTGAAGTAGTCAATGGCTACCAAGATGAACCGATGTCCGTTTGAAGCTTTGGGTTCAATCATGCCAATAATGTCGATTCCCCATATGGAAAAAGGCCATGGGGAAGAGAGAACTTTGAGATGTGTTGGCGGTACATGAATTTTGTCAGCGTATATTTGACACTTGTGACATCTCTTCATGTACTTGCAGCAATCAGATTCCATGATTAACCAATAGTACACTGCTCTCAGAATTTTTCTCGCCATTGTGTGTCTGTTGACATGAGTGCCAAAGGATCCTTCGTGAATTTCTTTCATCAGCATGCTTGCTTCTAGTCTATCTACGCATCAAAGCAAGACCATGTCAAAGTTTCTCTTATAGAGTGTATCACCGCTCAAGAAGAAGTTGCCTGCCAATCTTCTGGTGGTTTTCCTGTCTTTTCTTGATGCCCCAGGCGGGTATTCTTGTTTCTGAAGGAAGCATTTGATATCGTGATACCAAGGTCTGTCGTCTATGACTGCTTCAATTGTGAAAATATAGGCGGGCCTTTCAAGGCGGATTATGTCAATCTTTGGTACGTTATTCCATTGACTTGCACTAATTATGGAAGAGAGAGTAGCTAGTGCATCAGCCAAGTGATTCTCTTCACGAGGTATATGATGAAACTCGATTCTGTTGAAGAATGGTAACAACCTTCTCGCGTAATCTTTGTAAGGAATCAATCCTGATTGGTATGTGTTCCAATCTCCTTTGATCTGATTGATAACCAAGGTTGTGTCTCCATACACATCCAAGTTCTTAATCCTCAAGTAAATTGCTTCTTCGAGACCCATGATACAAGCTTCGTATTCGGCCTCGTTGTTTGTGCATTTGAAAGTTAATCTGGTAGTGAAAGGAATATGGGTACCCTGAGGTGTTATGATGATTGCCCCAATTTTGTTTCTGTAGATGTTGACAGCTCCGTTAAAGATTAATCCCTATTGGGAACCTGGTTCTGGCCCTTCACTGGGTAGCGGTTCATCGCAATCTTTCATTTTCAAGTACATGACATCTTCGTCCAGGAAGTCAAATCCGACTGATTCCTGATTGTCAATCGGTTGATGAGCCAAATGATCGGCTAAAATACTTCCTTTGACGGCTTTCTGAGCATGGTACTCGATGTCGTATTCTGATAACAACATCTGCCAACAGGAAATCCTTCCCGTGAGAGCAGGCTTTTCAAAGACATACTTGATCGGATCCATTTTGGAGATTAACCAAGTAGTGTGACAAATTATGTACTGGCGAAGACGTTTGGCTGCCCAAGCCAGAGCACAGCAAGTTTTCTCAAGCATAGTGTACTGAGTTTCACAATCGGTAAATTTCTTGCTCAAATAGTAGATGGAAGACTCTTTTCTTTTTGTTTTGTTTTGTTGGCCAAGTACACAACCCATTGAGTCTTCCAAGACTGTTAAGTATATGATCAGTGGTCTTCCCTCTACCGGAGGTGACAGGATTGGTGGATTCAACAGATACTCTTTGATGCTGTCGAAAGCTTTTTGGCAATTTTCCATCCATACACATCTTTGATTCTTTTTGAGTAATTTGAAAATTGGCGCGCATGTCGTGGTCATGAGAGATATGAATCTGGAAATGTAATTCAGACGTCCAAAAAATCCTCTGACTTGTTTTTCAGTCTTTGGAGAAGGCATTTCTTGAATGGCCTTGACCTTGTCAGGATCAACCTCAATTCCCTTTCGGCTGACGATGAACCCTAACAGTTTTCCTGAGCGGACACCGAACGTGCAGAGTTTGTACTTATTGGGATTCAAGCAGAGTTTGTACTTCCTCAAACGCTCGAATAACTTTGACAGGTGGGTCACATGTTCCTCTTCTGTTTTAGATCTGACAATCATATCATCGACATATACTTCGATTTCTTTGTGCATCATGTCATGTAACAGAGTATTCATGGCCCTTTGATAGGTTGCCCCGGCGTTCTTCAAACCGAACGGCATTACCTTGTAACAAAAGGTGCCCCATGGGGTGATGAATGGAGTTTTCTCCATATCTTCTGGCCCCATTTTGATTTGATTATAGCCCGAGAATCCATCCATGAAGGAGAAGACTTTGAACTTTGTTGTACTGTCTACCAGCATGTCTATGTGTGGTAAGGGGAAGTCGTCCTTTGGATTTGCCTTGATCAGATCCCTGTAGTCTACACACATTTTGACTTTTCCATCCTTTTTCAAAACTGGCACTATGTTAGCTAGCCATTGAAGATATTCTGAGGTGGCAAGGAAACCTTTCCTCCTTGATTTTGATGGCCATGTCCAGATGAGTCCGTCTCAGTCTCTGTTTCACCGGAGGACATTCTGATTTTAACGGTAGATGATGTTCCATGATACTGGTATCCAACCCTGGCATGTCCTGATAGGACCAAGCAAACGCATCTGGAAATTATCTAAGAAGTCTTATCAAGCTTTCTTTGACAATCAGACTGAGCAGTGCTCCAATTTTGACTTCTTTCTTTTCGTGTTCTGACCCTAAATTGACCGTTTCCAATGGCTCTTCGTGAGGCGGAATAGACCTTTCCTCCTGCCTGAATAGTCGTGAGATCTCTTCTAGAATTTCTGCGTCCTCTTCTTCTTCAACTTCAAATACCGGGAATTCAAAGTTGGGAGAAGGCATGGGATCGTATGTTTCAACGGGGTTTAAAACAAAGAATCTGCACGACGTGATGATTCATTTTTTTAGAAGAGATAGAGAGAATGTAAGAGTGTGTGCAGTGTATTTTCTAGAAAAAGCTTGTTTTTATTTTGGTTGTTTTTTAGGATTACCATTTTCTGAAAAGCGAAAAGTAAAAATAGCAATCAACGCGGGAAGGACAGAATGACGTTATTTTATTTATGATTTTGTCGATTCTTGAAATACAGCCCTATAAAACAAAACTCTATCGCTTTGGGCGAAGCGAAGAGGGACATTTATAGAAAATGAGCCCTATAAAAACATCTGTTTCACCTGGGCAGGGTGAAAGGTTAAAACAAAGATGACAATTACTTAGACTTATGGACGACTTTCGGGACATCGACAGCAACCCATTGGCGACGAACTCCTCGGTGAATCACAAAGTCTGGTACCTTCTTTCTTGGTTTGTCCTTAGAAATGACGCTAATTTTTGGCGGAGCAGGATCATTGGAGTCTTCCTCCCATGCAGAGTTGTCATAAACGAACTCTTCTGTTGTATCTTGCATAGTGTTTCCACTCTCAGACGGATCTTCCTATCCAGTTAGCTGGATGTCTTTGAGCCTGATACGAGAGCTTTCAGGAGCGGTGTACTTGACCAGGAAGTCGTACTTGCCACTCGGCTGTCCTAAGGTGTCCCATACTTCTGCGGGACTAGAGGAGTCATCCTTTTCAATAACGTTGACCTCAGAAAAGCATAGTTGATGAAATCTTGTCCCTTAATCTTTGCAGATTCATCATTGTGCTGGATATTTTTGGAATGTCCTGAGTAATGATCCCATGACTCGGTGGGGATGCATGTATTCTTTTTAATATTTCTCATCCAGTGGGTCATAATAGTCATGATCGAAGTTGTCTTTCATCGGATCGTCTTCTAATGAGTTTGGTGGAGCACGGCATCCCTCAGGATCACAATCTTCGTACATCATCTTGACTTCTGACCTCGGTATATATCTCGGGCTCTGCTTTAGAAAGAAAAATAGCATATGCGCTTCTTCATGAGACATATAACCGTTATCGTTGAGATAAGATTTCCATTCCTCTTCTGTATCGGAGGAGTCGCTCTTGTTGATGGTGTGTACTTCTTGAGACACTGGGTGGAGGAAGCCTCCACCACGGAAGAAGTCCTGAACGAGATGAACACTCTTGTCTTTAGTAGTCTGGGTACAGGTTGAAGAGAAACCAAGACCTTTCTTTGTCTTGTTATCTGTAGGAATTATGAGTCCCCATCCTTTTGTGTTGTTACTCTCGATTGCTTTGAGAGCATCTTTGTATGAGGAAATCGACGTTCCTTTTTCTGGTTGATTCTCATTGCTCACCGAGAGTACCTGAAATTGGGTTCCAACGACCTCCTCGGGTTCTACACAGGATAATGATGATAAGTTGCTTACGATTAAGGCTTGCTCTCCACAAACTGTGACTAGCTTGTCATTCTTGACGACCTTCAGCTTCCGGTGAAGTGTCAAAGTGACTGCCCCAGTCTCGTGTATCGAAGGTCTTCCTAATAAACAAATGTAGGCTGCCCGGATGTCCATGACCTGGAAAGTGATTTAGAAATTATGAGGACCGATGGTTATGGGAAGATCAAATTCTTCGATAACTATTTTTCTAGATCCGTCGAAGGCTTTGACGATGACCTCATTGCCTCTCATCGGAGATCCTTGAAATGATAGTCGTATCAGAGTAGATTTTGGCATAACATTCAGAGTTGATCCTATGTCTACCAGTACGCTGGCCAGAGCATCGTCCTAGCAATTGACTGTAATGTTAAGCGCCATATTGTGATTTTTTCCTTCTTCCGACAGTTCTTTATCACTAAATCCTAAATTATTGAAGGAAGTGATGTTGGAAATGATGTTGTCAAACTGTTTTACCATCACATCTTGTTCTACGAAAGCTTGGTCCAAGACTTTCTGCAAAGCTTCCCTATGAACTTCGGAACTAAGTAGGAGAGATAACATAGAGATTTTAGATGGAGTTTGCAACAGTTGGTCCACAATGTTTTACTCGCTTCTCTGGATGAGCTTCAGTATCTCATCGTTGTTCTTTGTAAGTTCTGGGTTACAGGACTGCCCGATTTGTTGATTGGGAACTTCTGTTTGAGGTTCCTTTTCTTTGGCAGGTTCTCCCACTCCTCTGTTGAAGATTCGGCCGCTCCGTGTTACTTGACTGATGTCGGCGATGTTTACGACGGAGGGTAATGGAATTTCCTTTCCATTTTCGATGGTCGTTAAACCGTACTTGTAAGGGATAACCTTTTCTGATTCGAACGGTATTGGACCTGGCAAGTAGATAACCACATGAGCTTTTTGATTTCTCTGACCGTTATAGGCAACCTCAATCAGTTCTTGGTTGGGAACCTTTCTACTGTCCAGAGGAATTCTCGATTCATTGAGTAGAGAGATTATGGTACAAACGTTTTTGGTCGTCCCATGATCAGAGATTATGACAACGTCTTTGCTTTGATCAAGGAAATAGTCGGGTATCACATTGATCAGCTCAGAACTTGAACACGGTCGAATCTCTTTATGATCCAACTGATTTTGAAGATCCGCTCGTACGAGATAGCATCCATGGTTGTTCTCTGAACAAACTCTACAGCGCTCGTAGTTATGGAGTGGCACCCGACCACGCCCGCTTTGTATGTAGTGCATCTTTACTATATTTGTTTCCATCGAGCGGACATCCTGACTTTGATGTCTACTAGGATTTCCGTTAGTCATGATAATCTGTTGTGTAGCTTCATCCAAGTAGATTGGAAGCCACCAGTGGTCCAACAAGTGTTGAAGTGTTCTTTGGACAAGTGCACACCCTTGATCGTCTTCATGGCATTGTTCACAGTCTTGATAATCATGTGAATCCAGAAAGCCGAGCCTGACTTGCTTAGTGTGTAATTCTATCAGACTGGTATTCATCAAGCGTATGTCAAAAATCTGAATCATATTAACTTGATGGTAACTTCTCTCACGATAGCCCTGAATCCATCTGAGATCCATCTGCCGTTGGAGGGCCTCTTGTACAAAAGATTATCCCTGATTGCTTGTTGAGCATATCAGACAGGTATTGTAATTGTGCCGTGGCAGATTATGGTATTGACTTTGCCTTGAGTGCATCGCCACTAAGTTGACATTCATCGCACAGATGTCGTGGTTCTGAATAACGTTGGGATTTCCATGGGCCATATTGACTTCATGGATTCGATGATCTTGAAACCATCCCAAATTCATTTGTTCTTGTAGAGCTGATTGCACTACGGAACACCCCTGATTATTCTTTGAGCAGATATCACACTGGTGATAATTGTGAGGTGGTACATGACCGTACCCGCTCTGTCTACAGTGCATCCTGAACAGATTGGTTCCTAATAGGAGTACATCGTGCATTTGATAACTGTGGCTAACCTCTTCCTCTATCAAATTTACTGTAGTCTTTTCATGTTGAGGCAACGGGTTCGTCTGAACATTCATATTAGTATCTTTGAAGGATAAGACCCCGTTCCTGACAAGTTTCTGCACATCAGACTTGAAAATGATACAGTTCTCAATGTTGTGCCCAGGTCCTCCTTGATGGTAAGGGTAAGTTTGATCCGCTTTGAACCAAAAAGGCGGATTTTCTGGTACTGTAAGAGGAGACCTGGTTTGGACGTGCCCCTTAACCAGTAGAAGTGGAAATAATTCTGCGTACAACACTGGTATAGGGTCGAACCCTGATGGTTGTGTCGTACGATTGTTGATGTTGTACTGTGGACGAGCCTGCTGAAGAGGTTGTTGTGTCCTTTGCTGATACTATGCTTGATTTGGTTGGCTCTGAGCAACCTGAGGTTGATACGTTGGAACCGGCGCAGGGTTGATAGCAGGAGTTACTGCTGCTACTGGTTGATACCTTTGCCATTGCTTTCCGAGAGAGATATTACCAATATCTTGCTCTTTTTTCTTTTAGAAAGCACTACCGTATCTTTTGGTACTGCTTGATGGTTCCGTATTTTTGACCAAACGTCCTTCTCGGACTGCTTCCTCAAGGCGCACTCCCATGTTCATTATTTCAGTAAAGTCACTAGGCGCACTTGCAACCATTCGGTCGTAGTAAAATAAACTTAAGGTTTTCAAAAAGATCTTTGTCATCTCTTTTTCCTCAAGAGGAAGGCAAATTTGGGAGGCAATTTCATGCCATATCTGAGCATACTCCTTGAAAGTTTCTTTGTCCTTCTACGACATCGCTCTGAGTTGATCCCTATCTGGTGCCATGTCCAAATTGTATTTATACTACTGGACGAAGGCTGCCCCAAGATCTCTGAAAGTACTGATCTTGGTGCGGTTTAAACCCATGTACCATTTGAGTGCAGCACCGGTTAAACTGTCTTGGAAATAATGGATCAGTAACTGTTGATTTTTTGTTTGAGTTGACATTTTTCGAGCGTACATCACCAAATGACTTTGAGGGCAAGAGTTGCCCTTGTATTTTTCAAAGTCAGGCACCTTGAATTTGTGCGGTATTTTCATGTTAGGGACCAAACAAAGGTCTGTGGCGTCCTTTCCAAATAAATCCTGATCGCGAATGGCATGCAATTCCTTCTGCATTTCCAGGAATTGTTCCTGGAACTCATTCATTCTTTCGTACATATCTTCGTTTCCACCAGAAATTACTTGTGGAATCTGTCCTTTCGGGACAGTGTGTACCATTGGTTGTGGTATAGTCATTACGGCGGTGACCCTTGGTGCTTCCATGCCCCGAAGTTTGTAACATTCAGGAGTTGTTATCATAACCCTTGCGTCTTCGCTTTCCCGAAGTTTGTAACCTTCATGCCCATCGGTTCTGACTTCAGTTTCTAGGTCTTCAGTGACCGGCGGGATGTATCCTTCAAGAATGAAAATGAGAGGCATACCCCAGGGCCGACCTTTGGGCATGTTGTACCAAGGATGGTTCTCCTACGTCTCTCTTATGGGTGTAGATGTAATCTCCGAGATTACAGTCTTTTATTGTCGCAGCTCCTGGGTTGCGGTATTGCATGTCATTGTGAAGTTTTTCCAAACTTTCCTTTAGAGCGTCGACTTCTTCTCTCAGCTCTCTGTTCTCTTCCTCAAGATCGTCCATTTTCTTTTGTCGATTGGCCCGAGTATTGTATGAGTGAGACAGTTTGACTCTAGAATCGCGACGTTACGTGAGATTCGAAGATAAGAAGACGCGTTATGTGAGAATGATGAATGATATGCAAAGTTATACATTTTTTTAGCTTTAATAAAAAAACTTCAACAAATAGATTACAAATATCATACAGTAAAGGGTGGAGACCCTGTTTTATTGAATTTGAAAGATTGCGGAAATGGAAAAGTACAGTATTTTACAAAGTGTTGTACAGAAAATGGCTAAGCTTATGGATCCTGAGTCCTTTCTGAAGAGAGCTTAGATGTTGGTTCTGGTATTTTCCTTTTCTTTGACCGAGGCTCTTTATCCGTTGTTGGGTTATCAGTCCTTTTCCAGGTGAAAGGATCGAGCAGATTTCTTCGGTCTTCTTGATTTTCTACAATATGCTGCTCTAGTATCTTAATTAGAGCATCCTTTTCCTTTAACAGTTCCTGAATCTTGGTACACTCTACGTTGAGGATTCGGTACTTGTTTTTCCAAGAGCTCTTCTCACGTTGAACTTTGTTGAGAGCTACCTAGAGTTTTTCCGTGTCAGACATGAAATACAGGACAAATTCCTTTAACGGAAAAACTTCTTGACAAGGGTAAGGCATCCTCATCTTGAGAGCTCTAGTTTGCACCCAGTGGAGATAAGGTTCCATGAAGGTACAGTTTGGCCTTCCTAGAGACTCTCTTCCTTTCTTGTGAACATGTTGCCAGGCATGCACTATTTCCTTCTTTAGTGCCTTGTCATTTTCCCATTCCTTGAAGAAAAGACCCTCCAGATGAACATTATGCGGGATATGCCTTATCGGGTATTCGAGTTGACGACGAACTAAAATTGGATGATAGTTGATTCCTCCTTTAGTTCCTATGAGGGGTATGTTAGGGAAATTTTCACAACTGTCGATGATCTCTATTCCCTCATAAATCCTATCATACCAATCTATGTCAGAGTTGGTAAGGGACATGATTCTTTGTGACCAACTTAGAGTACTCTTGTGATCCCAAAAAGCAGCAGACTTGGGTAAATGGGAAATGAACCATTTGTAAAGAAAGGGTACACAGCATGTGATCATTCCTCCGTTGTACAGATTCCTTAAGTGTACATAGTGATAAGCATCTGCGAGCAGAGTTGGTACGGGGTTTCCAATCAAAAATATCTTAACAGCGTTGGTATCAACGAAGTTGTCAATGTTGGGAAAGAGGAATAACCCATATATGAGTAGGAAAAAGATATCTTCGAAAGCAGTTATGCTTCCTATACTGGCAAAGTATAGAGCTTTCTCTATCAGAAACTTAGCTGGTAAACCCTGGATTCCTCCATTGGTGGTCACGTGAGTCCTAACTTCTGACTCGTCCAGACAAATGGCTCTTACGATGGTTTGAGCCTTTGGAATTTCTTCCAGTCTAGAAAATGGAGCTTGATCAGTGATAGATAAATCAATCAGATGAGAGTACTCTTCTAACGTTGGCGCCAGTTGATAATCTGGGAACGTGAAGCAGTGATAAACCAGATCATAGAACTGAATTAACGTAGACAGGATTCCTTCAACTACATGGACCCTTAACAGAGATAACACCCCTCCGTGCTTAGCTCTGAAAGCATCAGGGTTGGTGATCATCCGTGCCAACCCCCTTAAATCCTCTAGTTTTGGAGCCTTGAAGGTGTACTTGTGTGTCTTTCTTCTACCGAAATCCATAACGCAATCTCTCTGATATTTACAATTATTGTTTTAGTTTAATTTGAAAGAAAGAGAAGAGGAAGAAGAGAAGATTTTTCTTTGTTTAAGAGTTTTTTAGATGAATGCATGAATGCAGCACACAAAAACATTGAAAAAACATGGGTTCAAGGGTTCAACGTCACGAGCATAGAGTCATGGCTCTACCCATTCCCAAAGGTTGTATTCTGGTCAATTTTTGTACCTGTAGAACGGATCTTAAGGTTCCCAAAATCATTGACCCCCCTAGGGATATCAACAGCAAGCTGGTTCACCCGAGCGAGTTGTAGCATCCTAGGGTAATCTCATTTGAGTGTAGTATCGCGTATCAACTATTCCCGATAGTAATCGCACTACCAAGTGGTCATAAGGTTAATGCCTACTAAATCCTCAGGTTCACAGGTGCCACACTAGGAAAACTCTGCTTTCACAACAATCGGTTGTTCAGCAGGCAGAATCCAACGAGCCCTCGCCTGATTTGGTGGTCTACCAGGATTGCTTATTCAGGATTCACTCCCAATAAGTCCACTCGTCTATGCCACCCCTTATCTTAGGTTTCTCTCAAACTTTCCAGATGCGTATCAATCGCATTCCCATTGACAGAAAAATAAACACGGATATCAAGTAGGAAAAGCAGTAAATATATATATATATATAGCATGTAGTATGATTGCTAACAACCTAGACCTCTTAGGATTTCTAATCCTAGTCCTAGTCTGGCTCCCCATCAGAGTCGCCATTTTTCTGTAGCGTGTGATTTATGTCGGTGACATGACCACCTTATCGCCATTGGGTTTTTCCTCACTGCGATGGTAGGGATTGGGTGCTACTTTTGAATTTCTTATTTATCCTATGAAGATGGAAAGGAAAGGGAAGTTATCTCAAACTAACCTTGCACGCAAATGTTTTCTTTAACAAATGCTTAAGAGATTGGGGGGTCCGAGGTCTGGTTATACAATGGAAAGTTGTCAATTACCCATCCTATATGTGGTTATCCACAGATCGTTAGCAATTATACTGTTTTCTATTTACTGGTGTTTGTCTCTTGATTAGGAAAGTTTCTCCTTTGGGAGGGTTTGAGAAAGAGAGTTATTGTTGATTTCGGCCTTTCCGATGTTTTTGGTAAGGTACTGAACCTAATGTTTTTGTTTGGTGTGCTCGCTAAGATTTCACAATCTTATGCCTACGTATTCCCGTTAAATAAGAGAAACAGGGAAATCAGAGCAATCGTAGTTCCCTCCTATTCTAAGGGAGGAAAGATATGTTTGGTGTCTTGCTCAAAGCCCAAGATTAAAGCTAGATGAGGGTATTTGTGTCTTGTTCAAAGCCCAAGATTGAAGCTAAAGGAGTATTTGTGTCTTGTTCAAAGCCCAAGATTGAAGTTAAAGGTTTGACTGAGATATAATTTGTCATCTCTAAAGGGAGATATCTCGTATGTTTATCACAACTGTTGGGTGACTGATTATAAAGGAGGATTACTTTAACTGGGATGTGTGAATCCAACAATGCCATAATTTCCTTTATGTGGACTTATCCTGAAGGAGAAAACTTTAACTCAGTGTTGAGCAATGCCATTTTTCCTTAGGAATATTTCATGCTAAGAGAGGGGCAGTGGCGTGGATGTTTGTAATCCAGAGGCTTGCTGCTTACAGCAATTAGATGAAAGAGGTTTACCAGAATAAGAGATAGACCACATCTTGGATATTTGAATCAACAAGTGTGCCACTTATAGCAGTTATTTGGAATTAGGGTTTTATTTGAATGTCTGTGTGATGTAAAGAGAAATATCCTCCTTCAGAGAGGTTTTTGATTTCCTCTGAGGGGATTTTGGTTTTTGTATATGCCTTGATCAAAGCCCAAGGTTGAAGCTGAAAGGTTGACTCTATTAGGGAGTTTTATATCTGTCTTGTACAAAGCCCAAGATTGAGGCTGGAAAAAGACTGACTCTTTTGGGGAATATCATTTATATAAAGCCTAAGAGGAGGCTGGACATTGACTCTTGGGGAAGAGTTTTATCTGTCTTGTACAAAGCCCAAGATTGAAGCGAAAAAGACTTATTGACTCCACTGGGGATATTTGGGGTGTCTTGTACAAAGTCCAAGATTGAGGCTAAAAGAACTGACTCAACAAGAGAGTGTTTTTTATCTGTCTTGTACAAAGCCCAAGATTGAGGCTGACTCTACTGAGGAAAATCATTATACAAAGCCTAAGAGGAGGCTAAAAAAGGTTGACTAAACAAGAGAGTATGTTTATCTGTCTTGTACAAAGCCCAAGATTGAGGATGAAAGAGAATTGACTCAACAAGAGAGTGTTTTTTCTCTTGTACAAAGCCCAAGATTGAGGCTGAAAGAGAATTGACTCAACAAGAGAGTAAAGAAAGATCTTTATACAAGGCCTAAGAGGAAGCTAAAAAGTGATTGACTTTGCTTTAGAGAGATTAATTCACAAAGCCTAAAAGAAGGCTGGGAGGAATTGACTCCGTTGGAGAGATATTTATACAGAGCTTAAGAGGAGGTTAGAAGGATTTGACCTTGTTGGAGAAAGTTTATATATGTCTTGTACAAAGCCCAAGATTGAGGCTAAAGGGAGATGATTGACTCAACAAGAGAGTGCTGAAAGGTCATGAGGAAGAAGAAAGAATCATTATACAAAGCCTAAGAGGAGGCTGGCTGGGGATTTCTTATACAAATCCTAAGAGGAGGCTATCTTCTACTGAGGATTATTGAGATCTAGTGGCAGGTCCAAAGTGTGGAATCAACTCTTGCTGAGGATTACAGAAGAGTTGAGGTATCAGATACCTTGAGGTTCTAATTGGCTAGTGTTGTATTGATGATAAGCTGACCCTTAGCTGGGGAAGTTTGGGATGGAAGATTGAGTTTTAGAACCTATGGAGGTTCTAATTCTGCTGGAGATTGATTAAATGACTAGGGTTTCTCTTGTGTTTGTAGGGAGCTTGAAGATTTCTTAAGATCCTAAAGGAGATTAAATTGTCCAAGTCTACTGGTATGAAAGGGTTTTGCTTTGTATGATGCCCAAGAGGAGGCTGGCGCTTTAAGGGATGAGAATCAACACTAAATTGGTCTGGGGTTTTGACTCTTTGGAAAGACTGCTCTAACAAAGGATGACTAAATTCTGTACTATACCTGTAAGAAGTCTTTGGGTCCTTGTACTAAGCCCAAAAGGAGGCATGAGAACTTCTAAGAATCCTGAGGGTCCTTGTACAAAGTCCAAGAGGAGGTTGGGGACGCTTTTAGGAAGCCTGCGGGTCCAAACTTAAGAAAAGTTCAAGAATGGTTTCACCGGGAATTATTCCTTTAGTCAACAGTTCTAGGGTTTAAAGAAATTCAAGAGAGGTTTCACCGGGAATTAATCCTCTCTGAGGAAGTGAAGTTCTTTGACAATTTTCTAATAGTGACAGTCTGAGAAAAGTTTCACCGGGAATAATGCCTTTCTCTTTGTTCCATATTGTATAAGCCCAAGAGGAGGCAAGACTGTATCTGGAATTCCTATGGGGAACTAGTTTTGACTGTGTTAAGAGTGACCACTGGCTTTAACTAATCCTAGACCTAATTGTCGGGGAAAACTCTAAGTAGATAGATACAAGCATATATATACAGATGAAATATATACAAGTATGTAAAAGAGGGTATGAGGACTTACACGTGAGCAAGCTTCCAGCACAAACAAATATATATATATATATATATATATATATATATATATATGCAAGTATGTAAAAGAAAGTTGTTTAAAACTTATAGGTGAGCAAGCTTCCATTGTAACAGCTGTATGGTTAGTTGTTTAAGATATTAAAGAAAGTTTTGATAACAACTATGAGTTTGAACCTAAATCAAAAGGGAAAGTTGTTTTGAAAAGATTGGGGCTTACACTTAAGGAGAGGCCCAAAGAATTGTTTATTTACAAATGGATGGGTCTTACAACTCAAAGAGAGGCCCAAAATTATTTATGTACAAAAGAGGGTTGGGTCTTACACTCTATTAGAGGCCCAAAAATGTTAAAAGAAAAGAAAATGGAACTTACAACACGAGGGGACGCCCAGTTGAAAATTGTTTTAAAACTGGCGATCGCGCCGAGATTTTATCGGGACTTATACAAAGACTGAGACCCAAAAAGGTATTTATTTACAAAAAGGGTTGGGACTTACACTCTATTAGAGGCCCAAAAAGTGTTTATGAAATGTTTGAAAAAGATCAAAATCAAAGAAACCCTAATTTCATTTCCAAAAGTAATTTTTCAAAGAAAATTCATTTTAAAAAAATGATAAAAACATCAAATAAGTTTAAATAAACCACTTGTGATTTTTGGTTAAGGTTTGAAAAATGATGATTTAATCACAAGATGACTTAAAACTCATTTGGTTTTGAAAAGATCAAGAGAAAAGAAATATTTTCAAATGTTAAAAAAAACAAATAAAATAAGTTCTTCATGAAAATATTAAATATATAAAATAAATAATATTTTTTGTGAAATTTTTGTAGAATAAAATATTTTAACATTTTTGTGACATTTTTGAAAAAAGAATCAATCAAAAGTGATAAAAAAATGAGTGAGAAATTAACTTTTAAAGTTATTAAAGAATTTGTGAAGAAAAGTGAAAGAAAATAAGTGATAAAAAATTAGGAATGGTCCCCCCAAGGCTTGAACTCGCGCCTTTGGGGTGGAGAATTTAAAATTCTACCATCTGAGCCATGTGCGTGGGCTGATAGAAAGTGACAACAATGAATAATATGTGAAAGCAACCTTCGAAAATGGTTAAAAAAATAAAACCAAAAGGTCTGGGGCGAGGGGGATTCGAACCCCAGACCTCTCGCTCGCTACACACACACAAATACTAGTGTTTCCACCAGGGTGCAATGTCAATTCAAACATAATTTGGCAAGTGTATAATATATATCAAAACTAGTTGATTTTCTGAAGAATGGCGCCATGGCCATCTTCTTCCTTGGGCAAGCTACGTGAAGCCTCCTATCTCACTCGTTTCTCAACCAATTCACACGATGTAAAGATGAAAATCGTGCGTTTTTAAACAAGGAACACAATGGCAATATTCAATTTTGTTTAAATTAAGTGAATCAACTGTTAACATGGTAAAATCAGATGAACCCTAAAATCTGCAAGAGCTATGTGAAATCCTATACACGAATCATAAACATCAATTAATTGAGGGTTAATGATCTACAAACATTTAGAAACACAATGGTAATTTGAAAACATGTTTATGATGCATGATTCATTGAGTTTGAAAGTTTAAGGTTTACCTCTTGTAGCTGGTGATCGAGCTTAATGATGAAGGTGTTACAGATGTGTTCCAATGATCTGGACAGCTTCCTTAGGTGCCAAGGAGTGTGTTTGAATGCTTAGAGAAGATTGAAATGAGCTGGAACTTGATGTGGCACCTCAACTGCAACTCTGTCAAGAACTTGACCAATTGGCTGGTGATTTTGTGAATTTGATGTTTCAAATGTTGTTTTAGTGTTTAGATCACCTACATATGATGTTTATGAGGTGTTGGTATGATTGGTTTGGTTTGAATCACTCTCAATTTCAAAACTCGATAATGACTTGAGTTAGAAGGAAAATTTGGAGTGAAAAAGAGATTTTGAGTAAAGCATCAGTTTGGGTGCTTTGGTGTACTCAAACTGATCACAAATGAGCTCTATTTATAGTAGAGCAAGTTTGTTTTGGCTGTAATAGTGAATGGCAACTGCAGCAGGTCTGTGGTAAATGGTGATCCAATGGAATCTCAAGTCTCCTCTAGCCATTGACTTGAGGTTAAAGCACAGACTATGAGTCTTCTGTGGCAGGGATAAGGCTTGACTGAACTTGGATAACATTGTCTTGATGAATGCCACCTTTATGCATCAGTTAAATGCTTTAAAACAAAATTGACCATTTGAAGCATCTTGAATTTTAGGGGTGTGATGCCTAAACATAGATCCATGGAATTGTGGGGTTTGACGATCAGTGTTTATCCCTTGGTTGTTCCCCCTTTAGGTGTGCAGATGGATAACTATGCTTGTTATTGCACAAAAACAAGAAATTCGACCAATGACCTATAATCTGATTTGTGAAAAATCAGTTTTGGAGGCCAACTTCCCATGGATGTATCTCTTAGCTAAAGTTGAATTAGAATGACTTCATGTACTTTTTGAAAAGCTTAAATGATGTACTAAAACATTGAGTTTTAGTGTTTTCATTGATTCATCTTGGATCAGTGTGAAAAATGCCTTGGAAGTTTGATGTTTCATGCTGAAATTGCAAGGCAGAATTTTCACTAAGTGTTTTTTGACATATTTTGGTTTTTTCACCCCTTTGATCCACTTCTAACTAAAAATCCATGAAGAATTAGAGTTTGATGTAGTTGAAGCATTTATAGAGTGTAGGAAGACCTACAAATCAGGCTTTGGATCACTCAAAATGGTTGCTTGGATCAAAAGTTATGATCCTTGAAAGTTGGCACCAAAACCATCCAAATTTAGTAACTTAGAAAAATTTTCAATTTTTCAAGATTACCCCTTTTACAAGTTATCTTAGTTTCTTGATCAATTCTTGTTCAAATGAAATTATAAGTCATATTTTATGAAAATATGAGTCATAAGGATCATTTTTTCCAAAAAAGTCATGTTTTGACTTTTGGCACTGGAGCGGTTCGGCGCGTAAAAACCCTAATTCCCGATTTTTGGGAAATGCATCGTATAAGGGTAATTTAGCTTTTCAAATGGATTCTTAGGGTTATTTTGAGCATGTTGAGTCACATGTTGAAGTCTTGGCTCATCTTCTTGTGAAAATCTCACTCTGGGGGTCCCAGTCGTCCAAAACCCTAATTTGGCGATATCGGGTGTTTCGAGGATCAAACCATTTAGAATGTGGCAACTTTTGTGCTTGATTTTTGATGTGAGGGTCCTCTTGCTCCTTTGTGGATGTTTAAGAGGTTAGAAAAGTTGAAGATTATGTCATTTCTTGATTGATCTTTTGTCTAAGTGTTCTGGGAGGGCTCAAAACCCTAATTCTTGATTATGGTGGATGCCTAACTATCTCTGGGAGATTGATGAGGCATGAAGGTACATCCATATTGTGGTGATAATGATGGGAAATCTTGGTGGTCAAAATTTGGGGTATGACACTAAGTTCGCCATTCAGGTTCCTTTACTCATTTTCCACCTTGTATCAAAACATAGGGGACAATGTTTGGTTCAAGTGTGAGGGAGGAGTTTTATCTTTTTATTTTTTTCTTTCTAGTTAGGTTTACTATTTCTTAGTTCAACATGTTTTTTTAGAATTTCATTTGTTTTTAGAATTTCCCTTTTCTTGAGCCATAACAAAAAATTTTACTCTGATATTCAATGCACCTTTCGAAAGCTTTAAGCTATAGATGAAGTTTAGGATAGATTGTGGAGACTTGGGAAAAATCCACAAAATCGATATCGTTTTAACACCTTAAGTCTCCCGATTATGGACATCGATTTGAGTACTTGTCACTACTACAAAACGCGCAAACAACAACGACATGTTTACAATGGCATCATATACACCGTTATGATAGTGCGTACTAGATGCGTGCATTTTTCTAAATCTTATTAAAATGCTTTTAATGACGGTTAGAACCCCAAACGTGGTGAAATGTGAGGCCTTTCACCACGGATATTTAAACAGCCGTTATTATAGGTAGTGTCTGGTCATGGGTTTAAGTCCCAGCACCATCATTTATTTTTATTTTTACATATTTTTTCAAAATGCTGACAGCTTTTCACCACAGGTGTTTAAAAACCTCAAATTCCTCTTTTTTCTATTTTTAATGATTTTTTTATTGTTTTCATAGTCTCAAAAAATTTCAAAAAAATTCTCAAAATTCTTATTTTACCTAATTAGATTAAATTTCGTGTTTTTAGATTTTTCTGAATTTATTTTAATCACGTTACTTCTTTCCTATTTTTTCAAAATGCTGACAGGCCTTTTACCATGGGTATTTAAACAACTGTCATTATAGGTAGCGTATTTTACTTATTTTTTCAAAATGATGACAGACCTTTCACCACGGGTATTTAAAAACAACTGTCATTATAGGTAGCGTCTTGTCATGGGTTCAAGTCCCAGCACCAACATTTTCGGTTTTTTACTTATTTTTTCAAGTCTCATTACCAACATTATAGGTGGCACGCATATTAAGTTTATTCACTATCCTTAAACAAATCTTGGCCGTCCATTTAGTGATTATCAACGGCCAAGACACTACTATTAGTGATCCGCGTGAAACCTAAAACTTAGACGAACTACATCTTCTACCTCCAAACATCATCTTTCATTTATGATACTCTATTTCTCAACTAAACCAAATTTCAGAACAAATTTCAGAACTCAAGTTAACAATGTTAGTTGTTGGTGTTCTTTTTTAATTATAGTTGTTCTTGTTGTTCTTTTTTTATTATTGTTGTTCTTGTTGTTCTTTTTTATTAATGTTGTTGTTATTATTGTTATTATTGTTGTTGTTGTTGTTGTTCTTGTTCTTGTTCTTGTTCTTGTTCTTGTTATTGTTATTGTTCTTGTTCTTGTTCTTGTTCTTGTTCTTGTTCTTGTTCTTGTTCTTGTTCTTGTTCTTGTTCTTGTTCTTGTTCTTGTTCTTGTTCTTGTTCTTGATGTTTTTGTTGTTCTTGCTCTTATTACTATTATTGTTCTTGATGTTCTTGTTGTTCTTGTTCTAATGCTGCAATTTTTTTTTATTTTATTAAAAGACATACAACAACGGGTATTTAAAATAACCATCATTATAGGTAGTATACAACAACGGTTCTTTAAAATAACCGTCATTATAGGTAGTTCTAATGCTGCATTTTTTTTTATTTTATTAAAAGACATACAACAACGGGTATTTAAAATAACTGTCATTATAGGTAGCGCGCTTTCCAATTTATTACAACGCTTACTAGGCCGTGGTATCCGTATGCATTTTTTTCATGAGTCTTGATATTACCTGCTACAAAGTTTTACAAAGTTTTTTTTTCATATGTGTAACAGTTTGCTTAAGGACAGGCAAAGGTTTAAGTGTGGGGGAGTTTGATAGCGTGAAAATGTATTGTATATTATAACCCGATTCATATGCTATTTGGTGTCTTTTTATCGTGTTTTCATACTATTATGTTGTGCTTTGTTTGCATTTCAGGTACTTGTTGAGTATAGGGTGTCATTGCAAGAAAATAATGAAAAGAGCAAGAAAAAGGGAGTTTTTGGCAGAATCTGCAGTTTTCTGGTGTATGGTGTTCGCTACCACCTTATGGTGTTCGCCATACACCTCAGCAACGTCGCATCCAACTTAAGCTCATAGCATTCGTCATGGACCTCATGGCGTTCGCCATGGACGCGTAGAATCAACAAAATGTGAAAACAGAATCTGGCTCATTCTTCTCCACTTCCTTACATTTTCTCCATGATTTCTTCACGAATTTGAAGGCAACTAGCATCGGTGTACCTCTATATAAGATCAGTTTTCATAGGTTTTGGGAATCCAAGTTTATGTGCGGAAGCTCTGTCGATTTAGTTTTAGGCAAATATTTACATTCAAAGTGATAATCTCTTACATTGAGAGGTTATCACACCATTAGTCTTAAGTTCTGTTATTGTGCACTTGGATCGTAATCTTGTCGGTATTATTGAAGTTGATTTTGTTTTCGTCCGTTGTTCTCAAAGTATTCTGCATTTAATTCATGTTTTTACAGGTTTCTTATACCATTGCTTTATATTTCTGTTTATCGCATTTTTATTTATTTATCATGTTGGCCTTAAATTCAATTACCATGATTTCTATGTTTAAGTTTCAAAACATGTCCGACTAAACCTCTTTGAGTATGATATGTAAGGAGCTTTGTTCCGACGAGACTCGGTAATAAAATTGGCGTTAACTTTTCATAAATTTCTCTTATGGCTTTAATTTTCAATTTTAATTCAAATGGTTTTGCACGAGAGTGAAAACAAATAAAGGTTCGAGCTAATAACGCGGGAGTGTGAGGATTGAACCGGATAGTGAAAATAGAGTATTGATCCTAAATACAGCGAGACCGCTTTAGGTATCGGATCTTACCAGCTGATCTGAACCTGAAGGGGACCAGAGATGACGTCTGTGATGTTGGATCTGAAAGATGAGGAGGGGTGTACCAGCAAGGTACTCTGATGCTAAAGTAAGGATCGGGAGAAAAGAAGGCAAGTACAAAGTATGTATTTCGTAGGATGATTTAGAATACCTGACTCTCTCTAATGAGAGGGCTTTTATAATGCCCCCAACGCTTGGCCATTGATCCCTATTTTTGGGGCAAGATAACTGTTCCCCAAAGAATATGTAACTGCCAGAAACTAGCCGTTGGGACGGGCAGACGTGCCCAAAACTAGTCGTTGCCACGGGGAGATGCGTAGTTGTGGGCACAGGCACCATGACTGTTTCTGGATGGTGGAACTGTATGTGACGGGCAGGAACAGCTGAGGAGGGGCAGCTGACCCTAGAGGTTAACCGACCAGCCTTCCTCGGTAGAGGGGCAGAAAGGTAAATGCTGCCCTAATTTGGATGAACTTAGGAAATTGGGCCGTTTTGTGAGTAAAAGTGGATTGGACCATGCCTAGCCATTTGGCCAGTCCGGAACAGTAGCCCCCCAAGTCGTTTCTCCCGAGCATGGGAGTGATGGCTTAAGGGTAGCTTGCAGTCCCAGGGAGGACCAAAAGTGGTTGTCTCCTGTCAACGAGATGAGGTTGCTCTGCGATGCCCGAGGGAGTCTGTGCTCGGGGGACCTGTAACGTTGCCCGACTTGTAGGGAGCCCAACGGTAGATGTGATCTAAATGGGTGGCGTGACACGTGTACCTCGAGCCACGTGTTGCATTTATTGCGTATGGATGGCTATGCTAGGGTCATGATGATGCCCCTAGCCGCGTACGCTCGTGCACGTGCCCTTGGGTTGTCTATAAATAGAGGGAGAGTCTGCTCATTTACATTTTTTGCTTCTCTTTCTTCTCTCGCTCTCTGTTCTGCGCTCCGCCGTCTGCCACCATTCTACGCTGTTCAGCCACCGCACGCGCACCTACCAGCGTTCTTCGACTCCCAAGCTTCCTTCCTCGAGCCCGTAAGTACCTGAACTGATCTCTGTTTTAGGTTTTTTTCACTTTCTGATTCTTTAGAATGCATGTGGTTAGGGCAAAATTAGGTAGTGTAGGGCTGTTTCCGGTGACTGTTGGTGGCTAGCGGTGGTTTGGCCATTTCCACTGCTGTCGGCGTCGCCAGAGCCTTAGAAGCTTAGGCTTTTTTTTATTCTGACGCTGTTGCGATAATGGAAGCGTTCGTTGCTGGTGGAAATCATGAATTTTTCGATGTACCTATGAGTTTTCTGGTGGATCTCCAACAGAAGTTCTGGGTAGCGTACCGGGGAGGATCTCCCCGTGTGTGTTAGAGGGATTGCCCTGGGCATCTCCTCACACCGTTGTTGATCCAGTTGAGTAGGGCCTAGGTCGGGGACTTTGTCCTCGGGCCTTCGCGCGCCCTTTCACTTGACTAGCGGTGGAAGGGTGGATTTGACTTTGTCATCGAATTCACTTTTGTCCTCTGCTTTTCAGGTAAAGGAGATGGCACGTGAAGTCAAGGATGAAATTCTGAGAGATCTGTCCGAGGAGAGCTCCTCGGAGGATAGCGATACTGAAGATACCTTCACTCCCCGGGATGCTGGCGAGACGCCTACTTCGAGGACTACCACGGAAGAGTGGTCCATTGTGGAACCTGGGGAGCATTCCTCCCTCTTCGCCTCTTACACCGAAGACGCCTTCACGACGGTGGGGGCCGAGGGGGATTGGAAGGTTTATTTCCCCAGAGAGGATGACCGTATTTGCTCGGCGTACGGGGAGATGTTCCCTATGTACGAATACATCTTCAAAGAGATAGGGCTGAGTTTGCCCTTTACGGATTTTTAGAGGTCACTCTTCGTGCATCTGGATCTGGCGCCCTCGCAGTTACATATTAACTCGATTGCCTTTATGCGGGCATTCAAGCTGACGTGCGATTATCTGGAGATCAGAGCTACCCTTCCCCTCTTCTTTACTGTCTTCCACCTCCAACGCCATGTTTCAGGGAAGAAGTTCGGATGGGTCTCCCTGAAGCAGGGGAGGAAGTTATTCAAACCTTTCTCTGAGTCCATTAGGACTTTCAAGGAAAGGTTTTATATTATCAAGCCCATGTCAGAGAGGGCCACCGACTCCAAGTTTGTGTGGGAGGTTTCGATGGATGAGAATGGGGATGGCATTGTCGACAAGGAGGGCAAGTGAAATTCTGGCCTATGCAGGTAGCAGATGTCCTAACACATGTCAAGACATTGTGCTACATAATCATTTAAACTTAGAGGCGCAACAGCAGATTGGTACCTTGAATATCAGAACTGGACACTCACAGATGTCACGACATCTGATCGAGCATGTTTATCATAAACCCTAACAGAAAATGTAAATCTGCAGAATGATAAAGAACACAACAATTGTTAACCCAGTTTGGTGCAACTCACCTACATCTAGGGGATACCAATCCAGGAAGAAGACTTCACTGTCTGTAGAACTGTTACAAAGCTAAACTCCCCCTTTTACAACTTTATACCTAACATCTACCTAATGAACATCTTTACCAAAGCTAAACTCAAACGTTTACAACTCTGATATTTTACAACTCTGATATGAGATACCCCACTCACTTCCCTTAATCACCAACTGTGATTTCTACATCATCCATGTCAATACAGAAATCTGTCAAGCTTTCTTGACAAACAAGCTAACTCGGATTTGCTTAAAAGTTTCATCCAAGAACAATACACAATCCAATACCTCAAGCTTATGGATATGTGGGACACCTATATCGGCCACAATGCATCAACTGATACAAAGGGAGACTTACAACCTAGAGAGCCAACGACTCTCAAAACCTTAAAACCTTGTTTCTTACGCAAGAACACAAGGTTACAAAAGGCGTACAAAAGGCATATTAAATCCTAGGTCTAAGTCTTCTATTTATAGGCTTCTGCTTCCTTGGGCTTCAATCTTTTGTCCTTGATCCATGCACTGATTGCTTCCTTGATTGTTGCAACAGATTTAAAACAGATTTAAACCACTCAGTCCAGGATGTCAATATGCATGCTAGGACATCTCGTTCGACATCACGTCTTCAGCAGAATTACTTAGCTTGATCTCCATGTTGAGCTATCATTTATGTTTTACCAAAATTTGTCCAAAATACCATGTAGCGCGGTTTTTGTGGTATTGAATCACTATCGCTCGGGTACTACAGTTCGATTCATTTTTTATCCTGTTAAGCTGATTAAGGAAGGGAAATAGATGTCTCCAATTAACCTCGCTCGCAAACTGAGTTTAAACAGTCAAAACTGTTGGTTTACAGATGTTATTAAGATGTTGGCCCCTCTTCAATTATTTTGTTAAGAATAGAATATTTGGATCATTTGTAAGGTTTTTGGTAATGTGTTTAGATTTGATGCTTTTGGGTTGATTTGGTGGAGGTACTAGATTTTGGGTTTTTTTTATTAGTGTGTTCGCTAAGATTTTTTGCAATCTTATGCCTATGTATTCCCGTTTAACGAAACAGGGAAATCAGAGCGATCGTAGTTCCTCCTATTCTATGGGAGGAAAAAGGTCGTTTTGGTGTCTTGTTCAAAGCCCAAGACATGAGGCTAAAGGTGGTTTGTATCTTGTTCAAAGCCCAAGATGTGAAGCTAAAGGGTTTTGGATGAGAGAGAATTTGTCATCTCTAAAGAGGAGTTGTTGATGTTTGTATGTTGTGAGCAAGGCATGACTTTGATGCTAAAAGGTTGATTGACTCAACCGGGGTTTTCTTTATACAAAGCCTAAGAGGAGGTTATTGACCCAACAAGAGGGTGCTTTTTGTTGTCTCGTACGAAGCCCGAGATTGAGGCTAAAAAGAGATTGACTCAATAAGAGAGTCTTTTATACTCAATAAGAGAGTGTTTTCTATCTCGTACGAAGCCTGAGATGGAGGCTAAAAGGAGATTGAATCAACAAGAGAGTCTTTTATACTTAACAAGAGAGTGATTTATATGTGTCTTATACGAAGCCTAAGACGGAGGCTAAAAGTGTTTGACTCAAAAAGAGAATCTTTTATACTCAACAAGAGAGTGTTTTCTATCTCGTACGAAGCCCGAGATGGAGGAGAAAAGGGAAGTGACTCAACAAGAGAGTCTTTTATACTCAACAAGAGAGTGTGAAAAGGTTAGCTCCGCTAGGGGAGGGTCATTTGTACAAAGCCCAAGAGGAGGCTACCTTACCGCTGTGGATTCTGAAGATCCTGAAGCGGGTCCAAGTATGGGGAACTCTCATGAGAGAGACCGGGTTTCTGCCTATGTTTGAAGGGAACTTGAGAATGTCTTTGAGGCTCACGGGTCTTAGACTGTCCAATTCTAGAGTTTTATCTTTTGTACAATGCCCAAGAAGAGGCACGGGCATTAAGGGATGAGCGTCAACCCTACAACAGCTAGATTTTTTGACGCTGGAAAGACTGTTCTAGCAAAGGATGACTAAGTTTTGTCTTATACCTTTAAGAGGTCGTCAGGGTCCTTGTATTAAGCCCAAGATAAGGCATGAGAACTTTTAAGAAACCGAAGGGTCCTTGTACAACGCCCAAGAGGAGACGGGGATGCTTTTAGGAAGCCTATGGGTCTCCAAACCAAGAGAAGTTCAAGACATGCTATTCACCGAGAATAGATCAAGCCAGGAAAGTTCCAGGATTTGGAAGAAACTCAAGAGATCCTATTCACGGAGAATAGATCAGCTCTGGGGAGTAGAGTTTCTTTGACAATTTCTAAGAGTGACAATCTGAGAAAGGGTTCACCGAGAATGCTGCCTTTCACGTTTCCATATTGTTTAACCCCAAGAGGAGTGAAGACTGTGTCTGGTAATCCTATAGGGATCTAGTTTTGTTTGTATTTAAGAGTGACCAACAGGGCTTTACCTAGTGCAAGACGTAGTTGCTAGAGAAAACTCTAAATAACTATACTAGTATTACACAGTGGATATTTGACAAGTATATAAAAGGATGTGAAAGAAGACTTACAGTGAAACAACCCCACAATACAGTTATATACATATGAAAGCGATAAATGAAAGCGGATAAACACTTACCCGTTGTAGAGCTTCTATGCTGTTTAGTTAGTCGTTCAACAAAGAAAACTTTGATAACAATATTATATTCAAAATCAAAGGAGAAAGTGCTTTGAAAAAGATTGTTGCGGCTTACAGCTCAAGGAGAGGCCCAAGGTTTTATCAGTAATTGCACTGTTGTTTTGAAATTGTACAAGGACTTATACAAGTGACTGAGGCCCAAAAAGGTTTTCTGTACAAAGGATGGGTCTTACACTCTCTCAAGAGGCCCAAAGGTGTTTAAAGAAAAGGAATGGGGCTTATAACACGAGGGTAGGCCCAGATGATTTGATTTTTGAACTCGCGATCGCGCCGAGATTTTTCTTTTAACGCGGAGGGACTTATTCAATGTCTGTGGCCCAAAAAGTTTTGGTTAAAAGGGGGTTAGGTCTTACACTCTATTAGAGGCCCAAAGAGGTTTATTTTTGTACAAGAGATGGGGCTTACAACTCAAGGAGAGGCCCATGGGTTTTTGTTAAAAAGGCGATGATCGCGCTGAACTTTTTGATGGGATCGGGACTTATACAATACACTGAGGCCCAAATCATTTTGGTTATCAAAAAGGGTTGGGTCTTACACTCTACTAGAGGCCCAAAGGTGTTTGAAAAAGATTTGTGAGGGTGAAAATCAAAGAAACCCTAAATTTGTTTTTCTTTAAAAGTAAATATTTAAAGAAAATCAATAAAATGATAAAAATACCAAATAAGTTTGAATAAACCACTTGTGATTTTTGTTTAAGGTTTGAAAAATGAGGTTTTAATCACAAGATGAATTAAAACTCATTTGGTTTTGATTTTCAAGATAAATATTCACTTTTAAATGTTTAAAAACAATTAAAAAATGAATTTATTCACAAAAATACTAATTATATTAAATAAATAATATAAATTTTATTTTTTTGTGGAATAAAATATTTCAACATTTTTGTGATTTTTTGCAAAAAGAAACAATAAAAAATAATTAAAATTGAGGGAGTTATTAATTTTTCAAATCATTAAAAATAATATGAAAAATAGTAAAATATGAAAAAACATGAAAAAGTGGTAAAAAAGAGAATCTGGGGCGAGGGGGATTCGAACCCCAGACCTCTTGTGTACAGGGCGCGTGCCTTACCACTGGGGTGGTGATACATCCGTTGATTGAAACACAACCACAAATATACAAGACTTGCCATGTTTTTAGCCTGGCCCAAGGCAAGGCAAGACAAGATTTTGGTTAGAAACGTGAAGGCCATAACTTTCTCATTTCTCCATGGATGGAGACAAAATTTATATGAATCTGGCCTAGAATTTCCTAAGGAATCCAATGGTGGTGGTGGTTTTTCCAGAAAACAAATCCTCCTCAAAACCCGATAGTGGTTTTGAAATAGGTCATGTTTTGCATTTTCTATGCTACCTCTTGGTACAGGTGTAAATTACATGATAAACTGTGCAAACACAACACATATAACATGTATAAGAGATGCATGATCAGTGGACTTCAAACTAAGGGATATTTCAGAGAGTTCAAGTTGTGATGCTTACCTCTCTTTGGAGGTTTTGGGCTATCTACCAAGTGATTTGTTCCAGAAATGTTTTGATGCTTTGGACACCCTCAAATGATCCCTTAGAAGCTTTAAGGATGATTGGAATCAGCTGGAAACCTCAGGAATGGAAATTGGCCCTTTCTTGCAAAAGGGGCAAAAGTGGCCAAAATAACAACTCTCTCAAATGATGTTCCAGATGTTGGGAACCATTTAGGACAGTTCAAGGATGATATTTAGAGTGTGTTTGAGGTTTTATCTGGTTTGGAAAGTGACTGATTCAAGACATGGCTTGAAAAATGCACAAAAGTCCTATTTTGAGGTTTTGAGAGGGGACTTTGTGATTTTGGTGTTACAGGTCACTTATGAGAGTTTGGACAGCTTAGATATGACATATTGGATGTGTTTGGATCATGAGCTATGATGGAAATGCTCTCTAACTCAAAAACTCAGAGTTACCTTGCTAAAGAAGGTATTTTTGCCTAGAGAAAGGGATTTTGAGGAAAGCATCTGTTAGATGGCTTTGGTGTACTCAAACTGGCCATAAATGAGCTCTACTTATAGTGTGTCAAGTTTGTTTTGGCTGTAATAGTGAATGGCAATTGCAGCAGAAGTTTGTCAAAAGTTGATCAATGAGAATCCAAGTCTCCTCTAGCCATTGACTAGAGGTTAGAGCATAGAGTTGTGGTTCCCTAGTTGTTGGATAAGTCTTGACTGAATTCAGTTAGAAGAGGCTCAGTCCATGCCACCTTGGTGCATCCATTAAATGCTCCAAACCAAAATTGGAGTCTTGTCCCTCTTTTAGGCATTTCTAGGTTTGGCATGCTACTTTTGGTTCCAAAGACTTGGGAGGCTTATGGATCAGAGTTGGTTCCTCCTTGGTCCCCCCTGAGGTGTTCAGATGGATAGACTTGCTTGCCTTTTGCAAAATTTAAGCAAATCGAGCAAAACTCCCAAATCTGGCTTGTTATGACAGTTGCAGCAAGGCATATTGCCACTGTCATAACTTCTTGCTCAAATTGAGTTTGGTGAAGTTCATGGTCATTTTGGAAAGCCCTTATATGATACAACATATGTGTGATCATAGTTTATTTTGATACCTTTTGGATCCAAGTGAAAAAGGCCCCTACATTTGGAAAAAAAGTGAAGGCAGATTCTGACTTAGTGAAAATTTCACTAAGTGTTGGAAAAAATAACATTTCATGTTTTCAGCCATTTTGACCCAATCATAACTCAAAATCCATGATGAATTGGAATGAGGTTTAGTTGAAGCTTTTGTAGAGGGCCATGAGAGCTACAAATCCAGCTTTGAATGGAGAAAAATGGCCTTGTGGTTTAGGAGATATGATCCTCCAAAGTTGGTACCCTAGCCACTTTGTTCCATAACTTAGAAAATTTCTAAGTTTTTATGGTTACCCCTTTTACAAGTTATCCCACTTTTCTTGATTTTCCTTGATGAATGATGATCCCAATCACACATTAACATCATTTTAGGGTCAAAGAACCATAATTGTGAAAAATCTCAAAAAGTCAAAGTTGACTTTTGTGCACAGTTGACTTTTTGACAGATGAATTCCAAACTGTGTGATCCTCTATGAAATCAAGTCCTTGACCTAAATCAAACTTGATGGATTGATTTCATAGGTGTTATAGGGTGTATTGAATCATGTCCCAAGGTTTGGGAGCATGTCTGGGTCAAAAGTCAGAGGCACAGTTGACTTTTTCCATGAAACCCTAATTGTGGTTCTAATGAATTTGAAACTTGTTGCTCAAGCTTCTTGGATCAATACATTGTTGCAAATGGATCAATGTAGTGTGTTAGAGACCCTCAAATCATGTCTTGAGGTCTTGGCTCATGTTTTGTCCCAAAAGTCAACTTAGGGGTGAATTAGGTCAAGAAACCCTAATTCCTGATTTTTTATGAATGCATCACCTGAGGCTAAATTGACTTGATGATTAGGTTTATGATGGTCCCATGGAGCATCTTAGGTTATGCTTTGAAGAATTGGCTCATGCCCAGAGGAAAATTTCCATCTGGAGGCCCTGGTCGACCAAACCCTAATTTGGTGACACTAGCGATCTTGAGGCTTAATCCACTTAGAATGCTGCAACCTTTTGCTTGATTCTTGTTGTGGGAGTCCTCTTGATCCATTGTGGATGTTTGAGAGGTTAGACAAGTTGAAGATCATGTCATTCCTTGATTGATCCTTTGTCTAAGAGCTCTGAGAGGGCTTGAAACCCTAAGTTTGATTGTAGTGAATGCTCACCCATCTTTGGGGAGACTAATGAGGCATGATGATACACCCATATTGTGATGATGATTTGCACAATGATGAGAAATCTTAGTGGTCAAAATTTGGGGTATGACAGATGCCCCTATTTAATCTTCTTGGACACGAAGGTGTGAATGGCGAAGGTATTCGGGCATTCGGGGTGCAAGAGGATTAAATATCGGAATACCCGAAATTTTGATGGTGGTTAAGCATGGCAGCTCACACATCCTTCTTCTTTTGCTAAGCAATGATGCTTAGAAAAGGTAAACTTCCCCTCGATCCTGGTCTTCAGCCAAGGAACTGGTCTTAGTTTCTGAAGTAAACTTCCCCTCGATCCTGGTTTCCTACCAAGGAACTTGTCTAAGTTTCTGATATAAACTTCCCCTCGATCCTGATTTCCTACCAAGGAACTGGTCTAGTTTCTTTTATAAACTTCCCCTCGATCTTGGTTTCCTACCAAGGAACTGGTCTCAGTTTCTTTTGTCAATAAACTTTCTTGACAAGGGACGCTACTCGTAGCGGTTTTTCCTCAAACTTCTCACCGAATTTTCTTGGGAAGATGCCATTTGATAGAAAAACTTTGATGTCAGAGTTGCTGGGGAACCCAGTCGTCTGAGTTGTAGAGATGTGTAAACTTCTCTGTTGGAGATGCCATTCGCCGACTCTTCTGGGGAAAACGAGTCTCTTGAGAGACTGTTCTCGCTTGGGGGTATTACATCATACTTTTCTCGGGATCTTCTTGGAGAAATACCATATGATGTGATCCAATTTTGAGGTGCTGATGACCTTTTCGTCAGTGGATTTTTCAGAGAAAAACTGCTGTATTGTCGAATCTCTGATTATGAGGCTTTCTCTGGGGATTTTCCTTAATCTGGGAAAGCGAAGATATCATCTTCAATGGCGAAGAGTGACGTTTGTCGAGGGTTCTCTGGTTCTTCAGAGGTCCAAGTTATCAAAGTGGTCAAGGGCCAACTCCAATCCAGAAATAAACTGGAGGAGAAAGATTGTCCAGACAAAACATTTCCTAACGATGAAAGAATTGACAACTCGATTGAGAGGACTTTTATCACTAGGGGATAAGACCGACTAGAGAGATAGTGATGCAATATGATCATGAATGTAAATCAATAATGCATGATGTATGTATGTTTATGCTTACAAAACTGACGCGACATACAGACTAGTAGATGAGCACGACTGGATACTCAGCCACAGTGGGAGATGAAAAGTATCACTGGTTCATGATAGCAATTCTGCCTTGCTTAGGAGAAATATTCCCTGCGAGGAACACCGTTGGTCGGGCTTAGGAGGTAAGCACTCTGCCGGGGGTGTCAGATGAAACATGGTCTCTGACATAATTGATCCTTCGTTCAGGCGTGCTAGTTTAGAAGGATTACTTTGATTCTGCACTTTGAAGCTCAACCATCTTCGGAGAAGTGAACGATGTCCTTTCGATGTTCAATAGTCAAAAGAATTGTCATCTTTATTTTAAAAGAAGAAAAGTTTTAACAAGTAAATTCATTTTTGTTTCGTTTCAAGAATCGTTAATCATATTAAAATGTCTTTCTGTAAAGCTAAAACAAATAAGAATTGCAACCAAAAGCACAAGGGCTCAAATTTTATTGATAGGATGGAAATCAGCCAAACGCGTGATCCCATAGAGTATTTACAAAGTTAAAAAATGGTAATTTAAGGAAAAAGGGCTACATTGAAACATAACGACCGCTATCCTTTTACCAACTTTGAATTCTGGGCATCCTGAGCTTCTGTCGAAAATGGCCCTGACTGGAGTTTTCCTTCGATGGATGGTGTAACTGCTGCTGAGGGACTTACCCCTTTGTTGGATGTAGTTACTTGCCATTATCCCTAACTTTTGCCTGGATTGTACTTTGAGATTTCCAATCCACCGGGATGGTTTTTGATCATGTCTCTAACTTTTGCCTGGACCGCCCTTTCGGGTTTTCAATCCACCGAGACATTTTTTTTCCTTTTTATTTAGGCGAAGTATTTCTTGACTACGTCAACATTCGTGGGGTAGGCAAATTCTTCTCCATCCATGGTTGCAAGCCTCAAGGCACCGCCTGAGAAAGCTTTCTTGACCACATAAGGGTCGTCATAATTCGGAGTCCATTTTCCCTGAGAGTCAGTGAGAAAAGATTGTATCTTTTTTAGCACAAGGTCTCCTTTCCTGAAGATACGAGGTCGGACCTTTTAGTCGAACGCCTTCTTCATTATTTGCTGATACAACTGACCGTGGCATAGTGCCGTTATTCTCCTTTCTTCGATCAGATTCAGTTCGTCGTGTCGACTTTGACACCATTTAGCTTCTGTAAGCTTAGCTTCCATTATTACCCAGATTGATGTGATCTCTACTTCTATGGGGAGTACTACCTCCATGCCATATACTAGAGAGAAAGGGGTTGCCCCTGTTGAAGTACGGACAGACGTGCGATAACCGTGAAGAGCAAAGGGTAGCGCTTCGTGCCAGTCTTTGTAGGTTACAACCATCTTCTGAACAATTTTCTTGATGTTCTTGTTAGCCGCTTCTACCGCTCCGTTAATCTTGGGTCGGTAGGGAGATGAGTTATGGTGTTCGATCTTGAACTTTGTACACAACTCTTTCATCATCTTATTATTCAAGTTAGATCCATTATCAGTAATGATCTGGCTAGGAACACCATAACAACATATGAGATTGTTTTTTATAAATCGGACTACCACCTGTCGGGTTACATTGGCGTATGACGTTGCTTCGACCCACTTGGTGAAGTAATCAATGGCTACTAGAATGAACTGATGTCTGTTTGAAGCTTTGGGTTTAATCATGCCAATCATGTCGATTCCCCATATAGAAAAAGGCCATAGAGAAGAAAGAACTTTGAGATGTGTAGGCGGTACATGGATTTTGTCGGAATATATCTGACACTTGTGACACTTCCTCATGTACTTGTAGCAGTCGGATTCCATGGTCAACCAGTAGTACCCTGCTCTTAGAATTTTTCTCGCCATTATGTGTCCGTTGGCATGAGTGCCAAAGGATCCTTCATGAATTTCTTTTATCAGCATGTCTGCTTCTGGTCTGTCTACGCATCGAAGCAAGACCATGTCAAAATTTCTCTTATAGAGAGTATCACCGCTCAGAAAGAAACTGCCAGCCAGCCTTCTGAGGGTTTTTCTGTCTTTCCTTAGTGCCCCAGGTGGGTACTCTTGTTTTTTAAGGAAACATTTGATATCGTGATACCAAGGTTTGTCGTCTATGACTGCTTCAATTGTGAAGATGTAAGCGGGACTTTCAAGGCGCATTATGTCGATCTTAGGTAGGTCGTTCCATTGACCTACACTAATCATGGAAGAGAGAGTGGCTAATGCATCAACCATGTGATTCTCTTCACGAGGGATATGATGAAACTCGATTATGTTGAAGAAGGGTAACAACCTTCTTGTGTAGTCTTTGTAAGGAATCAGTCCTGGTTGGTATGTGTTATAATCTCCTTTGATCTGGTTTATAACTAGGGCTGAGTCGCCATATACATCCAAGTTTTTGATCCTTAAGTCAATCGCTTCCTCGAGACCCATGATACAAGCTTCGTATTCGGCCTCGTTGTTTGTGCACTTGAACGTAAGTCTAGCGGTGAAAGGAATGTGGTTACCCTGAGGTGTTATGATGATTGCCCCAATTCCGTTTTCGTAATGATTGACAGCTCCGTCAAAGATTAGTCCCCATTGGGAACCTGGTTCTGGCCCTTCACTGGGTAGCGGTTCATCGCAATCTTTCATTTTTAAATACATGACATCTTCGTCTGGGAAGTCAAACCCGACTGATTCCTGATCGTCAATCGGTTAATGAGCCAAATGATCGGCTAAAATACTCTCTTTAACGGCTTTCTGAGCGTGGTATTCGATGTCGTATTCTAACAACAACATCTGGCAACGGGCAATCCTTCCCGTGAGAGCAGGTTTTTCAAATACATACTTGATTGGATCCATTTCGGAGACCAACCAAGTAGTGTGACAAATCATATACTGGCGAAGACGTTTGACTGCCCAAGTCAGAGCACAACAAGTTTTCTCGAGCATAGTGTATCGAGTTTCACAGTCCGTAAACTTCTTGCTTAAATAGTAAATGGCAGACTCTTTCCTTTTTGTTTCATCTTGTTAGCCAAGTACACAACCCATGGAGTCCTCCAAGACTGTTAAGTAAATGATCAGTGGTCTTCCTTCCAGTGGAGGTGATAGAATTGGTGGGTTCGATAACTATTCCTTAATACTGTCGAAGGCGGTTTGGCAATCTTCTGTACAAACGCAGTCCTGGTTCTTTTTGAGTAATTTTAAAATCGGCGCGCATGTCGCAGTCATGACGAATATAAATCTGGAAATGTAATTCAGACACCCCAGGAATCCCCTGACTTGTGTTTCAGTTTTTGGAGAAGGCATTTCTTGAATGGCCTTGAACTTGTCAGGATCAACCTCAATTCCTTTCTGGCTGACGATGAACCCTAAGAGTTTCCCCGAACGAAGACCAAATGTGCACTTGTTGGGATTCAAACGGAGTTTGTACTTTCTAAACCGCTCGAATAGTTTGGACAGGTGGGTCACATGCTCCTCTTCTGTCTTTGATTTGGCAATCATATCATCGACATATACCTCGATTTCCTTGTGTATCATGTCATGAAATATAGTAGTCATGGCCCTTTGATAGGTTTCCTCGGCGTTCTTCAAACCGAACGGCATTACCTTGTAACAAAAGGTACCCCATGGGGTGTTGAACGAAGTTTTCTCCATGTCTTTTGGCACCATTTTTATCTAATTATAGCCCGAGAATCCATCCATGAAGGAGAAAACTTTGAACTTTGCTGTACTGTCTACCAGCATGTCAATGTGTGGTAAAGGAAAGTCATCCTTTGGACTAGCCTTGTTTAGATCTCTGTAGTCCACACACATTCTGACATTTCCGTCTTTTTTCGGAACTGGTACTATGTTGGTTAACCATTGAGGATATTCTGACGTGGCGAGGAAACCCGCGTCAATCTGTTTTTGTACCTCCTCTTTGATTTTGATGTCCATGTCCGGGAGAGTCCTTCTCAACCTCTGTTTTACTGGCGAACATTCTAATCTTAACGGTAGATAATGTTCCACAATGCTGGTATCCAACCCTGGCATGTCTTGGTAGGACCAAGCAAATACATCGAGAAATTCTTTGAGAAGCTTTATCAAATCCTCTTTGACATTTGGACTGAGCAGTGCTCCAATCTTGACTTCTTTTCTTTCTTCCTCTGAGCCCAAGTTGACAGTTTCCAACGGCTCTTTGTGAGGTTCAATGGACCTTTCCTCTTGTTTTAGTAGTCGGGAGATCTCTTCTGGAATTTTGTCGTCAACTTCTTCTTCAGCCCCAAATACCGGGAATTCAAAGTTGGGAGAAGGCATCAGATCGTATGTTTCAACGGGGTTTAAAACAAGCAATCTGCATGACGTGATGATTTGTTTTTAGAAGAGATAGAGAGAATGCAAGAGTGTGTGCAGTGTATTTTCTGATAACTGCTTGGTTTTATTATTGAATTGTTTTTTAGGATTACCATTTTCTTGAAAAAACGAAAATAGAAAACAACAATAAAATGCGGAAATTACAGAACGACGTTATTTTATTTATGAACGAGTCGACTCTTGAAACTACAGCCCTATAAAACAAAACTCGGTCACTTTGGGCGAAGCGAAGAGGGATATTTACAGAAAGTGAGCCCTATCAAAACATCTGTTTCACCTGAGCAGGGTGAAAGGTTAAAGACGGTCATTACTTTAACTGATGAACAATCTTCGGAACATCGACTGCAACCCATTGGCGGCGAACTCCTTGGTGAATCACAAAGTCTGGTACCTTCCTTGATTTGTCTTCAGAAATAACATTGATTTCTGGTGGAGCAGGATCATTGGAATCTGTCTCCCAGGCAGAGTTGTCATAGGAGGATTCCTCTGTTGTATTTTGCATAGGATTTGTGCTCTCAAGTAAATCTCCCCATCCAGTTGGCTGGATGTCTTCGAGCCTGATACGAGAGCTTTCAGGAGCAGTGTACTTGACCATATAGTCGTATTTCCCACTTGGTTGTCCTAAGGTGTCCCACACTTCTGTGGAACTGGAGGAGTCGTCCCTTTCGATGACGTTGACCTCAGGAAAAGCATAGTTGATGAATTCTAGTCCAGAAAGCTTTGCCAATTCATCGTCGTACTGGATATTTTCTGAATGACCTGAGTATTGGTCCCATGACATGGTGGGGACGCAGGTATTCTGTTCAGTGATGCTCAGCTGATTCTCATTGTTCGACTGATTTTCTTGCCCTAAGTCTCCTGGGTACGGTTGCCAGATAGGCAGACCATCCATCGGGCCATAATAGTCATGGTCAAAGTTGTCTTTCATTAGAGTGTCCTCCTCTAATGAGTTTGGTGGAGCACGACATCCTTCCGGATCACAATCTCCGTATATTATTCTGACATCTAACCTGGGTATAAATCTCAGAATCTGTGCGGGAAAGCAAAATGGTGTAGGCACCTCTTCCTGAGAGATATAACTGTCCTCATTAAGATAGGACTTCCACTCTTCATCTGTATCAGAGGGATCTCCCTCATTGATGGTATGAACTTCTTGAGATATTGGGTGAAGGAAACCCCCACTGTGGAAGAAATCCTAAATGGGATGAAGATTTTCATCGTTAGTAGCAGTTTGGGCATAGTTTGAAGAAAAACCAAGACCCTTCTTTGTTTTGTTATCAGTAGGAATGACAAGCTGTCCCCATCCCTTGGTATCGTTACTTTTGATCACTTCGAGAGCATCTCTGTATGAGGAAATCGAGGTTCCTTTCTCTGATTGATTCTCATTGCTCACCAAAAGCGCTTGGAACTGAGTTCCAACAACCTCCTCGGGTTCTATACAAGTAGATAATGACAGGTTACTCACGATCAAGGCTTGTTCTCCACAGACCGTGACGAGTTGATCGTTCTTGACGAACTTCAGTTTCTGGTGCAACGTCGAAGTGACTGCCCCAGCCTGGTGTATCCAAGGTCTTCCTAATAAACAGTTGTACGCTGCCTGGACGTCCATGACCTGGAAAGTGATTAGGAAAGTGTGAGAACCGATAGTTATGGGAAGGTCGACTTCGCCGATAACTGCTTTCCGAGATCCGTCAAAGGCTTTGACGATGACCTCACTGCCCCTCATCGGGGATCCTTTGAATGATAGTCGCATTAAAGTGGACTTCGGCATAACGTTGATGGCCGATCCTGTGTCTACCAGCATACTGGCTAAAGCACCGTCCTGGAAGTTGATTGTGATATTGATCGCCATGTTGTGTCTTTTACCCTCCTCTGGCAAATCCTCATCACTGAATCCTAAGTTGTTGCAGGAAGTGATGTTAGAGACGATACTGTCGAATTGCCTTATCGACACATCCTGTTCCACAAAGGCCTGCTCTAAGACTTTCTGTAGAGCCTCTCTGTGGGCTTCGGAACTGAGTAAAAGTGATAGCACAGAGATCTTTGAAGGAGTTTGTAACAGCTAATCAACAATGTTGTATTCACTTCTTTAGATGAGCTTCAGCATCTTATCATCGTTCTTTAAAAGGTCGGGATCACTGGACTGACCGACTGGTGGATTGGGAGCTTCTGTCTGAAGTTCCTTTTCTTTGTTAGGTTCTCCAACTCCTCGGTTGAAGATTCGACCGCTCCGTGTTACTCGACTGATGTCTGCAATATTCACGACGGAGGGTAATGGAATTTCCTTTCCATTCTCAATTATTGTTGCACCGTATTTGTAAGGGATCGCCTTAGCTGATTCATAAGGTAATGGTCCCAGTAGATAGATAACTACAGGAGCCTTCTGATTTTTCTGACTGTCGTAGGTAACTTCAATCAGTTCCTGGATAGGAACCTTTGATTTGTCCAGTAGAGGGATGATGGTACAAACATCCTTGTTCTGTTGATGATCAGAGATTATGACAACGTCTTTGATTTGATCAGCGAAGTAGTCCGGCGTCCAGTTGATTGGCTCGGAACTCGAACATGGGTGAATCTCTTTACGATCCAACTGACCTTGAAGAGCTGCCCGCACAAGGTAGCATCCTTGGTTATTCTCCGAGCAAACTCTACAGCGTTCATAGTTGTGTGGTGGCACTTGGCCACATCCGCTTTGAATACAGTGTAACCTCACCAGGTCAGTTTCCATAGATCGGACATCCTGACTTTGACGTCTAGTAGGGTTCCCGTTAGTCACACTGATTTGTTGCGTGTCTTCGTCTAGATAGATCGGAAGCCACCAATGGTTTAACAAGTGTTGTAAAGTTCTTTGAACGAGAGCGCACCCTTGGTTACTCTCACTGCATACTTTACAACTCAGATAATCGTGAGAAAACCGAGTTGGACTTGCTTGGCATGTAACTCCACCAAGCTGGTATTCATCAAACAAATATCAAAGATTTGAATCATGTTGATCTGATAAGGATTTCTATCATGGTAGTCCTGGATCCACCCAAGATCCATCTGACGCTGAAGGGCCTCTTGTACAAAAGAGCATCCCTGTTTGATTACCGAGCAAGTCAGACAGGAATTGTAATCGTTCTGCGGCAGATTATGATACTGGCTTTACCTTGAGTGCATTGCCACCAAGTTGACATTCATTGCACGGATGTCATGGTTCTGAATGATGTTGGAATTTGTGTAGGTCATGTTGACTCCACGAACTCGATGCTCTTGGATCCACCCGAGATCCAATTGTTCCTGTAGAGCTTATTGCACCACAGAACATCCTTGATTGTTTTTAGAGCAGATATTACAATTGTGATAATTATGAGGTGGCACAGGGCCGTATCCACTCTGTATACAATGCATCTTGACCAGATTGGTCCTTAATAAGAGTACATCATGAATTTGATAGATGTTGTTAAACTTTCCCTCTATCAAATTTACCGTAACTTTCTCGTGTTGAGGCAACGGGTTCGTGAGAACATTCGGATTCATATCTTTGAAAGATAAGACCCCACTCCTAACAATCTTTTGCACATCGGATTTGAAACTGAGACAGTTTTCTATGTTATGCCCTGATCCTCCTTGATGGTAAGGACAAGTCTGATCCGTTTTGAACCAGAAAGTCGGATTTTCCGGTACTATAAGAGGAGACTTGGTTTGGACGTGCCCCTTAACCAGTAGTAATGGAACTAGTTCTGCGTACAACATTGGTATAGGGTCGAACCCTGGTGGCCGCGTTGTACGGTTGTTGTTGTACGGGGGACGAGCCTACGGAAGAGGATGTTGTGTCATTTTCTGGAATTGCTGTTGATTCGGTTGGCTTTGAGCAACCTGAGGTTGATACGTAGGTATAGGCGCAGAGTTGATAGCAGGAGTTACAACTGCTACTGGTTGGTAACATCGCCTTTGCTTTCCGAGAGAGATATTCCCAATATCCTGCTCTTTTTTCTTAGGGAGAACACTACCGTATCGTTTTGTACTACTCGATGATCCAGCGTCTTTAACCAGACGTCCTTCTCGCACCGCTTCCTCGAGACGTACCCCCATACCGACCATTTCGGTGAAGTCGCTGGGCGCACTGGCAACCATTCTATCGTAGTAAAATGAGCTCAAGGTTTTTAAGAAAATCTTTGTCATCTCTTTTTCCTCCAAAGGTGGAGAAATCTGAGCGGCAATTTCACACCATCTCTGAGCGTACTCCTTAAAGGTTTCCTTGTCCTTTTGTGACATTGATCTGAGTTGATCTCTGTCCGGTGCCATGTCCAAATTGTATTTATATTATTGAACGAAAGTAGCGCCAAGACCTCTGAACGTGCCGATCGTAGCGCAGTTTAAACCCATGTACCATTTTAATGCGGCACCGATTAAACTATCCTGAAAGTAATGAATTAGCAGCTCCTGGTTCTTTGTCTGAGCTGACATTCGCCGAGCGTACATCACCAAGTGGCTTTGAGGGCAAGAGTTACCCTTGTACTTTTCAAAATCGGGTACCTGGAACTTGTGTGGAACTTTCACATTAGGGACCAAACAGAGGTCTGCGGCGTCCTTTCCAAATAAATCCTGACCGCGAAGGACTTGCAGTTCTTTCTGCATTTCCAGGAATTGTTCCTGGAACTCATTCATTCTGTCGAACATGCTTTCGTTTCCACCAGAAGGTAACTGTGGAATTTGTCCTTCCGGGACAGTGTGTACCACGGGTGGTGGTATAGTCATTATGGCCGAGACTCTCGGGGTCTCCCGAAGTTTGTAACCTTCAGGAGTTGTTGTCATGCCCCTGGCATCTTCGCTTTCTCGAAGTTTGTAACCTTCAGGCCCAGCGGTTCCTGCTGCGGTTCCTTGATCCTCAGCGATCGGCGGAATATATCCTTCCGGGATATAGTTAAGTGGCATGCCCCAAGGATGATCTTTCGGCATTCTGTACCTAGGATCATACTTCTCCACTGTGGGTGTTTATGTGGTCTCTGAGATCACAGTCCGTTGTTGTTGCATCTGAGCTTCTGCTAGAGCTTGCATGTCGTTATGAAGCTTTCTCAGATCTTCTTTCAGAGTGTCGATCTCTTCTCTTAATTCTCTATTCTCTTCCTCGAGATCATCCATCTTTTTCTGGCGATTAGCCTGAGTATTGTACGAATGAGACAGTTTGACTCTAGAACCGAGACACAAATGTGAGATTCGTAGGTAAGAAGAATGCGTTATGTGAGAATGATGAATGCAATGATTATTTTTTTTATTAATTTTTTGTTTAATCAAAATAAACTTCAACAATTGGATTGAAAATATCACACAGTGGGGAAACCCCGTTTTATTGAATTCAAAGATTGCGGAAACGGAAATACAATAATTCGCAGAGTGTTGTAAAAAGGAAATATAAGCTAATGGATCCTAAGTCCTCTCTGAAGAGAGCTCAGGTGCTGGTTCTGGTGCTTTCCTTTTCTTTGACCGGGGCTCTTCATCCGTTGTCGGGTTGTCATTCCTTTGCCAGGTGAAAGGAGCAAGCAAGTTCCTCTGGTCATCCTGATTTTCTACAGCATGTTGCTCTAAAATCTCAATCAGAGCATCTTTTTCTTTCAATAGATGTTGTAGTTTCTTACACTCCACATTGAGAATACGGTACTTATTCTTCCAAGACCTCCTCTCCTGTTGAACTTTGTTGAGAGTAACCTGAAGTTTTTCCGTGTCTGACATGAAATAAAGGACAGAGTCCCTTAACGGAAGAACTTCCTGACGAGGGTAAGGCATCCTTAGCTTGAGAGCTCTAGTTTGTACCTAGTGGAGATAAGGCTCCACCGAGACACAGTCTGATTTTCCTAGAGACTCTCGTCCTTTCCTATGAACGTGTTTCCAAGCATGCACTATTTTTTTCTTTAGTGCCCTGTCATTTTCTCCTTCCTTGAAGAAAAGACCTTCCAGATGAGCATTATGTGGGACATGCCTCATCGGGTATCCAAATTGATGACGAACTAACACCGGATGATAGTTGATTCCCCCCTTAGTTCATATAAGAGGTACATTTGGGAAATTTCCACAACGGTCAATAATTCTGATCCCGTCGTAGATTCGATTGTACCAATCAATGTCAGAGTTGGTAAGAGACATGATTCTCTGCGACCAACATAAAGTATTCTTTTGATCCCAAAATGCAGCAGACTTGGGCAAATGGGAAGTGAACCATTTGTAAAGCAAGGGTTCACAGCACGTGATCATTCCTCCACTGTATAAATTCCTTAAGTGTACCGAATGATACGCATCCGCGAGCAAGGTTGGTACGGGGTTTCCAATCAGACATATCTTAATGGCACTGATATCTACAAAGTTATCGATGTTGGGAAACAAAAATAACCCGTAGGTGAGCAAAACAAAGATGCTATCAAAAGCGGCCACGTTCGCTATACTGGCAAAGTATAGAGCTTTCTTTGTCAAGAACTGGGCAGGTAGACCCTGGATTCCACCCTTAGTGGTCATGTGAGTCCTGACTTCTGACTCGTCCAAATAGATTGCTCTCGCAATGGTTTGATCCCTTGGAATTTCTTCCAGTCCAAAAAAGGGAGCTTGACCAGTGATATGTAAATCAGTCAGGTGAGAGTAGTCCTCTAGTGTTGGTGCTAGTTGATAATCCAGAAATGTGAAACAGTGATAGACCGGATCCTAGAACTGGATTAGTGTGGACAGGATTCCCTCAATTACATGGACCCTTAACAGAGATAGCAGTCCTCCATACTTGGCTCTAAAAGCCTCATGGTTGGTGATCAATCTCGCCAGACCTCTCAAATCCTCTAGTTTTGGAACCTTGAAGGTGTACTTATGAGTTTTCCTTCTACCGAAATCCATTAGCGCAATCTCTTTATCTGACATTTGCAATCATTGTCTCAGTTTAATTTGAAAAAGAGAGACTAGAAGAGAAGATTTCTTTTTTTTTAATGTTTTTTAAATGAATGTATGAATGCAGCACACAAAAACATAGAAAAAACATGGGGTCAAAGGGTCGGTGTCATGAAGTCAAGGCTCTACCCCCCCCCCCCAAAGGTTTATACTGGTGATTTTTTGTACCTATCCGCAAAATCATTGATCCCTCTTGGGATAACAACAGCAAGCGGATCGCCAACGAGCAGATGTATCTTAGAGTGATCTCAGATGAGGGTAGTATCGCGGGACAACTATTTCTGATAGCTTCCGCACTACAAAATGGTTTCAGTCTACTAAAAATCCCAGCTTCTCAGATAACCCAGTCGACCATACTACTTTCAACAATCGAAGTCGTATACGCAATGTATCTGCAAAGGGAGTCTCCACTGAGTTTGATGGTTGACCGGGGACTCTTAACTGGGATTTACTCCCCGTAAGATTACCCGTATTACCATCACCTATCTTAGGTGTATACTCAATCTTTCCACATGCGGCATTACACGCATTCCCATTAACAGAAAAATAAACACAGATATCAATTAGGAAAAGCAGTATATATATTTGTCTTAATCATCCTAGACCTCTAGTCTTATGATCCTATACAGACAATGACTCCCCAACAGAGTCGCCATTTATGTGATATTTCGAGAACTTAAGGTTTCTATCGAAGATTGTAAGAAAGAGAAAAGGGCCCCACGGTGGGCGCCATTTTTTCCGTAGCGCGATTTTTGTGGTCTTGAATCACTATCGCTCGGGTACTACAGTTCGATTCATTTTTTATCCTGTTAAGCTGATTAAGGAAGGGAAATAGATGTCTCCAATTAACCCTGCTCGCAAACTGAGTTTAAACAGTCAAAACTGTTGGTTTACAGATGCTATTAAGAGGTGGGCCCCTCTTCGATTATTTTGTTAAGAATAGAATATTTGGATCATTTGTGAGGTTTTTGGTAATGTGTTTAGATTTGATGCTTTTGGGTTGATTTGGTGGAGGTACTGGATTTTGGATTTTTTTGATTAGTGTGCTCGCTAAGATTTTTTGCAATCCTATGCCTACGTATTCCCGTTTAACGAAACAGGGAAATCAGAGAGATCGTAGTTCCTCCTATTCTATGGGAGGAAAAAGGTCATTTTGGTGTCTTGTTCCAAGCCCAAGACATGAAGCTAAAGGTGGTTTGTATCTTGTTCAAAGCCCAAGATGTGAAGCTAAAGGGTTTTGGATGAGAGAGAATTTGTCATCTCTAAAGAGGAGTTGTTGATGTTTGTATGCTGTGAGCAAGGCATGACTTTGATGCTAAAAGGTTGATTGACTCAACCGGGGTTTTCTTTATACAAAGCCTAAGAGGAGGCTCTTGACCCAACAAGAGGGTGCTTTTTGTTGTCTCGTACGAAGCCCTAGATTGAGGCTAAAAAGAGATTGACTCAACAAGAGAGTCTTTTATACTCAATAAGAGAGTGTTTTATATGTGTCTTATACGAAGCCTAAGACGGAGGCTAAAAGTGTTTGACTCAACAAGAGAGTCTTTTATACTCAACAAGAGAGTGTTTTCTATCTCGTACGAAGCCCGAGATGGAGGCTAAAAGGAGATTGACTCAACAAGAGAGTCTTTTATACTCAACAAGAGTGATTTATATGTGTCTTATACGAAGCCTAAGACGGAGGCTAAAAGTGTTTGACTCAACAAGAGAGTCTTTTATACTTAACAAGAGAGTGTTTTCTATCTCGTACGAAGCCCGAGATGGAGGCTAAAAGGGAAGTGACTCAACAAGAGAGTCTTTTATACTCAATAAGAAGTGTGAAAAGGTTAGCTCCGCTAGGGGAGAGTCATTTGTACAAAGCCTAAGAGGAGGCTACCTTACCGCTGTGGATTCTGAAGATCCTGAAGCGGGTCCAAGTATGGGGAACTCTCATGAGAGAGACCGGGTTTCTGCCTATGTTTGAAGGGAACTTGAGAACTTCTTTGAGACTCAAGGGTCTTAGACTGTCCAAGTCTAGAGTTTTATCTTTTGTACAATTCCCAAGAGGAGGCACAGGCATTAAGGGATGAGCGTCAACCCTACAACGGCCGGATTTTTTTACGCTAGAAAGATTGTTCTAGAAAAGGATGACTAAGTTTTGTCTTATACCTTTAAGAGGTCTTCAGGGTCCTTGTATTAAGCCCAAGAGAAGGCATGAGAACTTTTAAGAAGCCGAAGGGTCCTCGTACAACGCCCAAGAGGAGGCGGGGATGCTTTTAGGAAGCCTATGGGTCCCCAAACCAAGAGAAGTTCAAGACTTGCGATTCACCGAGAATAGATCAAGCCAGGAAAGTTCCAGGATTTGGAAGAAACTCAAGAGATGCTATTCACGGAGAATAGATCAACTCTGGGGAGTAGAGTTTCTTTGACAATTTCTAAGAGTGAAGGTTTGAGAAAGGGTTCACCGAGAATGCTGCCTTTCACGTTTCCATATTGTTTAACCCCAAGAGGAGGGAAGACTGTGTCTGGTAATCCTATGGGGATCTAGTTTTGTTTGTATTTAAGAGTGACCAACAGGGCTTTACCTAGTGCTAGACGTAGTTGCCGGGGAAAACTCTAAATAACTATACTAGTATTATACAGTGGATATTTGACAAGTATATAAAAGGACGTGAAAGAAGACTTACAGTGAAACAGCTCCACAATACAGTTATATACATATGAAAGTGATAAATGAAAGCGGATAAACACTTACCCGTTGTAGAGCTTCCATGCTGTTTGGTTAGTTGTTCAACAAAGAAAATTTTGATAACAATATTATATTCAAAATCAAAGGAGAAAGTGCTTTGAAAAAGATTGTTGCGGCTTACAACTCAAGGAGAGGCCCAAGGTTTTATCAGTAATTTCACTGTTGTTTTGAAATTGTACAGGGACTTATACAAGTGACTGAGGCCTAAAAAGGTTTTATGCACAAAGGGATGGGTCTTACACTCTCTCAAGAGGCCCAAAGGTGTTTAAAGAAAAGGAATGAGGCTTATAACACGAGGGTAGGCCCAGATGATTTGATTTTTGAACTGGCGATCGCGCCGAGATTTTTCTTTTAACGCGGAGGGACTTATACAATGTCTGAGGCCCAAAAAGTTTTGGTTAAAAGGGAGTTGGGTCTTAAACTCTATTAGAGGCCCAAAGAGGTTTATTTTGGTACAAGAGATGGGACTTACAACTCAAGGAGAGTCCCATGGGTTTTTGTTAAAAAGGCGACGATCGCGTCGAACGTTTTGATGGGATCGGGACTTATACAATACATTGAGGCCCAAATCATTTTGGTTTTCAAAAAGGGTTGGGTCTTACACTCTACTAGAGGCCTAAAGGTGTTTGAAAAAGATTTGTGAGGGTGAAAATCAAAGAAACCCTAAATTTGTTTTTCTTTAAAAGTAAATATTTAAAGAAAATCAATAAAATGATAAAAATACCAAATAAGTTTGAATAAACCACTTGTGATTTTTGTTTAAGGTTTGAAAAATGAGGTTTTAATCACAAGATGAATTAAAACTCATTTGGTTTTGATTTTCAAAATAAATATTCACTTTTAAATGTTTAAAAACAATTAAAAATGAATTTATTCACAAAAATACTAATTATATTAAATAAATAATATAAATTTGATTTTTTTTGTGGAATAAAATATTTAAGCATTTTTGTGATTTTTTGCAAAAAAAAACAATTAAAAATAATTAAAATTGAGGGAGTTATTAATTTTTCAAATCATTAAAAATAATATGAAAAATAGTAAAATATGAAAAAACATGAAAAAGTGGTAAAAAAAAGAGAATCTGGGGCGAGGGGGATTCGAACCCCAGACCTCTTGTATACAGGGCGCGCGCCTTACCACTGGGGTGGTGATACTTCCGTTGATTGAAACACAACCACAAATATACAAGGCTTGCCTTGTTTTTGGCCTGGCCCAAGGCAAGGCAAGGCAAGATTTTAGTTAGAAATGTGAAGGCCATAACTTTCTCATTTCTCTATGGATGAGGACAAAATTTATATGCATCTGGCCTAGAATTTCCTAAGGATTCCAATGGTGGTGGTGGTTTTTCCAGAAAACAAATCCTCCTAAAAACCCGATAGTGGTTTTGAAATAGGCCATGTTTTGCATTTTCTGTGCTACCTCTTGGTACAGGTGTGAGTTACATGATAAATTGGTGCAAACACAACACATATAACATGTATAAGAGATGCATGATCAATGGACTTCAAAGCAAGGCATATTTCAGAGAGTTCAAGTTGTGATGCTTACCTCTCTTTGGAGCTTTTGGGTTATCTACCAAGTGCTTTGCTCCAGAAATGTTTTGATGCTTTGGACACCCTCAAATGATCCCTTAGAAGCTTTTAGGATGATTGGAATCAGCTGGAAACCTCAGGAATGGAAATTGGGCCTTTCTTGCAAAAGGGGCAAAAGTGGCCAAAATAACAACTCTCTCAAATGATGTTCCAGATGTTGGGAACCATTTGGGACAGTTCAAGGATGATATTTGGAGTGTGTTTGAGGTTTTATCTGGTTTGGAAAGTGACTGATTCAAGACATGGCTTGAAAAATGCACAAAAGTCCTATTTTGAGGTTTTGAGAGGGGACTTTGTGATTTTGGTGTTACAGGTCACTTATGAGAGTTTGGACAACTTAAATATGACATATTAGATGTGTTTGGATCATGAGTTGTGATGGAAATGCTCTCTAACTCAAAAAATCAGAGTTACCTTGCTAAAGAAGATATTTTTGCCTAGAGAAGCTGATTTTGAGGAAAGCATCTGTTTGATGGCTTTGGTGTACTCAAACTGATCACAAATGAGCTCTATTTATAGTGTGTCAAGTTTGTTTTGGCTGCAGTAGTGAATGGCAACTGCAGCAGAAGTTTGGCAAATGTTGATCAATGAGAATCCAAGTCTCCTCTAGCCATTGACTAGAGGTTAGAGCACAGAGTTGTGGTTCCCTAGTTGTTGGATAAGTCTTGACTGAATTCAGTTGTAAGAGGCTCCATCCATGCCACCTTGGTGCATCCATTAGATGCTCCAAACCAAAATTGGAGTCTTGTCCCTCTTTTAGGCATTTATAGGTTTGGCATGATACTTTTGGTTCCAAAGACTTGGGAGGCTTATGGATCAGAGTTGGTTCCTCCTTGGTCCCCCCCTGAGGTGTTCAGATGGATAGACTTGCTTGCCCTTTGCAAAATTTGAGCAAATCGATCAAAACTCCCATATCTTCCTTGTTATGACAATTGCAGCAAGGTATATTTCCACTGTCATAACTTCTTACTCAAATTGAGTTTGGTGAAGTTCTTGGTAATTTTGGAAAGCCCTTATGGAAAAAAGTGAAGGCAGATTCTGACTTAGTGAAAATGTCACTAAGTGTTGGAAAAAATGACATTTCATGTTTTCAGCCATTTTGACCCAATCATAACTCAAAATCCATGATGAATTGGAATGAGGTGTAGTTGAAGCTTTTGTAGAGGGCCATGAGAGCTACAAATCCAGCTTTGAATGGGGAAAATGGCCTTGTGGTTTAGGAGATATGATCCTCCAAAGTTGGTACCCTAGCCACTTTGTTCCATAACTTAGAAAATTTCTAAGTTTTTATGGTTACCCCTTTTACAAGTTATCCCACTTTTCTTGATTTTCCTTGATGAATGATGATCCCAATCACACATTAACATCATTTTAGGGTCAAAGAACCATAATTGTGAAAAATCTCAAAAAGTCAAAGTTGACTTTTGTGCACAGTTGACTTTTTGTCAGATGAATTCCAAACTGTGCGATACTTTATGAAATCAAGTCCTTGACCTAAATCAAACTTGATGGATTGATTTCATAGGTGTTATAGGGTGTATTGAATCATGTCCCAAGGTTTGGGAGCATGCCTGGGTCAAAATTCAAAGGCACAGTTGACTTTTCCCGTGAAACCCTAATTGTGGTTCTGATGAATTTGAAACTTGTTGCTCAAGCTTCTTGGATCAATCCATTGTTGCAAATGGATCAATGTAGTGTGTTAGAGACCCTCAAATCATTTCTTGAGGTCTTGGCTCGTGTTTTGTCCCAAAAGTCAACTTAGGGGTGAATTAGGTCAAGAAACCCTAATTCCTAATTTTTTATGAATGCATCCCCTGAGGCTAAATTAACCTGATGATTGGGTTTATGATGGTCCCATGGAGCATCTTAGGTTATGCTTTGAAGCATTGGCTCATGCCTAGAGGAAAATTTCCATCTGGAGGCCCTGGTCGACCAAACCCTAATTTGGTGACACTGGCGATCTTGAGGCTCAATCCACTTAGAATGTTGCAACCTTGTGCTTGATTCTTGTTGTGGGAGTCCTTTTGATCCCTTGTGGATGTTTGAGAGGTTAGACAAGTTGAAGATCTTGTCATTCCTTGATTGATCCTTTGTCTAAGAGCTCTGAGAGGGCTTGAAACCCTAAGTTTGATTGTAGTGAATGCTCACCCATCTTTGGGGAGACTAATGAGGCATGATGATACACCCATATTGTGATGATGATTCGCACAATGACGGGAAATCTTAGTGGTCAAAATTTGGGGTATGACACACCAGAGCTTTCAGCAAGATACAGGGGCGGAGGTTGTTGAGGTTCCCCTTCTGCTGGAGCGGGGATCATTTCACTCGGGGAACTCATGGTTATACCGCCACCCTGGACATGCTAAATGAGGACAATAAGGACAGCTACCAGAAGCTGGTGGGTTTTATTAATGGTTTTACCCCTGCTCTGTGTGTGACCAAGAACGGGGCTCCGATTTATGAAGAAGATGGGGGGCTCCTCGAGTGCCGCACACGTGATGATGCTCTAGAACTGCTGGGTAGCCTTTTATTTCTTCTTAGCTTGTTTGGATTGTTATCCTCTCCATTTACTAATGTGCTCATTATTTTTTGCAGGTAAAATGTCTTCTGCCCACGAACGGATGATGAAGAATGCCCAGACGAAGTTCAAGGGGGCCCAATAATTGGGAAGAGCCGCCTTAGCCAACGAGGGCCTCCTCCGCAAACGGGGTTGGGGACATCCTCGCTAACCCATCGGTCGTCCATACATCCCCTGTGCCTATAAATTCAAGGCCTAAGCGCCAACGGATGGGCGAGATCGTGGACCTTAGCAAGGAGGGGGAGAAGAGTAGATTTGAGCTGCCCCCGTGCCTTCACAACAGGAGATTCTTCGAAGGCTCCTCTTTGGAAATCCCTCGGGCAGAGTCTCTGAAGCTCGGGGAGATGGATCGTCCGAGCAAGAGGACGATGCTGGCTCAGGATGCTTCTCCCTTGATAAGGGTCCTCGAAATGGCGGTGGTCTACACCGAAGAGGGTTCCCATCATGAATTCAAGCTGAAGAAGGCCCAGGCTGCGAATGCGGACCTGGAAGAGAAGTTGAAGAAGGCCCAGAGGAGCAGGCCATGTGTAGCGGGATTTTGTGGTCCTGAGTCACGATCGCTTGGGTACTACAGTTCGATTCATTTTTTATCCTATTGAGCTGATTAAGGAAGGGAAATAGAAGTCTCCAATTAACCCTGCTTGCAAACTGAGTTTAAACAGTCAAAACTGTTGGTTTACAGATGCTATTAAGAGGTGGGCCCCTCTTCGATTATTTTGTTAAGAATATAATATTTGGATCATTTGTGAGGTTTTTGGTAATGTGTTTAGATTTGATGCTTTTGGGTTGATTTGGTGGAGGTACTGGATTTTGGATTTTTTTGATTAGTGTGCTCGCTAAGATTTTTTGCAATCCTATGCCTACGTATTCCCGTTTAACGAAATAGGGAAATCAGAGCGATCGTAGTTCCTCCTATTCTATGGGAGGAAAAAGGTCGTTTTGGTGTCTTGTTCAAAGCCCAAGACATGAAGTTAAAGGTGGTTTGTATCTTGTTCAAAGCCCAAGATGTGAAGCTAAAGGGTTTTGGATGAGAGAGAATTTGTCATCTCTAAAGAGGAGTTGTTGATGTTTGTATGCTGTGAGCAAGGCATGACTTTGATGCTAAAAGGTTGATTGACTCAACCGGGGTTTTCTTTATACAAAGCCTAAGAGGAGGCTAGTGACCCAACAAGAGGGTGTTTTTATATGTCTTGTACGAATCCCAAGACGGAAGCTAAAGAGGTTTGACTCAACAAGAGAGTCTTGAACGAGTGATTGACTCAACAAGAGAGTTTGGAGGTTGTTTGACTCAACAAGAGAGTCTTTTATACTCAACAAGAAAGTGATTTTCTATCTCGTACGAAGCCCGAGATGGAGGCTAAAAGTGATTGACTCAACAAAAGAGTCTTTTATACTCAACAAAAGAGTGTTTTCTATCTCATACGAAGCTCGAGATACAGGCTAAAAGTGTGACTCAACAAGAGAGTCTTTTATACTCAACAAGAGAGTGATTTTGTGTCTCGTACGAAGCCCGAGATGGAGGCTAAAAGGGTTTGACTCAACAAGAGAGTCTGAAAAGGTTAGCTCCACTGGGGAGAATCATTGCAGAAAGCCCAAGAGGAGGCTAGCTTTGTTGGTGACTGTTTCAGTTTAGTGACAGGTCCAGTAAGTTGGATAAAAGAGAAAAGCAGTTCTTATAAAGGGAATGATTAAAGGTAAGGTTGTGCTTTGATACTGATCAGAGGATCAGGGTTATTTCCTATTCTTTAAGGAAATGGGAAATCCAAAGGGTATTAAGACTGTCTAAGTCTACTGGTGTTTTGAGAAATCGATTCTCAGATAGTGAGTGATCTTTGTATGATGCCCAAGAGAAGGCTGGTATGTTAAGGGATGAAGGTCAACCCATTAACTGGTCTGACACTTGACTCAGAAAGACAGCTCTAGCAAATTGATGACTAGGTTCTGTTCCTATACCTGTAGAGGTCTCTAGGTCCTTGTACTAAGCCCAGGAGAAGGCATGAGAGCTTTTAAGAAGCCGAAGGGTCCTTGTTTAAGTGTTTGGATCACTTCTATATGATGTTTATGAGATGTGTGTGTGATTGGTTTGGTTGGAATTGCTCTCAAACTCAAAATTCGATAGTGACTTGTCTTAGAAGGTAAAATTGGAAGGGAGAAGGAGATTTTGAGAAAAGCATCTGTTTGATGGCTTTGGTGTACTCAAACTGATCACAAATGAGCTCTATTTATAGTAGAGCAAGTTTTTTTTGCAAGCAATAGTGAATGGCAACTGCAGCAGAGGTCTGGCCAATGGTTGCATTTTGGAATCCAAGTCTCCTCTAGCTATTGACTAGAGGTTAGGGCACAGGCTGCTGGTTCCCTTGGTCTTGGATAAGTCTTGATTGAATTCAGTTGGAAATGGCTCAGTCCATGCCACCTTGGTGCATCCATTGAATGCTCCAAAAAAAATTGGAGTCTTGTCCCTCTTTTAGGTATTTCTAGGTTTGGCATGCTACTTTTGGTTCCAAAGACTTGTGAGGCTTATGGATCAGTGTTTGTCCTTCCTTGGTCTCCCCTTGAGGTGTTCAGATGGATAAGTGTGTTTGTCATTTGCTCAAATTTGGCAAATCGAGCAAAATGCACAAATCTGGCTTGCTTTGACAGTTTTCAGCAAGGCATATTGTCATTGTCATATCTCATGGCTCAAGTGGAATTTGATGGAGTTCTTGGCCATTTTGGAAAACCCTTATATGATACAACAACTGTTTGATCATAGTTGGTTTTGATACTTTTTGGATCCAAGTGAAAAATGCCCCTACATTTGGAAAAAAGTGAAGGCAGATTCTGACTTAGTGAAAATTTCACTATGTGTTGGAAAAAAGTGACATTTTCACTTTTTGTGATTTTGATCATTCCATAACTTAAAATCCATGAGGAATTGTAATGAGTTGTGTTTAAGGCTTTTGTAGAGGGCCATGAGAGCTACAAATCCAGCTTTGAATGGGGAAAAATGGCCTTGTGGTTTAGGAGTTATGATCTTCCAAAGTTGGTACCCTAGCCACTTTGTTCCATAACTTAGAAAAATTTCTAAGTTTTTATGGTTACCCCTTTTACAAGTTATCCCACTTTTCTTGATTTTTCTTGATGAATGATGATTACAATCACACATTAACATCATTTTAGGGTCAAAGAACCATAATTGTGAAAAATCTCAAAAAGTTAAAGTTGACTTTTGTGCACAGTTGACTTTTTGACAGATGAATTCCAAACTGTGCGATCCTCTATGAAATCAAGTCCTTGACCTAAATCAAACTTGATGGATTAATTTCATAGGTGTTATAGGGCGTATTGAATCATGTCCCAAGGTTTGGGAGCATGCCTGGGTCAAAAGTCAAAGGCACAGTTGACTTTTCCCGCGAAACCCTAGTTGTGGTTCTGATGAATTTGAAACTTGTTGCTCAAGCTTTTTGGATCAATTCATTGTTGTAAATGGATAAATGTGGTGTATTTGAGACCCTCAAATCCTCCCTTGAGGTCTTGGCTCATGTTTTGTCCCAAAAGTCAACTTAGGGGTGAACTAGGTCAAGAAACCCTAATTCCTGATTTTTTATGAATGCATCCCCTGAGGTTAAATTGACTTGATGATTGGGTTCATGATGTCCCTTGGAGTATTTTAGGTTATGCTTTGAAGCATTGGCTCATGCCCAGAGGAAAATTTCCATCTGGAGGCCCTGGTCGACCAAACCCTAATTTGGTTACACTAGCGATCTTGAGGCTTGATCCACTCAGAATGTTGTAGCCTTGTTCTTGATTCTTACAGTGGGAGTCCTATTGATCCTTTGTGGATGTTTGAGAGGTTTAGACAAGTTGAAGATCATGTCATTCATTTATTGATCCTTTGTCTAAGAGCTCTGAAAGGGCTTGAAATCCTAATCTTTGGTAGTAGTGGATGCTCACCCATCTTTGGGGAGACTAATGAGGCATAATGATACACCCATATTGTGATGATGATTTGCACAATGATGGGAAATCTTAGTGGTCAAAATTTGGGGTATGACACCAGGGCCGTTGAGGATGCGGTGAAGAAGTCAAAGATGAGTTGGCCAAGGTCAACGGAGAGAAGGACACCGTTATCGAAAAAAAGAAATCCGCGGAGGACCTGGTCGAGAAATTGAGGACCGTCGTTTCTCCCGCTGAGGATGAGAGCGAGGAAGTAAAGAAGTTGAAGACTCGGGCTGAGCTAGTCGCCCGTATTAACCTGGCGGAGGATGACTGCGTGGGCATCGCCAAGGACGCCTTCAACAATGTTGTGGAGCAGCTGAAGATCGTGAACCCCGGGGTGGAATTGTCCACCGAGGGATCTGGGTTCCTCCACAGTGTTGTGGACGGCAGAATCATCATCCCCAAGTTTCTTTGAATCGGCGAGGAACACGCACAACCTACTCGTGAAGAGCCCCAGCAGACGGGCGAGTGATTCTCTTTTCAGTTGTACATTCGACCTGCGCGCCGAGTTTTTTTGTAATTTAATTTTTGTATGGGGCTTGGCCTCTTGGTAATGTAATACGTACAATCGCGGCCCTTGTGGGCGTCCTTATTATAATGTTTATTTTCGGAGAATATGGCCGATTGTGTATGATTTGCTTTAGATGTATGTCTTTACTTTGCTTTATTTTCGCCAAGTGTTGAAATGCTGCTCGATACGCGTGCCCGTTATGAGGGTCGCTTTAGTAAATGATTTTTTTTTAAGGGTTTGCTCAACATGATGTGTTCGATAGTGAGGGGAACTGGTCGAAAGGCCTGGGTAGCTTTCGGGCATGAGGGCGGAGCTCATGTCGCGTTTGTGGCTTGAGTTCGCAGCGTGAACTTCCCATCGCGAGCTGGGTGTTCTGCCTATCGCGATACTTGGACGACGATGGGCTCGGTCGAGGGACCGTTGTCGTGCAGGGGTTTTGCTCATCCCAGAGAAAAAGTCGGCCTTGATTTATTTTTATATGCGGCACTTGTACTTGGGCGTGCACAAGTGGTCGGTTCGTCGTGCTCGTCGTGTCGACGGAGCGCGCCGACGGTTGAGGCTTTAGCTATAATATTGTTTTAACTTTTTGGCGTTCCATGTTCGAGTGATTTCTTCCCCGTTAAGATGTTCTAGGTAGTAGGATCCATTCTCCATTTTTGCTTGGACACGATAGGGCCCCCCAGTTAGCGGCGAGTTTTCCTTCTCGAGAATCTTGGTGATTCCTCCTCAGGACGAGACCGCCTACTTGGAATTCTTGTCGTATAACTTTGGCATTGTGCCTAATTGCGATTTTTTATTTTAGTGAGGCCTCATAGAGGGTTGCTCCTGACCGGGCCTCTTCGACGAGATCGAGCTCCTCCCTTAGTGCCTCACTATTTGTCTCCTCGTCCAGGGGGAATTCAATCTGCCTGGGGATGACTGCCTCAATCCCGTATGCTAGACGGAAAGGGGTTTCCCCTGTCGAAGAGTGGGGCATAGTACGGTAGGCCCAGAGCACGCTGTGGAGATCCTCGACCCATTGTTTCTTTGTTTCGTTTAGCCTCCGTTTAAGGTCTCGTAGAATTACCTTATTTGCTACTTCGGATTGCCCATTAGTTTGGGGATGCTCGACGGACGCGAAGTGTTGCTTGGTGCCCAGTTGGGCGACGAACTCCTGGAATTTTTTGACCATGAACTGTGTCCCGCTATCGGTGACGATTGCTTGGGGGGATGCCAAAGCGGGCAAGGATGTTCCGCTTGTAGAAGCAGAGTATGTCATGGGCCATTATTTTGGCCAGAGCCTCTACTTCTATCCATTTTGTAAAGTAGTCAATGCCTACTATCAGGTACTTGTTATGATTTCTTTGAGTTCATTGGGCGGTGCCAAGTGCATGTCCCCGTGCCGTTGGTATTTGTCGCATTTCTTCGCATGTTCCCTTGCGTCATGCTGCATGGTTGGCCAGTAATATCCTGCTCGTAGAGCCTTTCTGGCGAGGGATCTCCCCCCGAGGTGTTAGGCATTGACCCCCTCATGGATCTCGCGCAGGACATGGGCGACCATCTCTTCCTCGACACATTTGAGGAGAGGGATGGATAACCCTCTCTTGTAAAGCTTATTCTCGACCAGGACGTAGGAGCAGGCTCTGCGCCTAACTACGATGGCTTCCTTAGGGTCGGACGGTAGTTCGTCCTTGGTGAGTTAGTTGTAGACGGGGGTTATCCAGTAGTTGTTGTTGCCGATGACGTGCACGTCGAGGTTCGCGGAAGCTTTCTCGATGCTGGGTCGAGGGAGTACTTCCTGGATGACAGATTTGTTTCCTTCTTTCTTCTTCGTGCTTGCCACCTTTGACAAAACGTCTGCTCAGACATTGTGTTCGCAGGGAACATGCTTTACCTCTACCGATACAAACTTTGTCATCTTTTCCTTGACCAAGGTCAAGTATTCAGAGAGATTGTTGTTCTTGGTCTGATATTCTCCCCGAACCCGGAGGGCCACGAGTTGAGAATCGGTACATATGATAACTTCCTCAGCTCCTAGGTCTTCGGCGAGGCGTAAACATACGAGGAAGGCTTCATATTCTGCCTGATTGTTGGAAGTGGGGAAAGATAAGGTAATCAAGACTTTGACGAGGATTCCTTCCTTATTTTCCAAGATGATACCTGCCCCGCTTCCTGCCGAGTTGGATGCCCCGTCGACGAAGATTGTCCATTTGTGAGCCCCGCAAGTGGGGGAATCGGGTAATGTCATCTCCGCGACAAAGCCGGTCAGCGCTTGAACCTTGAGGGATTTTTTTCTATCATACTGGATGTCAAATTCAGACAGTTCCAGTGACCACTTGAGCATTCGGCCGACCATATCGGGGCAGCCCAACAGTTGCTTTACGGGCTGGTCTGTTTGTACCACGATTGTGTGGGCTAGAAAGTAGTGCCTTAGCCTCCTCGCAACATTGATAAGGGCCAGGGCCACTTTTCTATCTGCTGGTATCTCAGTTTCGGTCCTTGCAGCGCTTTGCTCATGAAGTATATAGGCTTCTGCCCATCAGGCGTTTCACAAATGAGGGCGGCGTTGACGGCCTCGGTTGCGACGGTGAGATAGAGGTACATGATTTCCCCGTTATCAGGCCGGGAGAGGACCGGTGGTTTTGACCTAGCTTGTTTCATGTGGAGGAGGGCTTTGTCGCATTCCTCCATCCATTTAAAAGCCACCTCCTTGCGGAGGAGTTTGGAAAAGGGGAGTGCGTGTTGAGCAGATTTCACCATGAAACTGGACAACAAAGCGAGCATCCCGTTTAAGGATTGGATGGAATTATTCGAGTTCGGCGTAGGGAACTCGGATAAGGCTCTGCACTTGTCGGGGTTGGCTTTGATTCCTCGTTTTGTTAGATAGAAGCTGAGGAACTTGCCCGCTCGTACCCCGAACGTGCACTTCTCCGGGTTGAAGCGCATCCTGTACTTCCTAGCCTACTCGAAGACTTTCCTCAAATGGATCGTGTGATCGGATTCCTCGTGGGATTTCATGATCATGTTGTCCATATAGACATTGAGCATATCCCCGATTTCTCCTCGGAAGAACTTGTTCATTATTCTTGGGTAGGTAGTGCCAGCGTTTTTCAAGCCGAAGGGCATTACGTTGTAGTAATAGTTGTCCGATTCGGTCATAAAAGTTGTGTACCTTTTGTCTCTTTTTGCCATGGGTATTTGGTTATAACCCGAATATGCATCCATGAAAGATAACAATTTAAAACCAGTAGAATTATCAACTAATTTGTATATGTTAGGGAGGGGATATACGTCTTTAGGGAAGGCCCTATTAAGATCTGTATAGTCAACACACATGCGTCATTTTCCATTTGATTTTTTAATGAGTACAACATTGGACAGCCAAGTAGTGTACTTAGCCTCCGAAATAAATTTGCCTCTAGGAGGTCTTTTACAGCCTGTTCGGCAGCCTCCGTTTTCTCCAGAGAATGCTTTCGCCTACATTGATCAACTGCCCTAGCGGCGGGGTCGATGGTGAGTTGGTGGCAGGCGACGTCGGGATCTAGCCCGGGCATCTCCGCGGTGCTCCACGCGAACAGATTTGCGTTCTCCTGGAGGCAGGCTTTAAGTTGTTTCCTCGTTAGGTCGGGGAATCCGGTCCCGATCTTCACTCCTCGTTGGGGGTCGTCACCGAGCAAGACAAGTTTGAACTCGATATCCGGAATTGGACGCATCGGATGAGAGGTCTCGCCGCTACTGGTCAAAGCTAAAGGGCTGCTCGAACATGGCTGGATCTCCTTCCCATTCCTTCTCTGCTCCCTCTGGTAGTCCTCGGAGAAGCAGCTTTCAAGGTCGATGGAGTCGACGCGGGGAAGTGGCTTTGCCTCTTCGGAGCTACTGGGCAGAGCATGTTTGCTAGGAATCTTCGGCTTGGCGGTGATCATGTTCAGCCCTTTAGAGGCTGCCTCGAAACATATCCTTGTTGCTTTGATGTCCCCAGAAGTGTAGTATTTCATCTTCAGGTGCACAGTTGAGGGCACGACTACCAATTCAGCCAAAGTTGGCCGCCCAAAGATTCATTGGTATAGGGACGGGCAGTCAATGACCAGGAACTGGACTTTGATAGACCTGGCCGTTTATGCAAACTTGAAAGTCACGATTAGTTCCACGTACCCCCAAGGCTTTATGACTGACCCATTAAAGCCTTGTAGGTCAGAGCCTACGTAGGGCGTCAGGTGTGTCTCATCCAACTGGAGGGTAGAGAATATCTGGGAATACATGATGTCGACCGAGCTTCCTTGATCGACCAGGATTCGGCAAACATCAAAGTTGACCATTTGTGCTCTCACGAGAAGTGGAATGCATGAGTTGGGAGCACCACCGAGGAGTTCCTCATGGTAGAAGGTGATGGGGACCGACTCTACTCAGACTTTATCAAGCGTGGAACTCCGGTTCGAGCTTGTGCTGAGAAGATGTTCGAACTTCCTCTTGACGGAGCCCATAGTAACCTTGTTGAAGCCCCCTTCAGAGATGACCATGGCGGAGGGGAAGGTTTCCCATGGGTTGTGCGCAACGAAGTAAGGGGGACGTTGAGCCCCTCGGGGATGTGAAAGTCTTCAGGATGCAAGATGCTCATGGCGACCTGAAGGCTGGTCTCTTCCGAGGAAGGCACCTCTTCCTTGACCTTCTTATACTCCTAGGAATCCTGCCGTGGAGCATCCTTCTTCTTGGCAAACTATTTTAGGTGCCCGTCCCTGATCAGTATCTCAATCGCACCCTTCAGGTGGATGCAGTCGTCGGTCATATGGTCGTGGCTCTTGTAGAACCGACAATACTTTGACTTGTCAGTATTCGGCTTGGTCGGTATCTATTTAGGGAATCAGACCCCTGCTTGTCGGAACTCCGAGTTTGCACATTCGGAGAGGATCTTCTCCCTAGAGACGGTCAGAGGAGTATATTCGTGGAAGCGGCCGGAGGGCCTTTTGTTTTCCCGGGGCTCCCGGGGGAAGTCTTCGCGTCTTCTATCTCCCCGACAAGATGTTGATGGGTCGTCGTTCTTGGAGGACCTAGCACTCTCCTAGTTCCTTGAGTCCCGGGCAGAGCTAGCAGCTTCTTTCTCCTCGTACTGGATGTACGCTTGCGCCTTGAGGAGGAGGGCGTCAAGCGTCGCCAGGGTTTCAATGCCAACTATTTTGGCAAATTCAGTGCAGGGGCGGAGTCCTCGCTCGAGCAAAAACTTCTTCATATCATCGGACGTGGAGACCTGGACAGCTTCTTTATTGAACCCTTCGATATAGGCTCGAAGTGGTTCATCTTTCCCTTGAACGATGGCCTCAAGGGAAGCTTCAGTCTTTGGGTGACGACGGGAGGCCGTGAAGTTTCTGGAGAACATTCTCCCCAACTATTTCCACGATGTGATGGATTCGTCGGGGAGCTTCTTGTACCAAGTCATTGCTCCCTTCCTCAGCATGGTAGGGAACAATCTATATTTGATGACGCCCCAGACGTCACGGTAGTAAAGCAATGCATCGATATTCTTGATGTGCTTGTCAGGATCTGTAGTACCATCATACGTGCCCAGAGACGGTGGTTTCTCTAGCCCCTTCGGTAGGCGCATGGCCATGATTTCCTGGGACAACGGGTTGCGAGTCTCGTCATCGCTGCTGCTGCTGGACCATGATAGGGAGTGGGTGCTTCGTCCAAGGGTAGGACGGCGATCTCGACGGAAAGATGGGGTTCGTGCCTAACCCTTGTATCTGGGCGGAGACGAACGCTAGGGCTCTGCTCGCTGGTCCTTTCTGGTCCTCTTGGTCCCCGGGGAGTACTGGCTCTGGGGGAGATGCGGTCGCACTTTCTAATTTCCTGGGACTCTGGCTCAGGTGGTGCCCGGTGGTCTCTTTCGCGTCGGGGAGGAGGACTCCGAGATCTTCGGCATTATTTCCTCGGCAGAGGGGATTTTGGCCGGCTGGACTCTTCTAGGGCCTTAATCCTCGCATTCTGTTGGAGGATTAGGAGGTTGGTCTTGTTAAGGGTTTCGAGGAGGGCTTCCATGGTCGGGTCGGCGCTGGGCGGAATTGGGACATGTTGGTGGTCCTGGGAAGGTTGGACCTCAATGTGATCAGCGCGAACGGGGGAGGAAGACATGGTGGCTCTATCTCTCTACTGATGAATGTCGCTCCTAAGTAAGGGGGTTGCTATGTCAGTATCAGTCTTGCTGACGGGAGGAAGGCAGTGTTGCGAGCGTCGTGGACATTGTCATGGCTGGCCATGATCGGAATCTTGGAAGAACTGTTTTGGTCTTGAATCTACGATGAAAGAAACACGGGGATGACAGAGTTTCCCACAGACGACGTCACTGATCTTACCGGATGATCAGAACTTGAAGGGGGGCAGAGATGACGTCTGCGATGCTGGGTGTGAAAGATGAGGAGGGGTTGTACCTGCAAGTTACTCCGATGCTAAAGTAAAGATCGGGAGAAAAGAAGGCAAGTACAAAGTATGTGTTTCGTAGGATGATTTAGAATACCTGACCCTCTCAAATGAGAGGGTTTTTATAATGCCCCCAGCGCTTGACCATTGGTCCCTATTTTCGAGGCGAGATAATCGTTCCCCAAAGAATAGGTAACAGCCATAAACTAGCCGTTGGGACGGGCAGAGGTGCTCAAAACTAGTCGTTGCCACGGGCAGAGGCGCAGTTGCGGGTACAGACGTCATGACTGTTTCTGGATGGTGGAACCATGTGTGACGGGCAGGAACTGCCAAGGAGGGGCAGCTGACCCTGGAGGTCAACCGACCTGCCTTCCTCGGTGTAACACCACAAAACTTACCCTCATATTTTACCATCAATAAGTGGCTTATGCTTCACATTTATGTGCATTTAGGTCATAAACATCATACATGCATCATTGACTTTCCCAAGGCATGGGGTCAGAGGTTTCTATGGTGTTGATTATTCAAAGCAAGAGAATGAAATATACTCAATCACTCAAGCTACAAAGGCCTCTCATGTCTCAAGACATCATGTTTGGTTCACCATTTCATTTGAAGATTGAGATTTATAAGAAAACTTGAAGAGGGTCAACATCTCTTATCTTTGGTTCTCAGATTAGGGTTTTGCCTATCTTTGTATGTGGCACCCTCATGGGCAAAGATCTTGAAGCCTCAACATCATCATGTCACATATGACTTCTTGGTTTAAGGGAATCTCAACTCACCTCAGAAGATTAGGGTTTCATCAAGGGTATAAATGAATTTTGCCATGAGATATGATTTTGTTGATTCTCAATGTCTCGAGCCATTTTTGTCACTCAAATCATGAGTTATGTTTATTTCCCTAACCATATGGCCTTCAAAAGGTTTCCTTGTGAAGTTTGTCATCACTGCATCTTATTATTCAAGGGACTTCAATCAGTGCTTAAAGTACAAGGTATTGAAGAGATCTTGATGTGTTCATGGTCAATTAGAGTTTGGTTCAAAGAAACTCCTCAATATTCAATACAAGGAGGCTGTCATCAGAGGATCTCATTCATGGCACAAAACACTTTTGGTCAAAACAGTTGACCAAGCCTTTTAGATTTTATTTTTTTATTTTTTCAATTACGGATAGGCCATTAGTCTTTTTGGCCAAAATGCTTTCTTCAAATGGATTTGAAATTCTGGTATCAGACATGTGATGTTAAGGTGCGATGTCACAACAACACACTCTGCACAATGGACAAAATAAACAGCAGAAAAACACACCAAATTGTTCACCCAGTTCGGTCTAACTACCCACGTCTGGGGGCTACCAAGCCAGGGATGAAATTCACTACTTGTAGAATTAATTTACAGACTCAACAACCCAGTTGACAATCTCCTAAACTTAATTCCTACTAGTGACTTTCTACCTAAGAAACCACTTAGATATGAGAACACTACTCAATCCCTAAAACACTTCAGTGAGATAATTCAAAGATCACACACTCTGAATCTCACTCCTTGATTCTTCTTTACAGCTTTGATCAAGAACAACTCAAAAAAATAATACCAATTCACACTAGAATGGTTTACAAATCATACACGAAGACACAAACGACACTCAGTCTTTAGCTCTCTTTCTTCGTTGATTTTCTTTAGAACTGGTGCGCTTTATATAGCTCCTTGAATTGGATTTGGACCTGCTACAATATCTGACTTGATTTATTATTTAAAACTGAATATTCAAAACAGATTTTCTCCTAAAATCTTTTTAAATCTTCAACCTTTTAAATCTCCTACAAATCTGCACCAGATCTCCTATGCAGCAGGAAATATCTATCCCAAGATATTCGCATCCAATGAGATAGCTTGCTCTCCACAATTCCAGCTAACACGCAAACCCTAACAACATCACAACCTGATGTTATTAATTCTGCAGATCTAATGTCACAACATCGCCATGTGACATCAGACATCCAAACTTCAGCAATTAAACACTTAACACAGCCCAGTGTTAAGACTCAATGTTGCAACATCACCACCTTGACATCAACATTGAACATACTTTGTTTTACCAAAATTCCAGCCAATCCAAGAACTAGCAATCTCCCCCTTTGGCTAATTTTGGCTAAAACAATCTCTACACCTTCAGAGACTTCAGCAGCGGAAAAACTTCAAACAATGATTTTGAAACTTCAAGCAGCAGTATCTTCAAAAAAAAAACTTCACAAACCTCTGCTGCAGCACCATCTTCAACAGCTACACTCTTCAAATATTCAACCAGCTGCACATATTTCATTATTAGCAGCAAGTAGCACTCCCCCTTAATGTTATAACCAGCAATTACTCAGCAATTACTCCCCCTTAATTTCTGCACAACACTTTTTTTGGGCTGTGCACTTCACATACCTAGGCTAACTCTCCCCCTTTTTAGCCACAATTGGACAAACACCAAACACAATGTCCTGACATGAAGTCATGGTCAAATATCACAAGTTCCAACACATTGACTGTCCAGTCGATACAAACGATGCTCCTTATTTTTCAATATAAACACAAGCCTTTCTTGTAGCAGTACCACTTAGCAACCAAGAATGAGCTAGACACACTCCAACGATGCAACTAAGACCCTCAAGTAGGAGGACAAGAGACTAGATCCACTGAAGAGGAAGAGCAAAACACAAACACCAGTTGGAGCTTCTTCAGGAACAACAAGGGCTGGTAGGACCTCAGAAACAAAAATGAGGACCAGCAAGAAACTTCCAGTGCAACGACATGCTTCTGATGATGAATGGGATGAAAATTGGAAAACTTTTCTAGATTCAGGGGGTTGGGACAATCTGTAGACTCTTTGTTTGTAGCTTTTTATGAACTCCAATCTTGTATGCTTTCAGCAGTTGAATCAATATTCAATAAAGTACACAACTTCACCATACACTCTCCATTACCTTTAATCTTCATAAATGCAAATTCCCAATTTACTCCTTAATCTTTCAAATTGGTTTGCATCTAAGGCTTTAGTGAAAATATCTGTCAGCTGTTTATCTGTGGCTACATGCTCCAAAGTAACAATTTTGTCTTCAACCAATTCCCTTATGAAGTGATGCCTTATGTCTATGTGCTTTGTCCTACTATGCTGTATAGGATTTTTAGATATATTAATGGCACTCAAATTATCACAGTATAATGTCATAACATCTTGTTTGACATTGTATTCACTCAACATTTGCTTCATCCAAACCAGCTGAGAGCAACTACTTCCTGCTGCTATATACTCAGCTTCAGCAGTTGAGAGAGACACACAATTCTGCTTCTTACTGAACCAGGAAATCAGATTATTCCCTAGAAAGAAACAGCCTCCTGAAGTGCTTTTCCTATCATCTGCACTTCCAGCCTAATCAGCATCACAGTATCCTCTTAAATCAATCCCAGAATCATGACTATATAGCATCCCATAGTCACTTGTGCCATTCACATATTTCATAATCCTCTTTACTTGATTCAAGTGACTCACCTTAGGATCCGAATGATATCTGACACACACTCCAACAACAAAGGAAATGTTAGGTCTGCTTGCTGTGAGATACAGTAGACTCCCAATCATACTTCTGTACAAGCTTGGGTCCACACTCACTCCATTTTCATCCTTGGATAGCTTCAAATGAGTAGGAGCAGGTGTCCTTTTGTGATTGGCATTCTCCAGGCCAAATTTCTTTACTATGCTCTTAGCATATTTGCTTTGAGAAATAAAGATGGAATCCTCCATTTGTCTGACTTGTAGTCCAAGAAAGTAGCTAAGTTCTCCAACCAAACTCATTTCAAATTCAGATTGCATTTGTTGAACAAACTGTTTCACCATAGCATCTGACATTCCCCCAAATACAATGTCATCCACATAGATTTGGGCTACCATTAATTTTCCGCCTTCTTCCTTGACAAACAAAGTTTTGTCAATCCCTCCTTTTCTATATCCATTTGCTACTAAGAATTCTGTCAGCCTTTCATACCAGGCCCTTGGAGCTTGTTTCAAGCCATACAGTGCTTTCCTCAGTTTGAACACATGATTGGGGAAGTTTGGATCAGTGAATCCTTTAGGTTGGTCAGATAGCCATTCAGAAACGCACTCTTCACATCCATTTGGAACAGCTTAAATCTTAGGTTACAAGCCACACCCAAGAGTAGTCTGATGGATTCTAATCTAGCCACTGGAGCAAAAGTCTCATCAAAATCAACTCCCTCAACTTGAGTATAGCCTTGTGCAACAAGTCTAGCTTTGTTTCTTGTAACTACTCCAAGCTCGTCAGACTTGTTTTTGTAGATCCACTTTGTTCCAATAACATTCACCCCTTCTGGTCTTGGCACAAGATCCCAGACATCATTTCTTCTGAACTGCTCCAGTTCTTCATGCATTGCATTTATCCAAAACTCGTCAGTCAATGTTTCCTTGACATTTTTTGGCTCAATTTTGGAGACAAAGCATGAACTTGCTATAACATCTCTTGACCTAATTCTTACTCCAGAGTTTGGATCACCTATAATGAGCTCCTTTGGGTGGTCCTTTTACACTCTGATGGAGGGATCCTTATGAGGTTGCTCAGCTTCAGGCTCAGCAGCAGCAACACTAGGAGTTTGGCTTCTGTCTTCAGCTTCTGGTGCAACTTCACCAACTGATGTCTCAACAGCATCTGGGACATCACCATCTTCCAGCTTGTCACTGTCATTAATCACCACATTGATTGACTCCATCATCACCTTGGTTCTAGAGTTGAACACCCTATATGCTCTGCTGTTAGTAGAGTATCCCAAAAATATGCCTTCATCACTTTTGGAATCCAATTTTCTTCTCTGCTCTCTATCAGCCAGTATATAGCATCTACTTCCAAAAACATGGAAGTATTTAACATTAGGTTTTCTTCCCTTCCATAGTTCATACAGAGTGGATGAAGTGCCTCTTCTCAGGGTAACCCTGTTATGAATGTAGCAGGCAGTGTTCATGGCTTCAGCCCAGAAATGATAAGGAAGTTTCTTGGCATGAATCATTGCTCTAGCAGACTCTTGGATAGTTCTGTTCTTCCTCTCAACAACTCCATTTTGCTGAGGAGTGATAGGCGATGAAAAATCATGACTTATACCTTCAGCAGAGCAAAATTCTTCAAACTTGCTATTCTCAAACTCTCTTCCATGATCACTTCTTATTCTGATAACCTTACTCTCCTTTTCTCTTTGGAGTCTTTGACAGAGCTCTTTAAACACATCAAACACCTCTTATTTGTCTTTGATGAAGTTCACCCAGGTGTATCTAGAATAGTCATCCACAACTACATAAGCATATTTCTTTCCACCCAGACTTTCAACTTGCATAGGTCCCATCAAGTCCATATGAAGAAGTTCCAATACCTTGGAGGTGGTGTCATGTTGAAGATTCGAATGAGACATCTTTGTCTGCTTTCCTTTTTTACAGTCTCCACACACCTTTCCTTCCTCAATACTAAGTTTGGGAATCCCTCTGACTGCTTCTGAGGAGATAATTCTCTTCATTCCCTTTAGGTGAAGATGTCCCAACTTTTGATGCCAGATTTTGACATCATCTTCTTTAGCAAGCACACACGTGGAAGAATTTGAGTTTTGAGGCACCCAAAGATAACAATTGTCCTTAGACCTGGCTCCCTTCATAATGACTTCTCCTTTATCATCTTTGACCATACATTCAGACTTTGTGAAGTCTACTTTGAATCCTTGATCACAAAGTTGACTAATACTAATCAAATTTGCTGTTAGTCCTTTAACAAGAAGAACATTCTCCAGTCTGGGAGCACTAGCACAGTTCAGTTTACCAATCCCTTTGATTTCTCCTTTGATCCCATCACCAAATGTAACATAGCCAGAAGACTGAAGTTTCACATCTACCAGTAGATTCTTTACTCCAGTCATGTGTCTTGAACACCCACTGTCAAAATACCAGTCTTCTTTGGTAGAAACCCTTAAGGAGGTGTGAGCTATCAAGCTGGTAACTTTAGGAATCCATTGCTTCACCACCTTAGGCCTGACCTCTTTCTGTCTGGGTAGAGGAGCAGAATTTGGATAACCAAGAAGCTTGAAGCATGAGACCTGCATATGTCCAAGCCTGCCACAATAGAAGCATCTGACTCTGTCATTTCTAAAGTGGTTAAATCTTCTTCCACTTTGATGATAATGTTGTGGCTGCCACCCATAGTGTTATCTCCTTATTCCGTAGTTGGATTGTCTTCTTCTATACTGAGGATGTTGTCTCTTAGGCTGTCTCCTATGGTGACGAGGCTTCCTTCTTCCATAGTAATGAGGCACAACATTGTTGTATTCATTTCCATGCCAGTTACCCTGATGATGAAACCTGTTCTGATTGGACCCAACAGCCTTCATGCTCTTGTGATATTGGGGAGGCATATACTGACTGACTCCTTGGGGCTGCATCTTCCTCTGATGAGGACCATTCTTCTTCTCAACATTCTGGGGCTGAACAACCTTCTTTGGTGTAGGACCCTGTCTCTTAGGTTGATGTTGAGACAATGGTTGAGACATCTCCTTCTTTGTTCCTGAAGTGCTTGTCACGTATCCTATACCCGATTTATCTCCAACAGCTTTTTCTAACTGAAGAATCTTATCAAGAGTAGCTGTACCACTGTTCATCATCCTAACGGATTTTGTCATCTGATTCAGCTGAGACTTAACTAGTACAACTTCATTCTCCAGATCAGCTTTTTCATTCTTAAGCTGAGCAATATGTTGCTTGTGACACTTGTTTTCTTGACAAATCTCAGCACTTTTTAAACACAACTCTTGATAAGTAGATGTTAACTCCTCATAAGTTATTTCTCCATCACTATCATCATCAGACATAACAGTTCCTGTTAAGGCTCTAACATGCCTTGCTGACTCACCTTCACTTTCACTATCAGATTCAGACCAGGAAACTGCCATGCCCTTCTTCTGCTTCTTCAAGAATATGGGACATTCTTTCTTGACATGTCCATACCCTTCACATTCAAAGCACTGAACACCTTTATCCTGGGCAGTCTTCTCTTCATCTTTCTCTTTTGGCTTGCTGATGTCAGAAGAGATGTTCTTAACACTAGGCTTGTAGTTATTGTTCCACCTTTTTAACACTTTGTTGAACTGCTTTCCCAACATAGCAATGGCCTGAGATATATCCTCCTGGGAATCATCATCTTTGACTTCCTTAGCTTCTGCAGGAGTGGAGACCAAAGCAATACCCTTGGGCTTCTTTTCTGGTTCTTCTTCATTCAAACCAAGCTCAAAAGTTTGAAGAGATCCAATGAGCTCATCAACTCTCATCTTGCTGATGTCTTGAGCTTCTTCAATAGCAGTCACCTTCATCTTGTACTTCTTAGGAAGGGACCTAAGAATCTTCCTTACAAGCTTTTCTTCTGACATTTTCTCTCCAAGAGCACAAGATGCATTGGCCAGCTCAAGAACACTCATGTGGAAGTCATGAATAGTCTCATCTTCCTTCATCTTCAGACTTTCAAACTTTGATGTTAGAAGCTGAAGTCTAGACATCTTAACTCTAGATGTTCCTTCATGCGTAGCCTTCAAAATATCCCACGCTTCCTTAGCAACTTCACAGGTATTGATTAACCTGAAGATATTCTTATCCACTCCATTGAAAATTGCATTTAGAGCTTTAGAATTTCCAAGGGCAAGCTCATCTTCTTCCTTGGTCCATTCTTCTTCAGGCTTTGGCTTTGAGGTGCCTTCTTTATCTTTGTCAGCCTCATCTTTCTCACACACAACAGGTGCTTTCCACTCTTTAATAATAGCCTTCCATGCCCTGTTGTCCAAGGATTTTAAGAAAGTAGTCATCCTTGGCTTCCAATAGTCATAATTGGATCCATCCAAAATAGGCGGTCTGTTGACGAATCCTCCAACTTCTTTGTCCATCTTTACACCAGAAAGTAACTTCCCTAGATCTCACCCAGAGACAGACAGGATGCCTGCTCTGATACCAATTGAAATTCTGGTATCAGACGTGTGATGTTAAGGTGCGATGTCACAACAACACACTCTGCACAATTGACAAAATAAACAGCAGAAAAACACACCAAATTGTTCACCCAGTTCGGTCTAACTACCTACGTCTGGGGGCTACCAAGCCAGGGATGAAATTCACTACTTGTAGAATTAATTTACAGACTCAACAAATCTCCTAAACTTAATTCCTACTAGTGACTTTCTACCTAAGAAACCACTTAGATATGAGAACACTACTCAATCCCTAAAACACTTCAGTGAGATAATTCAAAGATCACACACTCTGAATCTCACTCCTTGATTCTGCTTCACAGCTTTGATCAAGAACAACTCAAAACAATAATACCAATTCACACTAGAATGGTTTACAAATCATACACGAAGACACAAGCGACACTCAGTCTTTAGCTCTCTTTCTTCGTTGATTTTCTTTATAACTGGTGCGCTTTATATAGCTCCTTGAATTGGACTTGGACCTGCTACAATATCTGACTTGATTTGTTATTTAAAACTGAATATTCAAAACAGATTTTCTCCTAAAATCTTTTTAAATCTTCAACCTTTTAAATCTCCTACAAATCTGCACCAGATCTCCTATGCAGCAGGAAATATCTATCCCAAGATATTCGCATCCAATGAGACAGCTTGCTCTCCACAATTCCAGCTAACACGCAAACCCTAACAACATCACAACCTGATGTTATTAATTCTGCAGATCTAATGTCACAACATTGCCATGTGACATCAGACATCCAAACTTCAGCAATTAAACACTTAACACAGCCCAGTGTTAAGACTCAATGTTGCAACATCACCACCTTGACATAAACATTGAACATACTTTGTTTTACCAAAATTCCAGCAAATCCAAGAACTAACAGGATTCATCCAAATTGGAAGAAAAATGCAAAGCAAATTCGTTACTTGAAGAAAAAGTGTTTGAAGCCCACTGAATTGGCACGGTCAGAACAGCTTGTCGAAGGTTCAAGAGGAGGGAGAAATCATACCGCTAAAACCATGTTAATTTGCTTAAGATTTTAAGGAAGAATAGATGTGTCCAGCTTGAAAATTTGTTTTTGAAAAGGAACTCTTTTGCACGAACGATAGAGAACTTATTTGCTTTATCTTTATAGTCGAAGACAGGCATGCTGAAATTAAAGTGGACAAGGCTAGACGTCATCTAGTTTCACCAAGGCATGCTCCTGCCGCAAAATAAGTTATTTCTAAGGATGTTGCTTTGAGCCATTTTGTGTTCAAATTTGACTATATTGGTTGGAAGTTGATGCCTCATAGGAATATTCAAATACAAACTTAGAATGGATCAGTACCTGCAGTGCAGTAGTTTGAAGATTGAAATTTATGGTGTTGCTATAATGTACAGAATTATATACAAAGTATAGACATTCTTCTAGAGTTTATGGTTCCAATGTTGCTTTGCCCATCATATGTCCGGATTACAAACTCATTTCAATAGTGACGATGGTGTTTTCATATTGGAAACAAGTATAAAATTACAAAGAAAAATAGTTCCACATGCGGATGACCTACATCTTTTCATTGGCTGGTTTTATCTTGGTTCGTGGTATAAAAATGATCCAAAATGTCAGCAGAAGCCCATTTACTACTTTTCTAGGATGAGATCAAGAACCAAAATACGGGATTCTGCTACTGATTCTTCTATGCTGACGCGAGATTCAATCAAGAAAATTACTCTAGCTTTAGGCCAAAAAAGTTCATTTTTTCGAGGGTTGGATAAGATTTTTCACACGCTTTTGGTAAGTATGAAAGAGAACACACCAATTATTAGGGCTAAAGCTTTACGAGCAGTTAGTATCATTGTGGAGTCTGATCCAGAGGTATTGGGTGATGAACTAGTACAATTATCCGTTGAATCTGTTAGAGAAGCAGCATTGGAACTTGTTGTTAGACATATTGTTTCTCATCTAGATGTGGGTTTTAAGTAATTTGAGAAGATTGCAGAGAGAATCAAAGATATTGGACTGAGTGTTGGAAAACGAGCTAAAAATTATTCGAGATATGTGCATCTCAAGTGCCAACTTCTCGGGGTTTACAAGAGCCTGCACAGAGATAATTTCACGTGTTATTGATGATGAATCGAGTATCCAGGATCTTGTTTGTAAAACATTTCATGAGTTCTGGTTTGAGGAGACTTCTGCTTCACAAACTCAGGTCTTTGAAGATGGTAGTATTGTTCCACTCGAGGTGGCTAAAAAAACAGTAGCGGAATAAAAGAGTTCCTGGCAGCAAAACCAATTTTCATAGCAGGAAAATTTCAAAGGGAGAATAAAAGAGTTCATAGCAGAATTTCATTTGAAAAGTCCATAACTGAAAAGAAAAAAGCTATAACAGCAAAAATTCACTGCAGAACGAAATAGAGTCCATAACAGAAATTTCACAAAATTTTACAGGAAAAGGAATTAAATAACCGAAGAAAAAAACATAGCAGGGGAAGTTTTATCATAACATGAAGAGTAACAGAATTCAAAGGCGGTTACAATTGCAAAGTGGATAACAGAATTTGGAGATATCATAACAAACTTTCGCAACTTCTTCAATTCATCTCCAATTGCTCATCATCAAAAGAAGCTATATAAAAGGCTTCACTCTTGATTCAGTTTTTTTTTCTAAGATTCATTCTTCCCCACACTCTCTACACTCTCTTCACCGCACCATCAATTCACTGCAAACCACCTTCAATTCACTCATATTTATCTTCACCACTGCATCTTCATAAAGTGTTCAACATCAATTCTTCAAGAACCTTCAAACTCTCCATAACCGTCCCAGTCCAACAATCTTCATCACCATCATATCTTCATCGAATCAAAACCTGTGAGAACAACGTGAAACCAGACGCAATCGTTCAATCTCAATCACTCGGATTCAACTACAAAAAAAACTGTCACATCAACAAGATTCAACCTCCAATCAACAACATCTTCATCCATGATTCCACAAAAAAGAAGAAGAGTTTAATAGCAATAATGTCAACCTGCAATTTCGGTGTCACGATTCAGGAGTTCACATCGACAACAACGATTCACGATTCGAAGTTGTACACAGAAAAGAAACAGAAGCAGGAGAGGAGGGAATTGAACTAAGTATACCGTCGCCGACGTCGAAATAGTCGGACTAGCTCCGACCTTGTAAGTTCTTCTTCTGTTTTAACGTATGATCGTATTCTGTTTCTTTGTAGTTTCTTGATTTTCGATTGAGATATATGTGACTCGTTCTTGCGAGAATCCATATCGCGTTGTGAGGATAGATCGGAGACGAGTTTGTGAAGAAGAGAAAGAGGAATGAAGACCTGAGGGCGTTGAGTTTTGAGGTTTGAGGTTGAGACGGATGGAGGATGGCGAAACGAAGGTGGAAGCGTGGTTGAGGAGAAGGTGAGAAAAGTGGATTTGCCTGATGGTGTTTCGATTTGTTCGATCGGAGAAGATGAGCTTGAGACGGAGAGAGGTGGAGGGTGAATAGAGAGAACGGCGCAGGGAGAAGATGGTAGTGGTTTGAGGTTCCTTCTGAGTTTTCTTAGGGTTAAGTCTTTGCAGCTTGGACCAGGGCTTTTAGGCCCGTTTTGTTCTTTCATTTTCGCACCCAATATCATTCGCCTCACCCCTCCCTGATTCTTGAGGCGGCTTGGGCCTGAACTTGAGCCCATGGTTCTGATCACTTACTGCGCCCCGGTGTTTCTGTTGTTTTGGTATTTGTTTTTTTATTATTAATTAGTTATATGCTTTGTTTTAGAATTCTATTAGATAATTAGATATAATCTTCAGAAATAGGATAATTCAAGATTAGGTTTTAATTTCAATTGGTGATTAACTTTTTTTTTTTTAAGTTTGGTTTTTTGAAAATCAAACCTAATTGGAATAGTAGTATTAATTTTAGAATTAGTTTTTCCTTGGAATTGGTTTTAAAATTAGATTTTTAGAATAAATTCATAACTTTAGAATTTTTTTTTTTAATTAGAAATTAATTTTGACTTTTAACATTGTTTAGCAGTTGATTAGTTGTAGATTAATTTTGGTTAAGATTTTGACTAATTGGAAGTAGATTTGTAATCCTAGTTTTAATCTCCTTGTAGTTTTGATTAATCTTGTGGAGATTTTGTGTGGAATATTTTTCATAACCTTGTTTGGACTGATGAGATCTCTTGATGCAGATTGTGCTTAATCCCTGATATCATTTGGACCAATTCCTGATGTTAATTCTGGCTCTCCTTGTTGATTGCCTTTGATGATAGTTGCTTACATTTGATTCTTGTTAGATTCTGACATGTTTTGAACTTGATGTTAGATACTTGACTATTGGACCCTCTTACTTGTTTGAAGTACTTGATGGCTTGATTCTCTTCCACCTTGGAATCTTCTTCCTTCGAGTCTTGAGCTTTTACGCGCTTTGAAGAGGCAATGAACCTTCTCCGTTAGGTACCACTTGCGCACTTGTATGAAGCATGCTTAGGGTTTAGCATTTATGCTTACAACTTGTTGTTGAGTGGGGAGTTTTCACTCCTAGTTGTATACTTGGCTTGGGTACCAATTCATTGAGACTTTGATAATGTTTGCTCCCTTTTTCTGTCTTACTTTGCGGTGAACGAAGAGTCACTCAACTTCCTTATAGTTGAGATCATGACATCATTTTCATCTTGTGGTTGACGAAGAGTCACTCAACTTCCTCATAGTTGAGATCACGGCATCGTCCATTTCTGTTGTATTTTCCTTGTTTATGGAGAGTCACTCAACTCTCGCATTGTTGAGATCACGACATCGTTTATTTTGTGATTGATTAGTATAATGTTTACTTGTGTTTGATCACATGATCCTGTAGGATTCCTAGCTCCACTTAATTTCTGATTAAGTTGGAGGTAGGAGAGACATTAGGCTCTCAATCCAAGCATGCTAACATAGGTAGAGATTCATTTTCCTTCCTTCAACTATAGGATCAATTGTTGCATGATAACTTGTAGGATCGAGTTTCCCTTAGACCTTCGATGAATACAGAATCTTTTCTCTCGCCCCCGTGCAATCGAGATCTCGTTTTCCCGTAGTCTTGTGAACTACGGATGCTCTGATTCCTCATTCCCTAATGAGGATACGTAGGCACAAGACGACGATGTCTTGGCGATCACACTAACAATTAACTTCCCTCTTCTCTCGCCCCGTGCAATCGAGACCGATCAATTAATCGAACCTTTTCTCTTGCCCTAGTGCGATCGAGATCTTTTCCAAACCCGTAGGTCTAACTACGGTTGCTCTGACTTTCTCTCTCCCGTCTGATTAAGGATAAGTAGGCACAAGAAGACGATGTCTTGGCGAGCAACCTTCCCCCGACTCACTCGTAGTTCCCTGAACTACGTTGATTCTGACTTTCCCACTCCCGAGGGAATACGTAGGCTTAGGATGACGATGTCCTATCAAGTCACCTTTCGTGCTATTTTCCCCTCTTCTTTGTTTCTCATTCTATTCCTTTGTAGTAGCAGTGGAGCTTCAGATATCTACACCATTTGATCAATATAACAAGCGTGGATCCCATCGAGTACGATGGACGTGAGGGGGTGCTAATACCTTTCTCTCACATAACTGACTCCCGAACCCAGACTATGGTTGTGATGAACGTGTCTTTCCATTCTTCAGGTTTTCTTCGACCGTTTCCTTTCCCTGCATCGGGATAAACAACGTTAGGTGGTGACTCTTCTGTCTTTTCCGTCGGTTGATTTTCGCGTTGTGACAGCTGGCGACTCTGTTGGGGACTCTGGTTCCCTAAGCGAGTCAATCCTAGAGCTTGTTTGTTTTTGGTTATTGGGTGTTTATCTGTATGCTTTAGATGCTTTATTTATGGTTGTTATTGCACGTTTATTATTTTTACTGCATTTATTTACTTTATTGCATTTCATTACTGCCATATATGTACTGGACTGTGCTGGATTGCTGGTTTTCTTTGGTGGGCAGGGTGTTCTGAGAGATAAGCCCACTACCTAGGCTTGAGTGTACACATAGGATTTAGAGTGGATAGGCGTGTCGTTTGCGTGGTGGTGACTACGTGTAGTGTTCACGAGACCCACGTGTAGGATGTTCCCATTGTGTACTGTTGACTCTGGTGACCATTCCCAAGGACTCAGCGGAGGCACTCCTTTAAAGGGGTAATAATGTTAAACCAAAAATGGTGAACGCATTATTACTTCTTGACCCGAGGACCCGAAGCTGGGAACTTGCTATAGGATGACCTTTTAAGGGGGAATCAGTGGAGGCCTCCTCGATTGATGATGATGCCAAACCAGAAATGGTGAACGTATCATCATTTCTAGACCTGAGAGTCTGTGATACCGAGGATCCTTTGTTTTAGAACCCACATGTGAGATGGGATGGGTGTTTACAGGTTTGCAGGTAACTTTGACCTCCAACCTACCCGGTTATCTGGTATTCTTACCGAAGTGAACAGTTGATCCTATTATATTAAGTCAGTTGTTATTCACATACACGATTCACACAGTTTAGCACAGACACGTCGAGCTGTATGTGGCACATCGGATTCCATGGCTATGCATTGCATCATTTCATGCGCATACCCTAACATTCATGTTTTTCATTTCCAGGTTTATATCTTACTCTTGATTCCAGTCATTGGGTTTCTACAGGGATGGATATTGAGAAGAAGAAAAATATCATCATCTACAAGTTTCCTAAGCCTAATCTAGGCCACATTAACAGTTTGAAGGCTTTGGCGAATCCTGGCGTGTTGGGAGTTTTCAAGGAGAAGTACGGGTGGATCCTATCTTTTGTTCATAACATCACTGATTATGAGTACAGGGGTATTCATATGTTGCTGCAGTTCTATGATCCTCCTTTGAGGTGTTTCGTATTTCCAGACTGTCTGGTGGCCCCAATCCTGGAAGAGTACGCAAGTATCTTGGGGATCTCCATCAAGGAGAGCGCACCGTTCTTTGGTTCCATCCTGAGTTCGGGGATGTGGCTGGTGCTCTTTATTTGAGCAAATCAACGTTGGAAGCTAACATAGCCAATAAAGGTGGTTTTCGAGGTTATCATCTGGGTTACTTGACAAAGAAAGCTCAAGAGGCCGCTTAAGCCAAAAGATGGACTACTTTCAACGCAATATTGGCTCTGTGTGTGTACGTTATTTTTCTATTCCTGAATGTGCATGTCTTCGTTAATGTGGACGTTATCCGAATATTTACGATGAAGAATCCGGTGCCAACTTTATTGGGGGACCTTTATCATTCAGTGCATAATAGAAACAATAAAAGAAAAGAAGGAGTTGTTCATTATTGTGCACCTCTCTTTTAAGAATGGTTTGCGAACCATCTACCTCGTTCAGGCGCTTTTATGGATACCAAGGATCCTCTAGAGTGGGGTTAGAGACTAATGGGTTTAGCCGCCAAGGATATGGCTTGGATAGATCATGGGTTGCTTTGTAAGGATATCATTCACAGTTGTGGTGAGTGAAAAGATGTCTTTGGAGATGATGATAACGCAGAGCATATTGGCAAGCTGAACTAGAGTATTGGGAAGAGAAACAAGTTGATCAAGGGGTTGATAGAGCGACCGACTCATCCTGATACTAAAGCACTTCTCGAGGAAGTCAAAGGTAATTTGTATAGACTATGGGTTTGGGAATGAATTGTCTCTATATTTCTGTGTATTGCTTATTGTGATTACCATCGGGCTTGTTGATTGAATCGCATGTGGTTGTACCAGACGTATTTGTATGACTCTGTGAAGTATTATATGATGAGATATTTCTTTCAGCAGTATTCTCTGAGCAATGTTTGTTCATGCTATATTTTCTCCACGATATCTATCTGTTCCAATAATATCTTCTTGGCAATGTATCTGATCCCTCGCCCGGTTAAAACTGGAATCAAAGTGTAGAAATACATTGGAAATGATTAAACATGACATATGCATGCATTCACGCATTTTATTTTGCATAACAGGTGTACATTTGGATTTCTTACCTTGTTTGATTGAACAGGCAGGATTGTTGACTCTTACCTTCACCGTTACTCAACACGCCAAAATCAACAGAAAGCAATCGAGCAGATTCAAGCTGAGTTGAAGGAAGTAAAAAGCCAAATGGTGCAGTTCATGGTGGACATGCAAGCTTTATTTCAGAGTCAGAAAATGCTAAGGGAAGAAGTCCATCAGTTGAAGACTCAGATGAGCCTGATTATGGAAGTCGTGAGAATGTGTTAAGAAAAGAAGGAAATACCATGCCTGAGACTGCAACATAAATTGTTGTTCCGCCCTTGCCGGTGGGATTTAACCCAAAGCGTGACGTGTCTCGCGGGTTTTCTGCAAAACCTGGGGTTCCAGAATTTCCCCGTTTGCAGCTATCACCTGTTTCCCAAGACAATCCCAAGATTAAAAAGTACGCGCAGAGGCCGAAGTAGCCTGAAAGGGTTTTTGATCCGCCTCTTATGCCTTGTACACAACAGACTGTCGCTGTAGCCATCTCGGCTGCACCTCAACAACAGAATAATGCTCCTCGTCGGTATCAGGATAGATCGAAGATGAACAGGCACTTCGAGACTCCACAAATGCCATATTCTCAACTACTGCAATATCTACTCCAGCTTTATTTGGTTGAACTTCGGACGTTGGCTCTGCTTACTGGCACCCCCCACCGGGTTATGATGCAAGATCCCATTGTGATTTCCATTCTGGAGCACCGGGTCATACTGTGGAGAATTATAAGGCCTTCAAACATCAGGTCCAGGATTTGATCGAGTCAAAGGTTATCGAGTTCACGCTGAGCGGCACGGAGGCACGGGGTGATCCTGCTCCAGCTGTTGCAAAAGAGATGGATGCTTCTCTCATATCTCCGGGGTCAGCCTGAAGACAAGGGCATATTCCACAGTCTTGGGTTTCAGAATCCTCACGCCAATAACATTTGTCTGTTCCTCGACCAGATCTGAAGAGGAAAGCGCCCAGACAGGTTGGGTGCCAAAATCAGAATCATGCTCAAGAGAAACGGCAAAGGCCGGGGAAGCTTGAGAGGCCGGTTTATGCCATCCCTATGATGTACTTGCAGTTATTACTTGAGCTTCTCAAGCATCAGCTGATTCAGTTAAGGACTCTCGTTGCTTCTGCCCAGTTGCCACCAGGTTATGCTGCAACTGCAAGATGTGAGTTCCATTCAGGGGCATCTGGCCATTCAATCAAAGATTGCAAAGCTCTGAAGCACCAGGTTCAAGATCTGATGGATTCAAAGGTCATCACATTCACTGCGGACGATCTGCACATCAACTGAAGCCTCCCAAGTGAGCACTCAGACTGCAAGTATTTCGTTAGAAGCAATAAGTCCAGACGGAGTTGTACCTCCTCAACAATGGCAATCTTCAGCTTCTTTACTGCATTTTCATTTGTAATTTTTCATTGTTGGTTAATGTTTTGTTTGCATGTAAAAACTTATTTGTCTTTGAATGATGATCTTAATGCAATGAATATGTTTTTCGTGAAGTAATCCATTCGTGTTCACTCATATTCTTTTGTACATTGCAATATCAACTTTCTTGCTTAAACTCTTAGAGGGAGGATGACGAAATGAAAACGCAAAATCTCTGGTCGTATGCTTTTGGATAAAACCTTGATGATGATGTACATGCATTGTTTCAATTCCCCAAACACCGGAGATATAATGGAGATAGACCCTCGTTAACCCCGTTGAGCCTTGGGTCAAGAATTTCTCTTCGTATAAAAAACCCTCACATCTAACCCCGGGGCATGGTAGTTGTCAGTTGATTTGACCAAGCGTTCAAATTCCCAAAGGAGTGCGCATCTAAAGATCCATTACCTTTTATTCCGCATCAGGAGGTCAAGGGACGTGAAACCACAATGGTTATCCCTCACCGCAAGGAGTGAAGCAGTCACAACTCTTTCATGGAAATCAAGACAGACAGTGTCACACGATTTGTTCAAAAAAAAGGGGAAAAAGAGAAAAAGGAGAAAGAAAACCCGCTAAGTCGAAAACTTGAAAACAAATGACTTAAGGCAAAAGTTAGGGCATCCCGGTGGACATCACAATCGAAAAGGATTTAAAAGAATTAGTCCAGGAAAAATCAGGGAAATAAGTAGAGAAAAAATATATAAATAGAAAAAGCGAAAAGGATTACAAAAGAAAAATCCTCGAGCAAGAACAAGTCGTGTGACTACAGACACCATAGACGAAAGGAGTGACTGCCACTCCGAAAAACTTGTGGGCTCCTTAACCATCACTGATGACATGCAATAACCTTTAGAAAGGTGAGTGCTTGTGCCAAATTAACTGAATGTAGGACTGGAGGACATCAAGGAGAATGGGTGGGTACAAACAAAATTTTGAGCCATAAATCCTTCTTTCTCAAACCGTGAACTAGGCCACGTTACAACTGTAACGCCCATATATAAATACATACATCAAAGCATATTTATACATGAATCCCACATTTGGTACTGAAATACCAATAAGTCCCTAGTAAACACATTATACATATACATGCCCAAAATGACTAATACACAAAAAACTATGGCATAAATATATATACAAGATGTTCCGAAGATAAATACTAAGAACTAGATTGACAACGATATCAAAAACTCCACAACGGAAGCTACGTCATCCCAAAAAGCCAAGGTAGTAAGAAATGTCAAACAACTTTATCCTTACCCTTCGCGGAACCTGTAGTACCTGTAATATAGTCAACAACATGGGGTAAGATACATCAAATCTTAGTGAGTTCCCTATCTTATGGATTCTCTCAGCTTTAAAAGGTTCTAGCCAATCCTAACTCAAGTCAAGGGGAAAGGAAGTGACTTTGAGTACTCACACACACTATATGGATCCATGTTCATGAGTCTTGCTAACTCACATTATCACTAATCGATAACCATACCAAGGCATCCCTTTTTCTCGTTCTCTTCTACGTCTAGAAGTCGACACGAGTCATGGATCCTTGTAGTTACTTGGCATACGAAATGGATTCGGGTTCTACAGGCCATTAACCGTTATGAACCGTCACTTCACACATGCCATTAACCGTCACAAGTCTTTACCCATAGGTTCCATTCGTACTACACAGGGAATCAAACCTGCCAAGTAATTGTGCATACATTTCAGAGGAGCTCGAGACTCATGAAACTGCACTCAAGATAACCGGTTACAATTACGTGATCACACACGCACAAATGTGATTGTATTCGACAATCACAAGGCCACATTCGCCTTAATACCTCTTTGTCTTTTCGAACTTAACACAATTAAACATGATCCATACTAGTGTAATTCTTTCCATACCATTCGGTAATAGACGCACGCCTCGGCCTTTCATGCACGAGCGTCGTCGTTATGTTATTCGACAATTTTCTAGCCGTTACTAGGTTTTAACATAATTCATGGTAAGGTTTCCTCACTCTACCTATTTCATATTTTAACATGCATACACTCTCATACATGCTTAACAGCAAGAGAATATGTAAACATAAGTCAATTAGATAATGGAATCACATAATTCAACATATCACAAGTTACACTAATTCCGGTTCCTTCCGATTTATTTAATCGGGCATCAAAACTAGTATTTTTCACTTCCATTAGATAGAGTATTTTCACAGCTCTCTATCGGTACCAAGAACACTTAAATCGGATAAACGAGTCAAAAGTTATGGATTTTTGAAGAAAAGAAAATTATTGAGAAACAACCAGATTCGCCTGGCGAGCAAGGATTTCACTTGGCGAATCCCTCTTCGCCAGCACTTCGCCTAGCGAAGCAGCGGCGAAGCCAAATTCTTGAAAAATCCACAAGTTCCAGTAGCTAACACATATTCTGTCTCCCAATTTTCGCCTAGCGACTTAGGATTTCGCCTGGCGAATCCCTCCTCACCAGCACTTCGGCCGACGAAGCAGTGGCGAGACCTCATTCGCCTGGCAAACCCTGATTCGCCTGGCGAATCGCACCAGAAGCAGAATTTTCTGTTGCGTTTTACATGGTTCCCAAACCCCAAAATCCAACTTTTCCAAACCAAAACATTGTCAAACAACCAAAATAAGTATCAACAATGTTCATATGCATATTGCGATTATACTACGCAATTTATCTCGAATTTCAACCGTTAAATTCATTATTTTAGCAAGTTTACTCATTTTCTCACAAAATCTAACCTAACTCTAAACTCAAGAAACTCAACAACTAAAGCATCTATCTAGAACCCACCTTGAATAGAGGATGATGATGAAGAAGATGAGATGAATTGATGAAGAGTAGATGATGATTCCAAGGTTCTTCTTCTCTTAGGTTTTCTTCTTCTTTTCTTTCCTTTCCTTCTCCTTCTTTCTTACTTCTCTCTTCTTTCTATCTTTTCCACCAAATGAAAAGGAAAATGAAAAGAAATGATACATAGAGAAATCATTTAGTTAGTAAAACTAACTTAAATGTCCAATAAGTCTCTACAACACCAAAAGTTAAAACCTCAGAGTCATAAAATATTAATTTGATCTGCTCGGAGCTCATCATTTACTCTAATTATTTTATCCAATGAATTCTCAGAGTAAACCGGAACCCAAATGATCATACGAATATTATCCAGAGTAAAATAATTTACGGGGTATTAAACTAACCCTCAAAAGCCCTAATTGAAACAGGGTTTATTACGAGGGCATACTTCAGCGAGATTGCGTTCCTGACTCCCATGAGTTGTGCTAATAAGATTTTGTTGGTTTTGCATTTGTATTTTGTTTTCCATTCAAAAATCAAGGTTGCATCCTAGCTAGTGACTCCTTCACAAGATTTCGCGATATCTTTTCAATAAAAAAACTACAAGATTAACATGTGTGTTGCATTAGAATTATCGTTCTCATGATAAACATTTTCTGCTTGCATACATGTGCTTAAGCATCAATGAAGCTTACATAATGCATGTCAGCCGAGAAGCTTGATCCTGCCATGTTGAGATGCTTGAAAACTCCAAAGGACAATCATGTTGAGGGGCACGTTGCCAAGAGACTTTGTGGAGCATGAGCTTTCCCAGTAAGTCTTGTTAAGACGTAGCCAATCTGGGGCAGTCACATCGAGAAATCTCTCTAAAGTTCAGCTAACTTGGGGCAATCGTGTTGAGATTCAGCAAATCTCTCAAAGATCAGTCAGTCAAGGGCAAGTTCACTACAAGGCGCGTATCGAGGCAGGCCACCTCAAGAGCATGAGAAGTTATCCTCTCTAGAAGACGGTTAATCAAAAGCACCTCTTCAAGATTCAGAATACTGGGGCAGAATATTTCAAGTCATTAAGAATCCTCTTAAGGAAATTCCTTCATAGATTGTGCAGTCTGGGGAAGTTACATCGAGATCCTATAAATCTCTCCAAGAGTTTGAAGACCCTGGGGCATTTAGAATGCCAGGTTTTCTATAAAATCCTCTTGAGACGATTTCTCCTAGTAGACTATGTGGTCTGAGACAAGTGGGGAGTTAAAGGAGCCATTGTTCACTTAGGATAATCAGCATGCAGTTGATCAGTAGAAGCGTGAAGCGCCAAAATAGTTCCCAGTATGGGATTTCTCTTCCTCAGCAAAGCGCCAGCATATATCTTTTCCCAACGAGGTGTTAGAATCGTTATTCGTCCCCAGCAGAGATGGTTGAAGTTTTATCATTCCTGGCAGAGCATTATGAAGATTCTGATTATCCTCCCCAACAAGAGTTCAGAAGTTTGTCCTCCCCTAGCCAGGTTGGTGAAGTTTGCATCTTCAGCAGGAGTTCATATTCCCCGTACAAGTTAACGGAGGCTTGGGTCTGTGCTTCCCAAGTTTGTGGTAAAGTGGTTTCCATCTCCCCAACGGAGTAAAGGTAGAATGCAGGTTTCCAACAGAGGATTAAGTCCAATGTTGTCCTCTAGCTTAGCTGATATCGTCAACTGTTGTTCCCCAAGCAGATTTGTTAGTCGTGGTTAGTTCTCCCTAGCAGGTCAAAAGCCAATTTCCATTGGTATTTCTCTTCGGCAGATTCATAGGATGTTTTTCAGCAGATATTTATGATTCCTACTTCCCTGCAGAATGGAGGTTTGGTTGGGTTCTCAAGCAGAGTTTATAACCATAAAGACAGTTCAGTTTGTTATCCCCAACCAAGTCCAATGGTTATTGGCATCTTTTCCATATCAGATCTTTGGGTTCCATCTTCAGCAGTTGTCATTCTTAATCCTCAAGAGAGTGGAAGTTCTTTTCTGGTTTCATCTTCAGCAGAGGTTTTGATCAGAAAGGTCGTTCAGTTTGTCTTCCTCAACCGAGTTTGTTTCCAGGTTTCCCAGCACTTCTCGCGGTGAAGTGTCTTTTGCATAGCATAAGCATCGCTGCATTGCATCCTCCAAATGCGAGGCATTTCCATTTCATATGGAGCATTACGCCATAGAAAAATTCAAACATATGTATTCGAAACATAAGCCAGGTTTGATGTCATCTTTGCCAGACGTTTCCTCAGCAGAAAATCACATATTTCAGGAGATTTGATCTTACTTTATCCCCAGTGAAGTTGACGATAATTCTGCCTTCGTGTCGGCCTTTCTTCTGAAATCCATCTTGTGATGGTAACCTTCAGTTTTGAGTCCGCCTTCGTGTCGGCCTACCCTTGTGTTTGGATATGGTCTGCCTTCGTGTCGGCCTTCCTTTTGAAATAGATCTTGTGATGGTAATCTTCGGTTATGAGTCCCCCTTCGTGTCGCCTTACCTTTGTGTTTGGTTCTTGAGTCCGCCTTTTAGCCGACATTCCTTTTCTTGCGATGATTTGAAACCGCCTCTGGCCGACATTCATCTGTTATCCTTTGATAGGTCGTGAGTCCGCCTTTTAGCCGACATTCCTTTTCTTGTGATGATTTGAGACCGCCTCTGGGCGACATTCATTAGCTATCCTTTGATGGGGTCGTGAGTCCGCCTTTAGCCGGCATTCCTTTTCTTGCAATGATATGTGTCCGCCTCCGGCCGAAATTCCTATTAGAAGTCACTTTTGATTGTTATCCATTCGTTGTGAGTCCGCCTCTGGGCGGCATCCCTTCCTTTTACATCGTTGTGAGTCCGTCTCCGGCCGTCATTCTTTCTTTTTAAATCATTCGTTATGAGTCCGCCTCCGGCCGATATTCTTTCCTTTTAAATCATTCGTTGTGAGTCTGCCTCCGGCCGGCACCCCTTTCTTGTTAGATGTGAGTCTGCCTCCAGCCAGCATTCTTTTTAAAATTCACCTTCATTTTGTTGTGAGTCCGCCTCTGCCCGGCATTCCCTGTTGAGAATTCAGGTTCAAGTTGCATTCTTTTGATGTGAATCTGCCTACGGCCGACATTCCTTCTTTTACTTTTCGATTGTGAGTCCGCCTTCGGTCGGCATCCCTTTCAAGTATGCTTTCGAGTGACGTATTTACTTTGAGTCCACCTTCGGTTGGAAAACACTTTATTGTATATCTCCCCACAGAGTTTGCAAATTTTTGGGTTCTTTTGGTATTCAATCTCCGTGAACCTTGAATGTCTGAAAGTCGTTGCTATCACCCCTTCAGGTCCAAGTCGATTGAATAGGGGCAGCTGTAACACCCCAAAATTTTCCCTCATATTTTACCATCAATAAGTGGTTATGATTCACATACATGTGCATTTAGGTCATAAACATCATACATGCATCATTGGCTTTCCCAAGGCATGGGGTCATAGGTTTCTATGGTGTTGATTGTTCAAAGCAAGAAAATGAGATATACTCAATCACTCAAGCTACAAAGGCCTCTCATGTCTCAAGACATCATGTTTGGTTCACCATTTCATCTGAAGATTGATATTTGTAAGAAAACTTGAAGAGGATCAACATCTCCTATCTTTGGTTCTTGGATTAGGGTTTTGCCTATCTTTGCATGTGGCACCCTCATGGGCAAAGATCATGATGCCTCAACATCATCATGTCACGTATGACTTCTTGGTTCAAGGGAATCTCAACTCACCTCAGAAGATCAGGGTTTCATCAATGGTATAAATGAATTTTGCCATGAGATATGATTTTGTTGATTCTCAATGTCTCGAGCCATTTTTGTCACTCAAATCATGAGTTAGGATTATTTCCCTAATCATATGGCCTTCAAAATGTTTCCTTGTGAAGTTTGTCATCACTACATCTTATTATTCAAGGGACTTCAATCAGTGCTTAAAGTACAAGGTATTAAAGAGATCTTGATGTGTTCATGGTCAATTAGAGTTTGGTTCAAAGAAACTCCTCAATATTCAATATAAGGAGGCTATCATCAGAGGATCTCATTCATGGCACAAAGCACTTTTGGTCAAAACAGTTGACCAAGCCTTTTAGAATTTCTTTTTTATTTTTTCAACTACGGAAAGGCCATTAGTCTTTTTGGCCAAAATGCTTCCTTCAAATGGATTCATCCAAATTGGCAGAAAAATGCAAAGCAAATTCATTACTTGAAGAAAAATTGTTTGAAGCCCACTAAATTGGCACGGTCAGAACATCTTGTCGAAGGTTCAAGAGGAGGGAGAAATAATACCGATAAAACCATGTTAATTTGTTTAAGATCTTAAGGAAGAATAGATGTGTCTAGCTTGAAAATTTGGTTTTGAAAAGGAACTCTTTTGCACGAATGATAGAGAACTTATTTACTTTATCTTTATAGTCGAAGACGGGCGTGTTGAAATTAAAGTGGACAAGACTAGACGTCATCTAGTTTCACCAAGGAATGCTCTTGCCGCAAAATAAGTTATTTCTAAGGATGTTGCTTTGAGCCATTTTGTGTTCAAATTTGACTATATTGGTTGGAAGTTGATGCCTCATAGGAATATTCAAATACAAACTTAGAATGGATCAGTACCTGCAGTGCAGTAGTTTGAAGATTGAAATTTATGGTGTTGCTATAATGTACAGAATTATATACAAAGTATAGACATTCTTCTAGAGTTTATGGTTCCAATGTTGCTTTGCCCATCATATGTCCGGATTACAAACTCATTTCAATAGTGATGATGGTGTTTTCATATTAGAAACAAGTATAAAATTACAAAGAAAAATAGTTCCACATGCGGATGACCTGCATCTTTTCATTGGCTGGTTTTATCTTGGTTCGTGGTATAAAAATGATCCAAAATGTTAGCAGAAGCCCATTTACTACTTTTCTAGGATGAGATCAAGAACCATAATATGAGATTCTGTTACTAATTCTTCTATGCTGACACGAGATTCAATCAATAAAATTACTCTAGCTTTAGGCCAAAAAGTTCATTTTGTCGATGGTTGGATAAGATTTTTCACACGCTTTTGGTAAGTATGAAGGAGAACACTCCAATTATTAAGGCTAAAGCTTTACGAGCAATTAGTATCATTGTGGAGGCTGATCCAGAGGTATTGGGTGATAAACTAGTATAATTATCCGTTGAAGGTAGGTTTTGTGACACTCCAATATCTGTTAGAGAAACAGCATTGGAACTTGTTGGTAGACATATTGCTTCTCATCCAGATGTAGGTTTTAAGTATTTTGAGAAGATTGCAGATAGAATCAAAGATACTGGACTGAGTGTTCGAAAACGAGCTAAAATTATTCGAGATATGTGCATCTCAAGTGCCAACTTCTCGGGGTTTACGAGAGCCTACACAGAGATAATTTCACGTGTTATTGATGATGAATCGAGTATCCAAGATCTTGTTTGTAAAACATTTCACGAGTTCTGGTTTGATGAGCCTTCTGCTTCACAAACTCAAGTCTTTGAAAATGGTAGTATTGTTCCACTCGAGGTGGCTAAAAAAACAGTAGCGGAATAAAAGAGCTCCTGGCAGCAAAACCAATTTTCATAGCAGGAAATTTTCAAAGGGAGAATAAAAGAGTTCATAGCATAATTTCATTTGAAAAGTCCTTAACTGAAAAGAAAAAAGCTATAACAACAAAAATTCATTGCAGAACGAAATAGAGTCCATAACAGAAATTTCACAAAATTTTACAGGAAAAGGAATTAAATAACAGAAGAAAAAAGCATAGCAGGGGAAGTTTTATCATAACATGAAGAGTAACAGAATTCGAAGGCGGTTACAATTGCATAGTAGATAACAGAATTTGGAGATATCATAACAAACTTTCGCAACTTCTTCAATTCATCTCCAATTGCTCATCATCATAACAAGCTATATAAAAGGCTTCACTCTTGATTCGATTTTTTTTTCTGAGATTCATTCTTCCCCACACTCTCTTCTTCACCGCACCATCAATTCACTGCAAACCACCTTCAACTCACTCATATTTAACTTCACCACTGCATCTTCATAAAGTGTTCAACATCAATTCTTCAAGAACCTTCAAACTCTCCATAACCGTCCCAGTCCAACAATCTTCATCACCATCATATCTTCATCAAATCAAAACCTGCGAGAACAACACGAAAACAGATGCAATCGTTCAATCGGAATCACTCAGATTTAACTGTAGGAAAACTCTCACATCAACAAGATTCAATCACTAGGAATGTCTTGGCTATTTTTGCCAATTTTTGGCTAAAAAGGGGGAGTGTGTTTGATAGGAGTGTCCAATGTTCTTATGTTTTAGACTTCCTTCTTGTTACTTTAGGAGTCTCAACTTCCGAACCTTTTTCAACTTCACTCACCCTGGGATTTTTCTTCCTCTCTGGTGGGGTTATACGGACTAATGGGAAAGAGGGAGTTTGTGTTACCTTCCTCCTTGTGTTCACCAACATGAATTTGGTATGCACAGTATTCCAATCTGTAATACCCCAAATTTTGACCACTTAGATTTCCCATCATTGTGAAAATCATCATCACAATATGGATGTACCTTTATGATTCATTAGTCTCCCCAAAGATGGGTGAGCATCCACTACAATCAAAATTAGGGTTTCAAGCCCTCTCTGAGTGCTTAGACAAAGGATCAATCAAGAAATGACATGATCTTCAACTTGTCTAATCTCTCAAACATCCACAATGGATCAAAAAGGACTCCCACTTCAAGGATTAAGCACAAGGCTGCTCCCTTCTAGGTGGATCAAGTCTCAAGATCGACAGTGTCACCAAATTAGGGTTTTGGTCGTCCAGGGCCTCCAGATGGAAATTTTCATCTGGGCACAAGGCAATGATCCCAAAACATAACCTAATATACTTCATGGAACCTCATGAACCCATGCATCAAGTCAATTTTGCCTCAGGGGATGCATTCATCAAAAATCAGGAATTAGGGTTTCTTGACCTAATTCACCCCTAAGTTGACTTTTGGGACAAACCATGAGCCAAGACCTCAAGAGATGATTTGAGGGTCTTTAATATACCATATTGATCCATTTGGAACAATGGATTGATCCAAGAAGCTTGGGCAACAAGTCTCAATTTCATCTGCACCACAATTAGGGTTTTAAGGGAAAAGTCAACTGTAACTTTGACTTTTGACCAGGACATGCTCCCAAACCCTAATACATGATTGAATATACCCTATGACACCCATGGAACATGCCCATCAAGTTTGATTTAGGTCAAGGACATGATTTCCTGAAGAATTGCACAGTTTGGAATTCATCTGATAAAAAGTCAACTTGCACAAAAGTCAACTTTGACTTTTTGAGATTTTTCACCAAAATGGATTTTTAACCCTAAAATGATGTTAATGTATGGTTTGAATCATCATTCATCAAGAAAAATCAAGAAAAGTGAGATAACTTGTAAAAGGGGTAACCATAAAACTTAGAATTTTTTCTAAGTTAAAAATAAAGTGGCAAAGGTACCAACTTTGGAGGACCATAACTCCTAAACCACAAGGCCATTTTTTCTCATCCAAAGATGGATTTGTAGCCCTCATTATCACCTACAAAAACTTCAACTACAAGTCATTCCAATTCATTAAGGATTTTGAGTTATGGAGTGATCAAAGTGGCTGAAAAGTGAAAATGTCACTTTTTCCAACACTTAGTGAAATTTTCACTAAGTCAGATTCTGCCTCACTTTTTGCCAAATGTAGGAGGATTTTTCACTTGGAATCAAAAGAGATCAAAACCAAACTTGTTCAAACAGTTGTTGTATCATGTAAGAGCTTTCCAAAATGGCCAAGAACATTTCCAAATTCAACCTACACCATGAGATACAACATTGCCAAGTTGCCTTGCTGAAATCTGTCAAGGCAAGGCAGAATTTGCAACTTTGGTCGATTTTCCAAAATCAGCCAAATTCAATTGCTCCTATCCACTTGGACACCTTAGAGGATTGAATCTAAAGGGGACAATCAATGAGCCAAGCCTCCAAAGTCCATGGAACAAGAAATAGCATGTTGAACCAAGAATGGCCAAAATAGGGACAAGACTTCAAATTTGGAATGAGGCATTCAATGGAACCATCAAGGTGGCATGGACTGAGCCATTCTCATCTGAAATCAGTCCAGACTTATCCAAGACTAAGGGGACCAAAGCTCCGTGCCCTAACCTCTAGTCAATGGCTAGAGGAGACTTGGATTTTCATTTGCCAACATTGGCCAAACCTACTTACCAGCTGCCATTCACTATTCCTTGCAAAACAAACTTGCTCTACTATAAATAGAGCTCAATTGTGGCCAGTTTGAGTACACCAAAGCCATCTAACAGATGCTTTCCTCAAAATTTCTTCTTTCACTCCAATTTTGCCTTCTAAGGCAAGTCACTATCGGGTTTTGAGTTTGAGAGCAATTCCAATCAAACCAATCACTCACACACCTCACATACATCACATATGAGCTGATCAAACACTTAGATTACTTCTGAAACATCAATTTCACAAAATCACCAGCTGGTTGCTTAAGGTTTTAACCAAAGTGCAGCTGAGGTACCACAAAATGATCCAGCTAATTTCAATCAAGTCCAACCATCCAAACACAATCCATAGGGTGTAGGGAAGCTGTTCAGATCATCACCACTCATCTGTAACACCTCCAAATCAAAAATCACTTTGAACTTGCAGTCACGACTTGGAGGTAAGCACATACTTGGTCATCTCTCAATCTATGCATATTTCCTCGCACAATAATTTGGCCATATGTTCATAATCATGCATGGAATGTTTTCCCTCAATTAATTGCATTGTTTGAATCGTGTATCAAAAATCCTAGCCTTCATGCAGAAATTAGGGTTCTTGAGGTTTCTTCGTGATTTCTTGTTGTATGTTTAATTTAAATGAAATTAAAGTACATAGACATGATCGTGAGGTTGAGACGAGCATAATGATATGTGGATTGCATGATATGATTACGTATTCATGGAGATTGGATAGAAAATGCAAATCTGAGAAACCAAGAACACGCGCGTGTTCTTCAGCTTGTTCTTGGCGCCATTTTTTAATAATTCAAATATTTGAATTTTGTGATTTTGTTTAATTGATTCAAAAATTAATTTCTCTCTGAGTTTTAATGATTTTGAGTTGATTCTTTTTTAATAATTCACAAAAATGTTAAAATATTTTATTTTCACAAAAAATCCCAAAAATATTATTTATTTCATATAATTGATATTTTTGTAAAGAATTAATGTTTTAATTGTTTTTGGCATTTTAAATATTTTTTCTACATTGTTTTGCAACTTTTAATGCTTTCTAATTATTTTGTAGGTCAATACTTAATTTTTGAAGCATTAATCCAAGATCACAATTTGTTTTCCATGTGTTAAACAATTTTTGATCATTTTAATTGAATTTTTATTCAATTAAATACATTTTGAAAACAAATTAGGGTTTTGGATTAATTCAACCCTCATAAATCATTTTCTTTAAACCTTTTTGGGCCTCTTGAGAGAGTGTAAGACACATCCCCTCTTGTACAAAAAACTTTTTGGGCCTCACTCATTGTATAAGTCCCTCTGTACAAGTAAACGGCGCGATCATCCCCCGTTTAAAAATAAAAACACTTTAGGCCTCTCCTTGAGCTATAAGACCCATTCAAAAAACTTTTGGGCCTCTATTAGAGTGTAAGACCCAAACCCCCTTTTTTAACCAAAACATTTTGGGCCTCACTTATTGTATAAGTCCCTCCGCGTTAAAAGAAAACATCGGCGCGATCACCATTTTTAAACGAAAAAATCATTTGGGCCTACCCTCGTGTTATAAGCCCCACTCTTTTTCCTTTAAACCTTTTTGGGCCTCTTGAGAGAGTGTAAGACCCATCCTTTTGTATAGAAAACCTTTTTGGGCCCCAGTCACTTGTATAAGTCCCGCTGTACAAAGTCAAACAGTGCGCTCACTGATAAAACCCTGGGCCTCTCCTTGAGCTGTAAGCCCCATATCTTTCTTTTTCAAAGCACTTTCTCCTTTGATTTTGAATATACTGTTGTTTTCAATCTTTCTTTGTTGAACAACTAACCAAACAGCATGGAAGCACTACAACCGAGTAAGTGGTTATCGCTTTCGTTTACTGCTTTCATATTATAAACTGTATTGTGGGGCTGCTCACTGTAAGTCTCCTTTCATAAAATCATATCTACTGTGTAATAATAGTATAGATATTTCGAGTTTCCCCGGCTACTACGTCTAGAACTAGGTGACGCCGTTTCACTTATTCGTAGAAATAGACGCCTAGATCCCCAATAGGAGCACCAGATACAGTCTCCTCTTCGGCTGTCCTCCTTAGGAATCGTCAAGAAGCTCTACTCCCCAAGATGAATGTATTCTCCGTGAATGGCATCTTTGAGTTTCTTCCAAATTCTCGAACTTTCCTGACTTGATCTATTCCTTGTGGATAGCTTGCCTTGAATGTCTCGGGGTTTGGGTACCCACTACGGTCATAATCTTAGACCTTAACTAAGGAACCCTCTTTAAAAGCTAAAAGTCGCTGGATAGTAAACCTCGCACGTTTACCAGTGGTTTTTATCTTTAAAAGAGTTATCTCTCCTAATGGAAAGGAGATGATAGACCCGCGGGCTTCTTAAAAGCATCGGCCTCCTCTTGGGCATTATTCAAGGACACTACGGCTTCTTAGAAGTATTCACAGCCTCCTCTTAGGCTTCGTATAATGATCTCTTCCTCCGGGAATGATAGCCTCCTCTTGGGCTTCGTACAAGGACCCGTCGGCTTCTTAAAAGTTTCCAGCCTCCTCTTGGGCTTCGTACAAATTGTCCCGATGACCTCCTAGAGGTATAGGAACAGAACATAGTCATCCTCATAGAACAGTCCTTTCATAGAGCCTACTACTGTTTCTCAAAGCATAGTACAAAAGATAAAACTCTAGACACGGACAGTCTAACTTCCTTGAGTCTCAAAGACATTCTCAAGCACCCTTCGTTAAATAGGAAGGAAACCCGCAGACTCGGACAGTCTCAATACCCATTGGATTTCCTGTTTCCTCAAAGAGAAGGAAATATCCCTGATCCTCAAATCAAATCCCTGTGTACAGTGTTACTCATATAAGAACTGATTTTCTCTTTTAAAATCAGTATATTGGATCTGTCACTCAACTGAAACAGTTACAATAGCCTCCATCTCGGGCTTCGTACGAGATACCAAAATTCTCCCCAGTGGAGTCAAACAACCTTTTCGCCTCTCTCTCGGGCTTCGTACGAGACACATAAGAGACTCCCCCATTGAGTCAATTACCCTTTTTACCTCCATCTCGGGCTTCATACGAGATACAAAATCACTCTCTTGTTAAGTATAAAAGATTCTCCTATTGAGTCAACCCTTTTAGCCTCTCTCTCGGGCTTTGTACGGGACACAAAATAGCCTCCTCTTATTCTTTGTATAATGATTTTCCTAGCGGAAATTCGCCTTCTCTTAGGCTTCGTATAAGAAAACCACTGGTTGATCCAATAAACCTTTTAGCATCAAAGCTGTGCCTCGTTCACAGTATACAAACATCAACAACTCCTTTCTCCTTCATCTAATCGCTGTAAGCGGCAAGCCTCTGGATCATCTATATCCACGCCACTGTCCTTCTTTTAGCATGAGGAATTCCTAAGGAAAGATGGCGTTGCTCTACACTGAGTTAAAGTCTTCTCCTTCAGGTTAAAACCCTTTCTTCAGAAATTATGGCATTGCTCGGATCCACGTATCCCAGTTAAAGTAATTCTCCTTCTCCCCTCTTTAGAGATGACAAATTCTCTCTAAAGTCGAGGTCTTTCAGCTTCACGTCTTGGGCTTTGAACAAGACACAAATAGACCTTTCAGCTTCACATCTTGGGCTTTGAACAAGATACAAATCACCTTTCGCTTCACGTCTTGGGCTTTGAACAAGACACCAAAAACCAATTTCCTCCCATAGAATAGGAGGAACTACGAACGCTCTGATTTCCCTGTTTCGGTAAACGGGAATACGTAGGCATAAGATCGAAAGAAAAGATCTTAGCGAGCGCAATCAACAAAAAAACCAAATCCCATATCTCAGTCAATCAAAAGCAGTAATTCAAAACCATCAGTCCTAACATCCTAATCCTTGTTCCCCGTCAGAAACCCTTTGCCTAGATTAAAAGAAAGAAAACCGTATTGGCGAAAATACAAATAACCAGTACAAAGGCCCCCCCACATTGATAGCATCCGTAACCTAACAGACCGCTGTTTAAACTCAGTATGCAAGCAGGGTTAATTGGAGACATCTATTTCCCTTCCTTATTCAGCTCACAATAGGATAAAAAATGAATCGACATGTAGTTTAAACTCAGACCGCAGAGAGCGACCAGCGCTTAAGAACCGCGTCAAAAATCGCTCGCTACAGAAAAAGTGGCGCCCACCGTGGGGCTTTTCTTTCTTTCTTACAATTTAAACCTTCGGTAAGTCATTTTCATGGCGGTGGCCGCCAACAAAAAAAGTGGCGCCCACCGTGGGGCGTTTCAAAGTTAGATCTAGGCACGGTTTTCCTTCTCTTCACTTGTGTGAATACCACAGATTGGGGCTTCCTCCGGGGAACTCATTTCTGTCAGGAACTTAGGAATCATAGCTTTATAAGTCTAGGATGATTAGGACAAATATATATACTGCTTTTCCTAATTGCTATACGTGTTTATTTTTCTGCTACTGGGAATGTGTGTGATGCCGCATGTGGTGAGAATGAGTATACACTTAAGATAAGTGATGGTGACGGGGTCGACCATCAACCTCAGTGGAGGCTGACCAACGCAACCCATTCACTCTTATAGCCAATGGGCCGATTGTTAAGTCTGAGAAGCTGAGGAGCCAAACCCTTTTGTAGTGCGGAAACTATCGGAAATAGTTTTTACGCGATACTACCCTCATTTGAGGCCGGTGATCTATTCTCGGTGAATGGCACTTACTCTAAGATTGCTCTACAACTCGCTGGCGATCCGCTTGTTGTTTTGCTTTCCTGGGAGGAGCTGATGATAATGAGTACAGGTACAAAAATCACCCTAGTATAAACCTTTGGGGATGGGTAGAGCCTTGACTTCATGACAACGACCCTTTGACCCCATGTTTTTTCTATGTTTTTGTGTGCTGCATTCATGCATTCGTTTAATAAAACATTAAAACATTCAAAAAACTTTCTCTTCTAGTCTCTCTGTTTTTCAAATTAAACTAAGACTGTGATTGCAAATATCAGAGAAAAAGATTGCATTAATGGATTTCGGTAGAAGGAGAACTCACCAGTATACCTTCAAGGTTCCAAAACTAGGGGATTTGAGAAGGTTAGCAAGGATGATCGTTAACCCAGAGGCTTTCAGAGCCAAGCACGATGGTTTGCTACCATTGTTAAGAGTCCATGTGATTAAGGGGATCATGGACGCGCTCATTCAGTTCTACGACCCGGTTTATCACTGTTTCACATTCCCAGATTACCAGCTATCACCAACGCTGGAGGAGTATTCTCATCTGACTGATTTACATATCACTGATCGAGCTCCGTTTTCTGGACTGGAAGAAATTCCAAAGAATCAGACTATTGCAATAGCAATTCATTTGGACGAGTCTGAGGTCAGGACTCACATGACCACTAAGGGTGGCACCCAAGGTTTGCCAGCCCAGTTCTTGACAAAGAAAGCTCTGTACTTCGCTAGTATAGGGAACAGGACTGCTTTTGAAAGCATCTTTGTCTTGCTCACCTACGGGTTATTTTTGTTTCCCAACATCAATAACTTCATCGATATCAACGCTATTAAGGTTTTTCTCATTGGAAACCCTGTGCCGACTTTGCTCGCAGATGCGTATCATTCTGTACACTTGGGAAATTTGTACAGTGGAGGAGAGATCACATGCTGTGTACCTTTGCTCTACCAATGGTTTATCTCTTACTTGCCCAAGTCTGCTGCTTTTTGGGATTGCAAGAGTGTCTTACGTTGGTCGCAGAAGATCATGTCTCTCACCAATTCCGATATAGATTGGTGTAATAGGATTTATGAGGGAATCAGAATCATTGACCATTGTGGAAACTTCCCCAGCGTACCCCTCATAGGAACTAAAGGAGGAATCAACTATCATTCGATATTGGTTCTTCGTCAATTTGGATACCCGATGAGACACATCCCACTGGGTGTTCATCTGGAAGGTCTTTTCTTCAAGGAAGGAGAAAACGACAGAGCACTAAAGATGGAAATAGTGCATGCTTGGAAACAGGTTCATAAGAAAGGACGAGAGTCTCTGGGAAAACCGGACTGTGTATCAGTGGAGCCTTATCTCCATTGGGTACAAACTAGAGCTCTCAAGCTAAAGATGCCTTATCCTCGTTACGGAATTCTTCCACCGAGGGAAACTGTCATGTACTTCATGACGGAAACTGAAAAGCTTCAGGTTACTCTCAACAAAGTTCAAAAGGAAAGAAGATCTTGGAAGAACAAGTACCGCACCCTCGACGTAGAGTGTATCCAAATACAGCAACTACTAAAAGAGAAAGATGCTCTGATTGAAATTTTGGAGCAGCATGCTGTAGAGAATCAAGATGACCAAAGGAATTTGCTCGCTCCTTTCACCTGGCAAAGGAATGACAACCCGACAACGACCCAAGCGCCCCGGTCAAAGAAGAGGACTCGGGACCCATTAGTTTAGGTTTCTGTTTCTGCACTTTGTAATCTACTGTATTCCATTTCTGTAATCCTTTGGAATTCAATAAAAAGGGGTTTCCCCACTGTTTGATATTTGCAATCTAATTTTCGAAGTTTATTTTGATTAAACCAAAAAAACAATTAATATAATCATTGCATTCATCATTCTCACATCGCGTATTCTTCTTACCTACGAATCTCACGTTTGTGTCTCGACTCTAGAGTCAAACTGTCTCATTCGTATAGTACTCGGGCCAATCGTCAGAAAAGGATGGATGATCTTGAGGAAGAAAACAGAGAGTTGAAAGAAGAGATCGACGCTCTGAGAGAGGATATGAGAAAGCTTTGTAACGACATGCAAGCCATGGCAGAAGCTCAGCTACAAAGAACCGTGATCTCAGAGATCACCTCAACGCCCATTATAGAAAAGTATGATCCTAGGTATCAGATGCCAAAAGATCGTCCTTGGGGCATGCCTGTTAACTATATCCCAGAAGGATATGTTCCGCCGATCACTGAAGATCAGGGAATCGCAACAGAAGCCGCTGGGCCTGAAGGTTACAAACTTCGGGAAAACGAAGATGCCAGGGGCATACTCAAGACTCCTGAAGGTTACAAACTTCGGGAGGCGCCAAGACTTACTGCCGTAGTCATGGTACCACCCCCTGCGGTGCACACTGTCCCGGAAGGACAGATTCCACAGACACCTTATGGTAAGAAGGAAACTATGTTTGACAAAATGGATGAATTCCAGGAGCAGTTCTTGGAAATGCAGAAAGAGCTGCAAGCCATTCGCGGTCAGGATCTATTTGGAAAGGACGCCGCAGACCTCTGCTTGGTCCCAAATGTGAAAGTCCCGCACAAGTTCCAAGTGTCCGACTTTGAAAAATACAAGGGTAACTCTTGCCCTCAGAGCCATCTGGTGATGTACGCTCGGCGGATGTCAGCTCAGACGGAGAATCAGGACCTGCTGATTCACTACTTCCAGGATAGTTTAACCGGTGCCGCACTCAAATGGTACATGGGTTTAAACCGTACTACGATCAGTACATTCAGAGATCTTGGTACTGCCTTCGTCCAACAATACAAGTACAATTTGGACATGGCACCTGACAGAGATCAACTCAGATCAATGTCACAAAATGACAAGGAAACCTTTAAGGAGTATGCTCAAAGGTGGCGTGAAATTGCCGCTCAAATTTGTCCACCTCTTGAGGAAAAAGAGATGACAAAGATCTTCTTAAAGACCTTAAGCTCATTTTACTATGACTGAATGGTCGCCAGTGCGCCCAGTGATTTCACCGAGATGGTCGGTATGGGTGTACGTCTTGAGGAAGCCGTCCGAGAAGGACGTTTGGTAAAAGACACTGGATCGACGAGTGGTACTAAAAAATACGGTAGTGCTCTCCCTAAGAAAAAAGAGCAAGATATTGGGAATATCTCTCTCGGAAAGCAAAGGCGACGTTATCAGCCAGTAGCAGCTGTTACTCCCGCTATCGGCCCCGCGCCTGTTCCTATGTATCAACCTCAGGTTGCGCAGAGCCAACCTGACCAACAAAGGACACAACAGCCTCTTCAGTAGGCTCGTCCTCCATATAACAACAACCGTACAATACGGCCATCAGGGTTTGATCCTATACCCATAACGTACGCAGAGCTGTTTCCGTTACTGCTGGCTAAGGGGCACATTCAGACTAAGTCTCCCATTTCAGTTCCAGAAAATCTGCCTTTTTGGTTTAAAGCGGATCAAACATGCCCTTATCATCAAGGAGGTTCGGGGCATAACATTAAGACTTGTCTCAATTTCAAATCCAACGTGCAAAAGCTTGTTAGGAGCGGGCTCTTATCTTTCAAAGATACGAATCCTAATGTTCTTACGAACCCGCTGCCTCAACATGAGAAAACTGCAGTCAATCTGATTGAGAGAGAATCTAACGATGTCTATCAAATTAACGATGTACTCTTGTTGAAGACCAATCTGGTCAAGATGCATTGTAGACAGAGTGGATATGGCCAGGTGCCACCACACAACTATGACAGTTGCAGCGTCTGTTCGGAAAGTAACCAAGGGTGTTACCTTGTGAGAGCAGCTCTTCAGGGTCAGGTCGATTATGGAGAAATTCGTCCATATCCAGGTTCAGGACCCATCATTTGGTCGCCGAACTACCTTGCCGATCAAGTTGAGGATGTTGTCACGATCTCTGGTCATCACCAGATCAGGGATGTTTTTGCCATCATCCCTCTATTTGATGAATCTAGAGTTCCCAACCAGGAACGGATCGAGGTTACCCATGATGGTCAGAAAAATCAGAAGGTTCCCATAGTCATCTGTCTACTGGGGCCACTACCGTATGAATCAGCTAAGGCAATCCCTTACAAATACGGTGCAACAATAATCGAGAATGGAAAGGAAATTCCATTACCCTCCGTCGTGAATATTGCAGACATCAGTCGTGTAACACGGAGCGGTCGAATCTTCAACCGAGGGGTTGGAGAATCCAACAAAGAAAAGGAACTTCAGGCAGAAATTCCTGATCCACCAGTCGGTCAATCTAGTAATCCAGACTTTTCAAAATACAAAGATGAGATGATAAAGCTCATCCAAAGGAGTGAATATAACATTGTCGATCAACTATTACAGACTCCTTCAAAGATCTCAGTATTATCACTGTTACTCAGTTCAGAAGCACACAGAGAGGCTCTACAGAAAGTCTTGGAGCAAGCCTTTGTGGAACAGGATGTAACAATCAGACAATTCGATAGCATTGTCTCTAACATCACTTCCTGCAATAATTTGGGATTTAGTGATGAGGAACTACCTGAAGAGGGTCGTCGTCATAACATGGCGCTCAATATCACAGTTAACTGCCAGGGCGATGCTTTAGCCAACGTACTGGTAGACACAGGGTCAGCCCTGAATGTTATGCCGAAGTCCACTTTGATGCAATTATCATTTAAGGGCCCTCCGATGAGAGTCAGCGAGGTCGTCATCAAAGCATTCGACGGATCCAGAAAAACAGTTATCGGCGAAGTTGATCTTCCCATAACTATTGGTCCTCACACTTTCCAAATCACTTTCCAGGTCATGGACATTCGGGCAACATACAGTTGTTTATTAGGAAGACCTTGGATACATCAGGCTGGAGCGGTTACTTCAACCCTCCACCAAAAGCTAAAGTTCGTCAAGAATGATCAACTTGTCACGGTTTGTGGGGAACAAGCCTTGCTTGTGAGTAACCTATCATCATCTACTTGTGCGGAACCCGAGGAGGTTATTAGAACTCAGTTCCAAGCACTATCGGTGAGCAAGAACAATCGGTTCAAAGAAGGAACTTCAATTTCTTCATACAAAGATGCTATCAAAGCGGTCGAGAGTACCGATACGACAGGATGGGGACGGCTTGTCATTCCTATTGATAATAAAACAAAGAAGGGTCTTGGTTTTTCTGCAACCTGTACCCAGACAGCCGCCAACGATGAAAGTCTTCATCCCCTTCAAAACTTCTTCCACAGTGGAGGTTTTCTTCACCCAGTGTCTCAGACAGTTCATGCTATCAATGAGGAAGATCCCTCTGACACAGATGAAGAATGGAAGTCTTACCTTAACAAGGGCGGCTATATGTCTCAGGAAGAGGTGCCTATGCCTTTTTGCTTTCCTACAGAAAGTCCGAGATTTATACCAAGATCAGATGTCAAAATGATCTACGGAGATTGTGATCCAGAAAGATGCCGTGCTCCGCCAAATTCATTAGAGGAGGACACTGCGATGAAAGACAACTTTGACCACAATTACTATGGCCCGATGGATGGCCTGCCAATGTGGCAGCCTTACCCAGGAAACTTGGGGCAAGAAAGTCAGCCGAGTAATGAAGCTCAGCTGAGCGTCATTGAACAGAATACCTGTGTCCCCACCACGTCATGGGATCAACACTCAGGTCATTCAGAAACTACTCAACATGAAGATGAATTCGCAACGTTTGCAGGACTAGAATTCATCAACTATGCTTTTCCTGAGGTCAACGTCATCGAGAGAAATGACTCCTCCAGTTCTGCAGAAGTGTGGGACACCCTGGGACAACCAAGTGGAAAATACGACTTTATGGTCAAGTACACTGCTCCCGAAAGCTTTCGTATCAAGCTCGAAGATATCCAGCCAACTGGATGGGGAGATACAGCTGAGAGCACAAATGCTATGCAAAATACAACAGAGGAATCCTCCTACGACAATTCTGCCTGGGAGACAGATTCCAATGATCCTGCTCCACCAGAAATCAGCGTCATTTCTGAAGACAAATCAAGGAAGGTGCCAGACTTTGTGATTCACCGAGGAATTCGCCGCCAATGGGTTACCGTCGAGGTTCCGAAGGTCGTTCGTCAGTCAAAGTAATTGCCATCTTTAACCTTTCACCCTGCCCAGGTGAAACGGATATTTTGATAGGGCTCGTTTTCTGTAAATTTCCCTCTTCGCTTTGCCCAAAGCGACAGAGTTTTGTTTTATAGGGCTGTAGTTTCAAGATTCGACTTGTTCATTAATAAAATAACGTCGTTCTGTAATTTCCGCATTAATTGCTGCTTTCTCTTTTTGCTTTTTCAGAAAATGGTAATCCTAAAAAACATTCAATAATAAAAACAAGCAGTAAAATCAAAACACTGCACACACTTGCATTTTCTCTATCTTTTCTAAACACGAATCATCACGTCATGTAGATTGCTTATTTTATACCCCGTTGAAACATATGATCCGATGCCTTCTCCCGACTTTGAGTTCCCGGTATTTGGGGCTGAAGAAGAAGATGACAACGAAATTCCAGAAGAGATCTCCCGACTACTCAGACAAGAGGAAAGGTCCATCGAACCTCACAAAGAGCCGTTGGAAACGGTAAACTTGGGTTCAGAAAAAGAGAGAAAAGAAATCAGGATCGGAGCACTGCTCAGTCCAACTGCCAGAGAGGGTTTGATAAAGCTTCTCAAAGAATTTCTCGATGTATTCGCTTGGTCCTATCAGGATATGCCAGGGTTGGATACCAGCATCGTGGAACATCACTTACCATTGAGATCAGAATGTCCGCCAGTAAAGGAAAGGTTGAGACGCACTCACCCGGACATGGCCATCAAAATCAAGGAGGAGGTACAGAAACAGATCGACGCGGGTTTCCTCGCTACATCTGAATATCCTCAATGGTTAGCCAACATCGTACTCGTTCCCAAAAAGGACGGAAGGGTCAGAATGTGTGTTGATTACAGAAATCTGAACAAGGCAAGTCCAAAGGACGACTTTCCTTTACCACACATTGACATGCTGGTTGACAGCACAACAAGGTTCAAAGTATTCTCCTTCATGGATGGATTCTCGGGCTATAACCAGATCAAAATGGCGCCGAAAGACATGGAGAAAACTTCGTTCATTACCCCATGGGGTACCTTTTGTTACAAGGTAATGCCGTTCGGTTTGAAGAATGCCGGGGCAACCTATCAAAGGGCCATGACTACTCTGTTTCATGACATGATACACAAAGAAATCGAGGTATATGTCGATGATTTGATTGCAAAATCAAGAACAGAGGATGAGCACGTTGAACATCTGTCAAAATTGTTCGAACGTCTAAGAAAATTCAAGCTCCGCTTGAATCCCAACAAGTGCACCTTCGGTGTCCGTTCGGGGAAACTACTAGGGTTCATCGTCAGCCAGAAAGGAATTGAGGTTGATCCTGACAAGGTCAAGGCCATTCAAGAAATGCCTTCTCTGAAAACTGAAAAACAAGTCAGAGGATTCCTGGGACGTTTGAACTACATCTCCAGATTCATGTTCCTCATGACCGCGACATGCGCACCGATCTTCAAGTTACTCAAAAAGAACCAGGATTGCGTTTGGTCAGAAGATTGCCAAACCGCCTTCGACAGTATCAAGGAATATCTGTTGAATCCTCCGATTCTATCACCTCCAGTGGAAGGGAGACCACTGATCATTTACCTCACAGTCCTTGAGGACTCAATGGGATGTGTACTTGGCCAACAAGACGAAACCAAAAGGAAAAAGTATGCCATTTACTATCTAAGCAAGAAATTCACCGACTGCGAAACTCGGTACACAATGCTTGAGAAAACTTGTTGCGCTTTGGCTTGGGCAGCCAAACGTCTTCGCCAGTACATGATTCGTCATACTACTTGGTTGGTCTCCGAAATGGATCCAATCAAGTACGTTTTCGAAAAACCTGCTCTCACGGGAAGGATTGCCCGTTGGCAGATGTTACTATCAGAATATGACATAGAGTACCATGCTCAGAAAGCCGTTAAAGGAAGTATTTTAGCCGATCATTTGGCTCATCAACCGATTGACAATCAAGAATCAATCGGGTTTGACTTCCCAGACGATGATGTCATGTATCTAAAAATGAAAGATTGCGATGAACCGTTACCCAGTGAAGGGCCAGAACCAGGTTCCCAGTGGGGACTTATCTTTGACGGAGCTGTCAATCATTACGGAAACGGAATTGGGGTTACCCCTTTCTCTCTAGTATATGGCATTGAGGCAGTGCTCCCCATAGAAGTAGAGATCCCATAAATCCGGGTATTGATGGAAGCGAAGCTCACCGAAGCTGAATGGTGTCAAAGTCGACACGAAGACCTGAACCTGATCGAAGGGAAGCGAATCACGGCACTATGCCACGGTCAGTTGTATCAACAGAGAATGAAGAGGGCGTTCGACAAAAAGGTCCGACCTCGTGTCTTCAGGAAAGGAGACCTTGTGCTCAAGAAGATACAATCATTTCTCACTGATTCTCGGGGCAAATGGACCCCAAATTATGATGGCCCTTATGTGGTCACGAAAGCTTTCTCAGGCGGCGCCTTGAGACTTGCAACCATGGACGGAGAGGAATTTGCCTACCCCACGAATGTTGATGTAGTCAAGAAATACTTTGCCTAAAACTAAAAAAAAAAAAAAACGTCTCGGTGGATTGAAAACCCGAAAGGGCGGTCCAGGCAAAAGTTAGAGACATGAAAAAAAATCATCCCGATGGATTGGAATCATCAAGGTATAATCCTGGAAAAAATTAGGGATAATGGCAAGTAACTATGTTCAACAGAGGCAAGTCCCTCAGCAGCAGTTGCATCATCATCCGCCAGGAAAACTCCAGTCAAGGTCATCTTCGACAGAAGCTCAGGATGTCCCGAATTCAAAGTTGGTAGAAGGATAGTGGTCGTTATGTTTCAACGTAGCCCTTTTCCCTATAAATTACCATTTTCTAACTTTGTATATACTCTTTGGAATCACGCGTTTGGCTGATCTCCATCTTATCAATAAAATTTGAGCCCTTGTGCTTTTGTTTGTAATTCTTTACTTGTTTTAGCTTTACAGAACGACGTTGTTTAAACTTAATCAGCGATTCTTGATATAAAACAAAAATGAATTTACTTGTTAAACTTTTTCTGCTTTTAAATTAAAGATGGCATTTCTTTTGACTGTTGAACATCAGAAGAACATCGATCGCTTCTCCCGAAGTAAGCAGACTTCAAAGTGCAGAATCAAAGTACTCCTTCTAAGCCAGTATGCCTGGATGAAGGGATCAACTGTGTCAGAGACCTTGTTTCGTCTGACACGCCTCGGCCGAGTTCTCATCTCCTAAGCCCGATCAACATAGCTCCCAACGGGACTATCTCTCCTAAGCAAGGTGGAATTGCTATTTTGAATCAACGGTACTTCTTCGCCCCGCGATGGCCGAGTATCCAATTGTGTTCATCCATTAGTCTGTATGTCGCGTCTGTTTTGTCAGCATATACATACATACATCATGCATTTATTATTTGCATTCACATGTCATATGGCATCACTATCACTCTAGTCGGTCTTGTCCCCTAGTGGTAGAAGTCCTCTCAATCGAGTTGTCAGTTCTTGCCTCGTCAGGAAATACTGTGTCTGAACAACCTCGCTTCCAGTTTAATTCTGGAAAGAAGTTGGTCCTTGGCCACTTTGATAATTTGAACCTCTGAAAGATCAGAGAACTTTCAATAAACATCACTCTTCGCCATTGAAGATGATATCCTTGCTTTCCCGGATTAAGGAAAATCCACAGAGAAAGCCTTGTGATCAGAGATTCGGCAGCACGCCAGTTTTGCTCCGAAAAACCACTGATGAGAAGGTCATTGACACCTCAAAATTGGACCCCATCATATGGCGTTTCTCCGGGAAGGTCCCGAGAAAAGTATGATGAAAGATCCCAAATAAAAACAGTCTCTCAAGAGACTCGCTTTCCCCAGTAGAATCGACAAATGTCGTCTCCAACAGAGAAGTTTGTGCAACTCTACAACTCAGACGTTGGGTTCCCCAGCAAGTCTGACATCAAACCTTTTTCTGTTAAATGGCATCTCCCTAGGAAAATTCGGCGAGAAGTTTGAAGGAAAACCGCTACACATAGCGTCCCTTGTCAATAAAGTTTATTGACAAAAGAAACTAAGACCAGTTCTTGGTAGGAAACCAGGATCGAGGGGAAGTTTAAATTAGAAACTAAGACCAGTTCCTTGGTAGGAAACCAGGAACGAGGGGAAGTTCATTTCAGAGACTGAGACCAGTTCTTGGTAGGAAACCAAGAACGAGGGGAAGTTCAAAAGAAACCAAGACCAGTTCCTTGGTAGGAAACCAGGATCGAGGGGAAGTTTATTTCAAAAGAGACTGAGACCAGTTCCTTGGTAGGAAACCAGGATCGAGGGGAAGTTTACCTTTTCTAAACATCATTTCTTAGCTAAAGAAGATGAATGCGTAAGCTACCATTCATAACCACCATCAAAATTTCGGGCATTCCGATATTTAATCCTCTTGCACCCGAATGCCCGAATCCCTTCGTCATTCACACCTTTGGGTCCAAGAAGATTAAATAGGGACATCTGTAATACCCCAAATTTTGACCACTTAGATTTCCCATCATTGTGAAAATCATCATCACAATATGGATGTACCTTTATGCTTCATTAGTCTCCCCAAAGATGGGTGAGCATCCACTACAATCAAAATTAGGGTTTCAAGCCCTCTCTGAGTGCTTAGACAAAGGATCAATCAAGAAATGACATGATCTTCAACTTGTCTAATCTCTCAAACATCCACAATGGATCAAAAAGGACTCCCACTTCAAGGATTAAGCACAAGGCTGCTCCCTTCTAGGTGGATCAAGTCTCAAGATCGACAGTGTCACCAAATTAGGGTTTTGGTCGTCCAGGGCCTCCAGATGGAAATTTTCATCTGGGCACAAGGCAATGATCCCAAAACATAACCTAATATACTTCATGGAACCTCATGAACCCATGCATCAAGTCAATTTTGCCTCAGGGGATGCATTCATCAAAAATCAGGAATTAGGGTTTCTTGACCTAATTCACCCCTAAGTTGACTTTTGGGACAAACCATGAGCCAAGACCTAAAGAGATTATTTTAGGGTCTTTAATATACCATATTGATCCATTTGGAACAATGGATTGATCCAAGAAGCTTGGGCAACAAGTCTCAATTTCATCAGCACCACAATTAGGGTTTTAAGGGAAAAGTCAACTGTAACTTTGACTTTTGACCAGGACATGCTCCCAAACCCTAATACATGATTGAATATACCCTATGACACCCATGGAACATGCCCATCAAGTTTGATTTAGGTCAAGGACATGATTTCCTGAAGAATTGCACAGTTTGGAATTCATCTGATAAAAAGTCAACTGTGCACAAAAGTCAACTTTGACTTTTTGAGATTTTTCACCAAAATGGATTTTTAACCCTAAAATGATGTTAATGTATGGTTTGAATCATCATTCATCAAGAAAAATCAAGAAAAGTGAGATAACTTGTGAAAGGGGGTAACCATAAAACTTAGAATTTTTTCTAAGTTAAAAATAAAGTGGCAAAGGTACCAACTTTGGAGGACCATAACTCCTAAACCACAAGGCCATTTTTTCTCATCCAAAGATGGATTTGTAGCCCTCATTATCACCTATAAAAACTTCAACTACAAGTCATTCCAATTCATTAAGGATTTTGAGTTATGGAGTGATCAAAGTGGCTGAAAAGTGAAAATGTCACTTTTTCCAACACTTAGTGAAATTTTCACTAAGTCAGATTCTGCCTCACTTTTTGCCAAATGTAGGAGGATTTTTCACTTGGAATCAAAAGAGATCAAAACCAAACTTGTTCAAATAGTTGTTGTATCATGTAAGAGCTTTCCAAAATGGCCAAGAACATTGCCAAATTCAACCTACACCATGAGATACAACATTGCCAAGTTGCCTTGCTGAAATCTGTCAAGGCAAGGCAGAATTTGCAACTTTGGTCGATTTGCCAAAATCAGCCAAATTCAATTGCTCATATCCACTTGGACACCTCAGAGGATTAAATCTAAAGGGGACAATCACTGAGCCAAGCCTCCAAAGTCCATGGAACAAGAAATAACATGTTGAACCTAGAATGACCAAAATAGGGACAAGAGTTCAAATTTGGAATGAGGCATTCAATGGAACCATCAAGGTGGCATGGACTGAGCCATTCTTATCTGAAATCAGTCAAGACTTATCCAAGACCAAGGGGACCAAAGCTCTGTGCCCTAACCTCTAGTCAATGGCTAGAGGAGACTTGGATTTTCATTTGCCAACATTGGCCAAACCAGCTGCCATTCACTATTCCTTGCAAAACAAACTTGCTCTACTATAAATAGAGCTCAATTGTGGTCAGTTTGAGTACACCAAAGCCATCTAACAGATGCTTTCCTCAAAATCTCTTCTTTCACTCCATTTTTGCCTTCTAAGGCAAGTCACTATCGGGTTTTGAGTTTGAGAGCAATTCCAATCAAACCAATCACTCACACACCTCACATACATCACATATGAGCTGATCAAACACTTAGATTACTTCTGAAACATCAATTTCACAAAATCACCAGCTGGTTGCTTAAGGTTTTAACCAAAGTGCAGCTGAGGTACCACAAAATGATCCAGCCAATTTCAATCAAGTCCAACCATCCAAACACAATCCATAGGGTGTAGGGAAGCTGTTCAGATCATCACCACTCATCTGTAACACCTCCAAATCAAAAATCACTTTGAACTTGCTGTCACGACTTGGAGGTAAGCACATACTTGGTCATCTCTCAATCTATGCATATTTCCTCGCACAATAATTTGGCCATATGTTCATAATCATGCATGGAATGTTTTCCCTCAATTAATTGCATTGTTTGAATCGTGTATCAAAAATCCTAGCCTTCATGCAGAAATTAGGGTTCTTGAGGTTTCTTCGTGATTTCTTGTTGTATGTTTAATTTAAATGAAATTAAAGTACATAGACATGATTGTGAGGTTGAGACGAGCATAATGATATGTGGATTGCATGATATGATTACGTATTCATGGAGATTGGATAGAAAATGCAAATCTGAGAAACCAAGAACACGCGCGTGTTCTTCAGCTTGTTCTTGGCGCCATTTTTGAATAATTCAAATATTTGAATTTTGTGATTTTGTTTAATTGATTCAAAAATTAATTTCTCTCTGAGTTTTAATGATTTTGAGTTGATTCTTTTTTTAATAATTCACAAAAATGTTAAAATATTTTATTTTCACAAAAAATCCCAAAAATATTATTTATTTCATATAATTGATATTTTTGTAAAGAATTAATGTTTTAATTGTTTTTGGCATTTTAAATATTTTTTCTACATTGATTTTGCAACTTTTAATGCTTTCTAATTATTTTGTAGGTCAATACTTAATTTTTGAAGCATTAATCCAAGATCACAATTTGTTTTCCATGTGTTAAACAATTTTTGATCATTTTAATTGAATTTTTATTCAATTAAATACATTTTGAAAACAAATTAGGGTTTTGGATTAATTCAACCCTCATAAATCATTTTCTTTAAACCTTTTTGGGCCTCTTGAGAGAGTGTAAGACCCACCCCTCTTGTACAAAAAACTTTTTGGGCCTCACTCATTGTATAAGTCCCTCTGTATAAGTAAATGGCGCGATCATCGTCTGTTTAAAAATAAAAACACTTTGGGCCTCTCCTTGAGCTATAAGACCCATTCAAAAAACTTTTGGGCCTCTATTAGAGTGTAAGACCCAAACCCCCTTTTTTAACCAAAACATTTTGGGCCTCACTTATTGTATAAGTCCCTCCGCGTTAAAAGAAAACCTCGGCGCGATCGCCATTTTTAAACGAAAAAATCATTTGGGCCTACCCTCGTGTTATAAGCCCCACTCTTTTTCCTTTAAACCTTTTTGGGCCTCTTGAGAGAGTGTAAGACCCATCCCTTTGTATAGAAAATCTTTTTGGGCCCCAGTCACTTATATAAGTCCCGCTGTACAAAGTCAAACAGTGCGCTCACTGATAAAACCCTGGGCCTCTCCTTGAGCTGTAAGCCCCAAATCTTTCTTTTTTAAAGCAATTTCTCCTTTGATTTTGAATATACTGTTGTTTTCAATCTTTCTTTGTTGAACAACTAACCAAACAGCATGGAAGCACTACAACCGAGTAAGTGGTTATCGCTTTCGTTTACTGCTTTCATATTATAAACTGTATTGTGGGGCTGCTCACTGTAAGTCTCCTTTCATAAACTCATATCTACTGTGTAATAATAGTATAGATATTTCGAGTTTCCCCGGCTACTACATCTAGAACTAGGTGACGCCGTTTCACTTATTCGTAGAAATAGACGCCTAGATCCCCAATAGGAGCACCAGATACAGTCTCCTCTTCGGCTGTCCTCCTTAGGAATCATCAAGAAGCTCTACTCCCCAAGATGAATGTATTCTCCGTGAATGGCATCTTTGAGTTTCTTCCAAATTCTCAAACTTTCCTGACTTGATCTATTCCTTGTGGATAGCTTGCCTTGAATGTCTCGGGGTTTGGGTACCCACTACGGTCATAATCTTGGACCTTAACTAAGGAACCCTCTTTAAAAACTAAAAGTCGCTGGATAGTAAACCTCGCACGTTTACCAGTGGTTTTTATCTTTAAAAGAGTTATCTCTCCTAATGGAAAGGAGATGATAGACCCGCGGGCTTCTTAAAAGCATCGGCCTCCTCTTGGGCATTATTTAAGGACACTACGGCTTCTTAGAAGTATTCACAACCTTCTCTTAGGCTTCGTATAATGATCTCTTACTCCGGGAATGATAGCCTCCTCTTGGGCTTCGTACAAGGACCCGTCGGCTTCTTAAAAGTTTCCAGCCTCCTCTTGGGCTTCGTACAAATTGTCCCGACGACCTCCTAGAGGTATAGGAACAGAACATAGTCATCCTCATAGAACAGTCCTTTCATAGAGTCTACTACTGTTTCTCAAAGCATAGTACAAAAGATAAAACTCTAGACACGGACAGTCTAACTTCCTTGAGTCTCAAAGACATTCTCAAGCACCCTTTGTTAAATAGGAAGGAAACCCGCAGACTCGGACAGTCTCAATACCCATTGGATTTCCTGTTTCCTCAAAGAGAAGGAAATATCCCTGATCCTCAAATCAAATCCCAGTGTACAGTGTTACTCATATAAGAACTGATTTTCTCTTTTAAAATCAGTATATTGGATCTGTCACTCAACTGAAACAGTTACAATAGCCTCCATCTCGGGCTTCGTACGAGATACCAAAATTCTCCCCAGTGGAGTCAAACAACCTTTTCCCCTCTCTCTCGGGCTTCGTACGAGACACATAAGAGACTCCCCCGTTGAGTCAATTACCCTTTTTGCCTCCATCTCGGGCTTCATACGAGATACAAAATCACTCTCTTGTTGAGTATAAAAGATTCTCCTGTTGAGTCAACCCTTTTAGCCTCTCTCTCGGGCTTTGTACGGGACACAAATTAGCCTCCTCTTAGGCTTTGTATAATGATTTTCCTAGCGGAAATTAGCCTCCTCTTAGGCTTCGTATAAGAAAACCACTGGTTGATCCAATCAACCTTTTAGCATCAAAGCTGTGCCTCGTTCACAGTATACAAACATCAACAACTCCTTTTTCCTTCATCTAATCGCTGTAAGCGGCAACCCTCTGGATCATCTATATCCACGCCACTGTCCTTCTTTTAGCATGAGGAATTCCTAAGGAAAGATGGCGTTGCTCTACACTGAGTTAAAGTCTTCTCCTTCAGGTTAAAACCCTTTCTTCGGAAATTATGGCATTGCTCGGATCCACGTATCCTAGTTAAAGTAATTCTCCTTCTCCCCTCTTTAGAGATGAAAAATTCTCTCTAAAGTCGAGGTCTTTCAGCTTCACGTCTTGGGCTTTGAACAAGACACAAATAGACCTTTCAGCTTCACATCTTGGGCTTTGAACAAGATACAAATCACCTTTCGCTTCACGTCTTGGGCTTTGAACAAGACACCAAAAACCAATTTCCTCCCATAGAATAGGAGGAACTACGAACGCTCTGATTTCCCTGTTTCGGTAAACGGGAATACGTAGGCATAAGATCGAAAGAAAAGATCTTAGCGAGCGCAATCAACAAAAAAACCAAATCCCATATCTTAGTCAATCAAAAGCAGTAATTCAAAAGCATCAGTCCTAACATCCTAATCCTTGTTCCCCGTCAGAAACCCTTTGCCTAGATTAAAAGAAAGAAAACTGTATTGGCGAAAATACAAATAACCAGTACAAAGGCCCCCCCACATTGATAGCATCCGTAACCTAACAGACCGCTGTTTAAACTCAGTATGCAAGCAGGGTTAATTGGAGACATCTATTTCCCTTCCTTATTCAGCTCACAATAGGATAAAAAATGAATCGACCTGTAGTTCAAACTCAGACCGCAGAGAGCGACCAGCGCTTAAGAACCGCGTCCAAAATCGCTCGCTACACAATCATAACTACCACTCAGACTAAAGATTAAAATAAACTCAGGAGCATCTTGGGTTTATTGTTCAAAAGGAGTTTTAGCCAAAATTTGTCAAAAGGGGGAGATTGAAAGCTCCTATTGTTTGACATAATTTTTGTAAAACGTATTGTTGATAAAGATGAAGAAATCTGGTCATGAACAAAGATGTCGAAGAAGATGTCTCAACCTGAAGACACGACATCCTGGAGTAATACACTGATTTAACAGGTGTTAAATCTGGAACAAATCTGCCCCATAATTGATGTGCTTTTTAGGAATGGATCAAGGACCAAAGATATGGAGCCCAAGAATGTTGAAGCCTATATAAAAAGACTTAGATCTAGGGTTTTTATATGCCTTTTGTAACCTAGTTCTTGTATGTAATATAAGGGTTTAGGGTTTTGAGAGTCGTTGGCTCTCTAGGCTTTGTAAGTCTTCCTTTGTGTCGTCTGATGCATTGTGAAAGGCATAGGTATCACACAGATTCAGAAGCCTTTAGGTAATGAATTATGTATTGTTCTTGGATAAAGCTTTTAAACAAATCTGAGTTAGCTTGTTGGTCAAGTATGCTTGACAGAATTCTGTATTGACATGGATGGAGTAGAGATCACAGTTTGTGATTTGGGGAAGTGAGTAGTGATTCTCATATCAAATAATATGTCTTTGATAAATAATTCATTGGGAAGTGATTAGGAGATAAAGTTGTAAACGGGGGAGTTTAGCTTTATGATGATACTACAGATAGTGGAGTCTTTTTCCTGGATTGGTATCCCCTAGAGTAGGTGAATTGCACCGAACTGGGTTAACAATTGCTGTGTTCTTTTATCATTCTACAGATTTACTTATTCTGTTGGTGTTCTTGATAAACATGTTGGAACATATGTTGAAACATCTGTCTTTCTGCAGTTACTGATATCTTTGGAAATGAGTCTGCTGTTTTGTTCTTTGTTTAATAATTATGCAGAACAATGTATTGATATGTGTTAGGACATCTGTTGTCTGCTATGCCAGAATTTCAATTGGTATCAGAGCAGGCATCCTATCTGTTTTTGGATGAGATATTTGGGAGATAATTTTTTGCGTTTAAACAAGGAGGAATTTTGAAGATCAGATCAATAAACTGATACATACTCAAGGGTATTAATGGATGGGATGGATGTTCTGGATCGAAGGTAACAACTTGGTGGTTGTTCATGTTGTTGAGGAGGTTCTACAACAACTGCGGGAGAAATGACTAGTTCTCTTGTTGGGGTGTCTTATAAGATGTTCTGACATATTTTTAGGGTGAGTTGAATTTTTCCTTGGTGGTTCCGCTACATATGTTTCTGATGGAAGAGCTCTGGAATTTATGGAGTTCTAGAGTTGTTACTGAAGACAGATGGTGGAAGATCTCAATCGTCGACCTCTATATTTGAAGATATCTACATCTTTTTATTCCAAAGTCGGGAGCGATGGAATGGAGAGAGTTGTTGGAAGATGTCTGTTATGGTGACTTGGTACTTGGAAGCTTGGTTCCATTGTGCAGTTTGAAGTTAGTTGAAGAGAAGGGGAGTTGAGATTAGGTTTATCAAGTTCTTGCTCTAGGGATTTGATAAATTATTGATCAACTAAGTTGTCAAAGATACTTGAGAATTCTCTCAAGTCCACTCATAAAGGCTTCTCAGCCGTGCATCTAGAGTCTTCTAGTTATTCTTCTGACTAGAGGGTGTTTCTATGAAATATAAACCTGAAGAAAGTGGAGTTGATTTATTTTCATTAGCCAAAACTGCAAGGAAGGATTCATCTCTCTTAATCCTAAGGGTGGATCCAATCTGAATGGAGATTTCAGAACTATTGAGGTAAATAGGGTTCGTTCAGAGAGAATCTTAGTCAAGGGTGGAAGCCTTGGTATCTCAACACTTTGTTTGTCAAAGAAGATACTTGCAAAAGATTGAATACTTGATAAGTGTTCATGGAGTGATCTGTTGGAGCATGCCTTCAACAGTGAAGTAGGGTTATTGAACAAGGATTTAAGATCAATTGCTATTTGTGATATTCAAAGTATTTAATTGATTATCCTTGTATGTGAAGTTCAAGATTGCTGATGTTCAACACGATGTTGGAACATCTCTTCATCTGGTTTGTGCAGAATCATGGGAGGGGTACTGCATAAGCTTTTGGATCTATTTCTCTTAGGTGTTGACCTAAGAATCTGCTTCAGTGTGGTGTGGCAGAAGCATCTAATCTCTGGAGAGTTTCCTGGCAAGAAACTGGTATTGACAATGGTGATGTTGAAGATGAAGAAGAAGACATCATAATCTTGATGGTTATTTCTTGGATCATTTTATTTCTGGTCTAGGTGCATTGGAGTACTTTGTCGTGCTCATCATGGAGGTCAAGGATAGGTGGAAATATCCGTGACATCTTGAAGACTGCTCTACAAAGGGAAAAGTGGAATTTTCTTGGTATAGCTATGGTGTAGTCTAGGACTACTTATCATCTGAAGAATCAGACGTGGCAGGTGTGAGTTCTTTGGAGTTTCAAAGCAGATATTCATCAAGGTGTGAGCTTGAATGGAATACCTGTGACATAATCAAGCAGGATGGAGGTTGTCTACTTAAACTTGGTTGTTGAATCAAGTCTATGAGAGCATGGAACTCTTGTTCTGTTAAAGGGAGGAGGTTCTTCTAAGTGGCAGAAGGAGGAGCTGAATTCAGCAGCTAGATGTTGTATCAGAAGGTTCTGAAATCAAGCTTAACATCATGATATCAGCTGGTAATGTGGCACATCAGCTTAAGATAAGTTGATCTACAGGAGAATGGAAGTTATGAATGCTTCAAAAAGGTTTATCTCAAGGAACATGGAGGTCTATACATGAGAATTCAAGAGGAATTCGTGTGGTGTATAGATGGGTTCAAGAAGAGAGGGATCAATGGCGATTTTGGTCTCAATCCAAGAGTTTGTTGATTTAGGATAGTGATCCTAATGTGACCTCACGGGAAGCATGATGGTGTTCATGTGTGAGTCATTATTATTCCTTGTTAGAAGGAACAATAGTACAAAGATGATTGTGTTTAGTAGGTGTGTTGAACAGAGGGTGCGCTCTTGAAGACATGAAGATGTGTCTTATGTTTTCCATTCATCAACATAAGTGTTCATTTGAGGAGCACTAATTATCTTAGATAGGGAGAGTTTCTCCTTGATCTAAGAAGTATTACTGCAGGGGTGCAGTTCTGAATCCAATTTGTTTGGAGGTCAAGCAAACTATGATTATTTTGAAGATGAGATGTCAAGAAGGATGTTTTGACATTTTACTGATGTTGCAGGCTATGGGGGTATTGATCAATATATAAGTTTTTGGTAGACAATGTCTGACATGATGTTAGGACATTGTTAAGAACATGCTTTTAAAAGTAACTGGTCTTTTGGTCGGTGTGCCTTGGATAGTGGAGAACATGCGCGTGCAAAACATGTTCATCGTTACTTGCATTATTTTTGGACGGTTTTCCTTGAAGATGAAATAGTCAAAGCATTCTTGGTTGGTGCGCATTTGTTCTAGTGAAGTTACATCCTTTGATTAATGATTTCATTGAATGGACCATCGTTATTTTCAATGGTTCGTTACATTAGAAGGAAATTTCTCTGGTATTTAAGGGAGTCCTTGGATGAGTCTGTCTCAGGCTATGTTATCTTTGTTCCACATGTCTTTGGTTCGAGTCTAGATTAGTATTGGTTGGGTATGGGAATGTCTTGGCTATTTTTGCCAATTTTTGGCTAAAAATGGGGAGTGTGTTTGATAGGAGTGTCCAGTGTTCTTACGTTTCAGACTTCTTTCTTGTTACTTTAGGAGTCTCGTCTTCCGGACCTTTTTTAACTTCACTCACCCTGGGAGTTTTCTTCCTCTCTAGTGGGGTTATACAGACTAATAGGAAAGAGGGAGTTTGTGTTATCTTTCTCCTCGTGTACACCAACATGAATTCGGTATGCACAGTATTCCAATCATAACCACCACTCAGACTAAAGATTAAAATAAACTCAGGAGCATCCTGGGATTATTGTTCAAAAGGAGTTTTAGGCAAAATTTGTCAAAAGGGGGAGATTGAAAGCTCCTATGGTTTGAAAAAATTTTGGTAAAACATATTGTTGATAAGTGTAACACCCCAAAATTTGCCTCATTGTTTTTAGCTAACTGGCTTTTGTTTCTTTGCATTTCTTGCATTAGCATTTATGCATAGCATGGGTTCTTAGCATGAGATCAAGGTACTTGGTTCATCTCAAAGGAGTCTCAAGCCTCAAGGTGGTTTGAGGGGTTCATCATATCTTCATAAGATCAAGAATGGCAAAGGATTTCAAGTGAATCTTTCCCTCCTAACCAGAGGGACCAAATTAGGGTTTTGGTTCAAAGGACTTCTTGAGAAGACTTTGTGGATTCAAGCATGTTCTTATGGTATTCCATATGCTCACAAGTGTTCATGGATAGAGACTTGGCTAGTGGTTCATTGTGGAAGATGTTCAGTGGATCAGTTACTTGTGAAGTAAGCAAAAGTCAACTGTGAGGAGGAAAGTCAACCATGGGTTTTCAAGGGTTCAAATCATGTTTCCCAAGTCCATGTACCTTTATTTGGTCAAGGAATAGCATGGATGACATCATTCATCAAGAATCAAGGGTTTGTACAAAAGCTACTAAATTTGGAAAATGACATATAATGAGAAGTTTCCATTTTTGGCAAGTTTTTTCACCACATTCAACTTGACTTTTCATCATCAAAGAAGCCTCAAATGAATTTTCCTCAAACATGAAAGTTGAAGATATTTTTCTCCCCTTTCCAACAAGTACTATAACATCTCCATATCATTTGTAGAACTCAAGTTATGGCTAAGGCAAGGCAAGGTGTTTTTAGGGTTCTTCATATGTATCAATTTTTCCACCATTTGTATTTTGGTTCCAATTGACTTGTAATGACTTTTATTGGTTCATGTCACATTACAACATTAAAGTACAAGCCATGAGGACCATTTTTAACCCTTGAAGCAAGTGAATTCGTGCCATATTTCTCACTTATTACACAAAATGCAAATTAGCAAGATGGATTAAAACTCACAAACCAATCAACCACAAGGCCCAATTTCAATTCCATTGTGATTAGCAAGTGGAATGTGAGTGATTCATGATGAAAAGAAGGCCTTGGCACATGTGGATTAGTGGAATCAACACAAAGTGCAAATTTGCATAAACCATCCAATTTCATTAACCAAGGGATTAATCAAATTTTAATTATGATCAGAGGTCTAATGAGGTGTATATAAGCTAACTCACACGCACCAAATTAGGTCATACACTCATTTCTTCTCAGAATTCATTTTTCACTCCAAACTTTCTCTCATTCGAAACTCCTTTCTCCTAGGGTTTCAGTGAGATTTCTTCCTATATTTGTGATCAACACACTCCTTAGAACAAGAATCGTCCATCATTTGAAGCTCTGAGCAAGGTTTTCATCAAGTTGATTTCAAGAGGGTTCAAGTTCGAAATCCTAGATCTAGCCAGATTCAAGTCTCTATTTGCATTTATTTTGCAAATAGAGCTCAAAAGAGGAAGATCTACAGCTTTTGGAAGGAGTTCTTGGTGTATTTCAAGCTCTACAGATCTCAGGTAAGCTTGCTTTTCATGGTCGTATAACTGGAATTTTAAGTGTGCATGATGATCTATGAAGTTCACTGATGATGCTGATCTATTTTGTTTTGAGTTTGGACGTGTGGATTACCTGAATTTTGAGATTTAAGTTTTTGGATCTAAACTTATTGTCTTCGATTTGGTTTATTCGTGCATGATCTACTGATTTAAATGTGATATTTGAGATCCTCATGAAAAACTGAGTGGAACTGTACCCTTGTTTATGATTTCTGGAAAATATTTGATGGATCTCCGTTTGGTGTTGCCGGAGAAGACGACCGGAGCTAGGGCTCCGGCGTCTGGTTCATTTGCAGGTGAGGAAGAAAGAAGACACAATCCTGGCCGTTCGTGATGTTGATCTGATGGTCCACATTTTGCCACCGCATTTAATTTTCTTAAGTTTATTTTAATGTATGTGTGTGCTATTCCATGGTTACTACCATGTACCACAGATCTGGATCACTCATCTTGTATAATTTTTTATTGTTTGATTGATTTGTATGCGTTAGATGAATTTGATGGTTATTAACATGCCAGCGCATTAAAATTTACATGTGCCTCTCACGTGTTTTCTATTTAAATCAGATCATGTTGATTATGTGTCTCCCTATGTTATTTATCATGTATGCGAAATCTGAGCCCTTCATCTGGCATAATATTGATTTGTTGACTTGTTGTTATGCGTGAGATTGATCCAAGGGTTGGTATGAAGTCAAGATGTTTGACTGGGTCCATTTCTTTTTTTGTTTGGCTGCGCTGAATACTTTAGTGGACCGGGCTTGCTTTTCCACCCCCTCCTTCAGCCCATTTAATGTTTTCAACATGGATTGTTACTTGTTGCACCCCTGGCTTCATTTTATTTTCATTTTATTTTATTTAATTGTTGCATTTTGATTTTTATTTTTTAAAAATAGTTTGATGCATCCAAAAATTACCAAAAAATTCATGAAGCATGTTTAGGTTTTTATAAAATTTTGGAAAATTTTTATTTTCCTTTTTTATGTTATTTTGTGCATCTGAATTAATTGTTTAATTAATTTCATTTTGGATTGTTTCATGTATGCACACCCTGCCTTGTTGATTTTTGCTCTCATCATCTATGCATGATTTGCATCTCATTCTTTTTGCATTTGTTAGAGGACATGTTGAGGTTCCTAAAAATATTTTTCTCATATTTTTAAACTCTTTGCATATAACATTTTAGTCCCTCTCCTTTGCATATTGATTCATGGTTCCTATGTGATCTTTGCTTATTTGTTTGAGGTGCTTAACTTATGAATTTTTGTGAGATATTTTGACATGTGATTGGGTTCTGACTTAGGTCATTTTAGTTTTAATCTCACAATTTTTTAATGTCATTTGATATATGTTTGTTTATTTGTGCTTAAATGACTTATGCATGATTATATCTTGACATCTCTTTACACAAGTTGACTTGCCATGCCTATTTGCTTGAGTTTCTTCTTGATTCTTTGCATGTGCATTTGATATAATGTTTACCCCTGGTTGAGATCCCGTGTGACCAAATTTTTCCATTTGTGGATCATGTTTGAATCATGTTTGGTTTATGGTAAGTAATTGGACTTTGAGTTTCCATTTGTGGATTACTTTGGTGCATGTCTTGAAGGTGTTACTTGATGTTTGGACATGTATGACTTAAGTTTGGTTTTAATATGATATTGATGCATTTGATACTGCCCCTTGAGTTCCTTACTTGGTTTTCATTTCACTTGAGCATAGTTAAATGCATTTGGTTTGAATTGTATGATAAACATCATTACCATTTGCTTTGTAACTTCTTTGGATCATAATGCTTCATGATATGAATCACTTTTGAATATGTGAATTATTGATGATAATATGATCTTGGTTCTGACTTGTTTTCATCTTCATCTTATCTTTCTCATTCCATTTTGATATGAAGTCCATGTATGTTTAATTGTGCATTTCATATAAGTATGCTTGCATTTTTTTCATGATTATCTTTGCATGCTTACTTGAGATTGTTTTACATTGATCTTTGAAACATTTTTGATGATTTGGGTTGGAAATTTATGATGTGATGTGCTTGCTGCCATTTATTGTATCTCATCTTCTCCTTCTCTTTCTCATTTCTTCTCTTTCACTTTCTTCCTCCCATGGATCTCAAGACTTGTTTAAGTCTTGGATCCTTTACCTTTAGAGCTACCTAGTCCAACTTAATTTTTGATTAAGCTTAGAGTAGGATTAGCATTAGATTTTAGGTAGTCGTCTCTCCTAAGCCTCACTAACCATAGGTTACCCATGCATGATAACATTAGGACTCTTAGTTTCCCTTCTAGAGTTTCCTTTGTGTCTTCTCTCTTCTCATCTCAAAACTTCTTGAAAACACTTAATAAAGATAAAGTGTATTGTGCATGAGGCTTAAGCATGGGGAATGAGAAATGAGGGGCTTCCTCTCATCTTTCTAGAGTGCTTAGCGGGCGTTCGGTCTTGGGACGATTCGTTAAGTATTCGTCCCTGTGCCCTAGACTTTAGTGCAATGCAAGTTATGAACTAACTTAAGAAGAAAGCACTTCTGTCTAAAAAACACCAAACAAATTCAAATATTTTTATCCTTCGGGATTGCTGGGTTTCAAATCTCATTTTTAGAAAAGAGCACGTCGCTCACTTAAAAAACACTTACCCATTCGTGGTCGTACTCACGAACTACATTAGCTCTGATTCCTCTCTCTCGTCCGATTGAGGATATGTAGGCACAAGACAACGATTGTCTTGGCGAGCAACCTTCCCCCACAGTTCCCGTCCGAATTACGTTGACTCTGACTTTCCCATTGTCTTGAGGGAGTACGTAGGCCTAGGGCATCGAATATGTCCTACCAAGTCCGTCTTAGTCACCCCATCCCCGTTTTCTTTTACAGCCATAGATAGTAGGACAGCTCACCCTCCGTTTAGACAACAAGCGTGGATCCTATCGAGTACGATGGATGCGTGGGGTGCTAACACCTTCCCCTCGCATAACCGACTCCCGAACCCGGGCTATGGTTGCGATGACCATGTCTTTCCCCCTTTCTCTTCAGGTTTATGCAGTGTTTCCTTTCCCTCTCTCGGGATAAATACATATTGTTGACGACTCTGTGTTTACTGCGCCACTCTCGCGTTTGTACCGTTGGATGCGAATCTTTCGGGAGCGACAACTGGGGACTCTGCTGGGGACTCTGGTTGACCTCTTGCTGGTCCATCCCCTTTAGTGAATCGATCCTAGCGCTTGGTTGTTTTTTTTGTTGGGTGTTTATTTGTTGTGCTTTATTATGTTGTATATTTCTGTTTTACAGCTTTTACTGCATTGCATCTCATTTTATCACTGTCATACTGGATATTGCTGTGTTGTGCTAGCTGGTTTCTGTTTGGCAGGTTGGGTTGTTCTAAGAGATAAGCCCAATACCCAGGCTTGAGTACACCCTAGGACTAGAGTGGAGAGTAGTGGGACCTACGTGCCCGCTTGGTACGTTTGTGTGTTCACGAAATTCACAACCAGACGAGGCTATCTTTGGACGCATTCTGACGTGTGTGTCTTGCGCATGTTAGGGTGTTGATCTAGAGAGCTATCGACTCTGGTGACCGTTTCTCCAATACCTCAGTTGCGTCTCTCCTCCCGAGATGTGACAGTGGCAGACCACGTTCCGTGGCAAACCCATTGCACATTCTCGATCCGAGGACCCAATGCTGAGGGACTCGCATAGGATGACCTTATTTTTTAGGGGAATCAGTTGAGGCCTCCTCGATTAATGATGATGCCAAACCAGAAATGGTGAACGTATCATCATTGTTCGACCTGAGAGCCCGGGATATTGAGGATCCTCGCCTTTCTAGAACCCACATGTGAGATGGGATGGGTGTTTGCAGGTCTGCATGAAACCGAAACCTTCAACCTACCCGGTTTTTTGGATTTCTCATCAGTGTTTGATTATCTGGGTTTCTGGTTATCTCAGTGGTTCGGTATTATGGAATTCTAGTTTTCTAGGTTGTGGTTCTCGTTCAGCTAACGGCACAACACATCCAGCAGTGATGCCTTGATCCCATGCTTGCATGTGCATATCATTTTTCTTGCATTCTAACATGTTTGACATTTTCAGGGCTTGCATCTTACTCTTGATTCCGGTTTTCTGAGGTTGCCTTAGCATGGATGTCCAGAGAAAGAAGACTGTTACTTACTCGTTCCCAGACCCGACCTTGACGTTGATTCATAAGCTGATTAGTATGGCTGGTCCCGGAGTTCGTACAGAGTTCAGTGGAGAGTATGGGAGACTTCTGAAGTTTGTCTACAATATCTCCAAGTATGAGAAGGATGCCATTCATACACTTCTTCAGTTCTATGATCCGTCTTTGCGTTGCTTCACTTTCCCAAACTATATCTTGGCTCCAACGTTGGAGGAGTTCTCATTTATTTTGGGAATCCCCATCAGGCATGACATAGTATTCTTTTCTGAAGAACGTCCCGGGATAAAAGAAATGGCCATTGCTCTTCATATTGGTGAATCTGTTCTGAGCAATAATATTGTGGAGAAATAAGGAGCTAAGGGTTTCTTATTGAAGTTCTTGTTTGATCAAGCTTGCATACATGTTAAAGAGAAGAATTAGACTGCTTTCCAAGCTATTCTGGCTATGTGCATCTATGGGATTATCCTGTTTCCCAATGTTCCTGATCTGGTAGATATGCATGCTGTTAGGATCTTTATTTCAAAGAATCCTATACCTACCTTGCTAGGTGATGTGTATCACTCAGTCCACTACAAGAATGAAAATAGGCGTGGAAAAACTGCGAGTTGCTGTGCACCACTCTTATCTACTTGGTTTCTGAGTCATCTCCCCGAAGCTGGCGCTTTCGTTGATACGAGAGATTCTCTGAAGTGGTCAAAGAGGTTAATGGGCTTGAATGCTGACAACATTGTTTGGTTCAACCATGACTTGCTAGGGATGGAGATTATTTGCAAGTGCGGAGAATTTCCTAATGTACCCTTGATAGGGAGAAGAGGTGGAATTAACTATAATCCTTCCCTTGTTATCAGGCAGTTTGGTTATCCTTTGAGAGGTCCACTTGAAGAGCGAGATATCAGAGAGTCCTTATTCTTCAATGGTACTGGGGATCAAGAGATGATAAGGAAGATTGTGAATGCTTGGAAGCAGGTGACCAAGAAAGGAAAAACTTCATTCGGGAAATGTAATAATCGGGCTTTTCCTTCCTATGAAGAGTGGATTAAGAAAAGAGCATAAGAGGAGCTTCTTCCCTTCCCGGTGGAACTACCTTTGTATCCTTTGATGATCAAGGCTCCCACGACTGTTGATATAGAGAAGTATGATAAGTTATGGGCTGAGAAGGAGAAACTCTGAGAGGAGAATCGTGAGCTAGGCAGAGAGGTTGGTCAGTTGAAGCACGAAAAAGGCGAAGCTATCCATGTTGCCAGGTTGAAATCAGAACTTTTGGATGTAAAGGAGAAAGAATTGTCTAAAGAAGCCACAACCAGAGAGAAAATGGCTGAAGCATTGAAAAGTGTTAGCAAGGCCCTTTCATCCAAAAAGAAAGAGTTAGCTTATGCTATGTTAAGAATTTACAGGTTCAGTGACCGTCGGAATACAGCAATTACTGCCAACAGGTTGAAAGAAGACAAGTATCTGGAGCAGATTAAAGGTTTGAAGACAGAGCTTCGGAAAAAGGATAAGGAGATTTTATCAGGGATCTTTGAGAGGAGAGCAGTTGAGGAAAATCTCAAGGAAACCATGGCAGATATGGAACAACTGAAGATCCAAGCCGAAGTGAAAAGAGCCAGGAGCGAAGGTCCAAGTTCAGGTGGAGCTTCTGGAGAAGATGATTGGGAGTTGCATAGTTGTTATTTAACAGGGATCTTGCACAGGAGGGATCTTTTGATTCAGGAGTTGATTCAGAGACCAGAGCATTCTAATACTAAGAAGCTTCTTAAGGAAGTGCAGAGTTGGTGCAAAAAGAATGACGAATGGGGAATTCTAGCACGACTGAGTCTTGATGATATGCCTTAGTTTCCTTGCTGCTGTTTTCTTTGTATTTCTGGGATCACCGCCAGGCTTGTTGGTTGGGGTCTTTGTTTATGCTTATTCAGACTTGTGTTGTAACAGATGCTTACTCTCTTTATATGATCAGGAATTCAGTGCTCTTCTGTTGTTAAAACTGGAATCAAGGGATATATTACTTTGATAATGTTCATACATGTTTGCATTTGCATAATCATCTCATTTTTGCATTGCAGGTTATCTTGGATTCTCTGGTTTTCTTATGCTCTCTCTTTTTGACAGTCAGGATTGATAAACCAACTCATCGGTACTCTACCAGGCTTAATCAAAGCAGAGTGATGGACAAAGTTTAGGCAGACATGGCAGCTATGCAAGCTCGCATCGATCAATTCATGAAGATGATGCAGGGTGTGATGCAGAGTCAGAATGAATTCAGAACTCTAGTTCATCTTTTGGTGTCGCAGATTGATGAAAATGGTATTTTACATGGTGGTCTTCTTAATCGTGTTATTCCTCCAGGCGGAGGTGGTGCCGGTATCAACATTCCTATCCCTGGTACTGGTGAGACAGGGTGGTATTCCTTCAGTGGTTGGAGAAGGAAGCACTGTTCGAGCTATCCATGGCCATCGTATTGATGATCAACAGGATGATGTTTTTTCAGTCAGAAGCTTGGATGCTGGTCTTCCTGTGGTCAGTGATGAGAGGATTCGTTTAATCGAGGCACAATTGAAAGGGGTTATGAAACAGGATGATCTGGGAATAAATTTGGATGACCTAGGGTTGGTCCCTGATATTGTCATTCCGCACAAGATTCAGATTCCTACACTGGAGAAGTATAATGGTTCTACCTGCCCGAGAACTCATGTAAAGGCTTATACCAGGAAGATGGCTGCCCATGCCAAGGACGAGAAGCTAATGATGCACTTTTTCCAAGACAGCCTGTCCGGCGCGTCTTTGGAATGGTACATGGCGCTGGAAAGTAGAGATGTTCGTACTTGGAGAGAGCTAGCTGCAGCTTTTATCAAGCATTACCAGTACAACACAGACATGGCTCCCAACCGACCTCAGCTGTTGAGCATGTCCCAGAAAAATGATGAAAGTTTCAAAGAATACGCGCAAAGGTGGCGTGAATTGGCGGCCAGGGTACAACCACCAATGCTGGAAAAAGAGATGTTGGACATGTTTATAGACACACTGCCTAAGCACTATTATGAAAAGCTGTTGCCTTGTCCACTAGGCAAGTTTGCAGATGTGATTGCTATCAGACAGAAGGTAGAGGTTGGAATTAAGGCTGGAAAAGTTTCTAGTGGTGACGGATTGTCCTCCGGGCATGGAAAGAAGCCTTTTGATGGTTATAAGAAGAAAGGAGAGGCCAATGCTGTATAATCCCACAGGAGAAAAGGGAAACAACGTCAGAGCAATAATCAACAAGTAGCATCGGTAACTATCCCAGCAACGTTACCTCCACCACAGCAACAAAGGAATAATGCTAATCAGAACAGGCAGCAGAGCCAGTATCAGAACAGACAAAGGAATGCAGAGAGGAATTTTGATCAACCACCAATGTCATATGCACAATTGTTGCAACATTTGCTGCAGTTGCGTCTAGTTGAGCTCCGTACCTTGGCTCCACCAACAAGGGAACTCCCACGAGGCTACGATGCTAACGCACACTGCGATTTTCACTCTGGTGCTCCGGGGCACACTGTGGAGAAGTGTAGGGCATTTCATCACAAGGTACAAGACCTTGTAGACTCCAAGGCTATCAATTTCTCAAATGTTGGGCCCAATGTTATTCAAAATCCGATGCCTGACCACAATGGGCCGAGGGTGAATGCTATAATTGAGGAAGGTGAAGCTTTGAATCTGATCATGGATGTTGAGGAGCTGAAGACTCCACTGGCTGTGGTTAAGAACAGGTTATTGAAGGGCGGCGTCTATCCGAGTTGTGATGAGAACTGCTCAGTTTGTTTGGCGAATGATAATGGTTGTGATTCGTTGAAGATGGGTATCCAAAATCTGATTGATGAGGGTTGTTTACAGTTTGATCGGTGTAATCAACAAGAAGAGGTTGTTAGTGAGAAGGTTGCTACTATCACCATTCCGTTCAGAACAATTACTATTTCTGGTCCGGCAAGGCCACCTCCAGTTATTATCACAAGGGCTGGACCCATTCCGTATGAAAGTTCTAAGGCTATTCCTTGGAATTACGGCACAGAGGTGTTTGTCAATGGACAAAAGCAGGAATTAATGACTACTTCACCAGTGAGTTCTAGTCCTGAGGTTAAGGTTGAGACTGATGCTATAACAAGAAGTGGTAGAGTGCTTACTCCTGTTAATGATCAACCCACTACTTCAAGTCAAGATAAGGTAAAACAGGTAGCTGATGGTTCTGTTCAGACTCCAGTGGTTATTGATTCTACAGTAAAGCGGGTTGATGATGCTTTTTCTGAAAATGTAGAGGAGTTTATGAGACTCATCCGGAAAAGTGATTACAAGATCGTGAACCAGCTACATCAGACCCCGTCCAAGATCTCTATTCTGTCTTTGCTATTGTGTTCTGATGCTCACAGGAATGCTCTTCTGAAGGTTTTGAATGCAGCCTATGTTCCTCAAGAGATTTTTGTTAACCAGCTAGAAGGGGTTGTAGCACATGTGAATGCGGGTAATGGCTTGGGTTTTACAGATCTTGATTTGACTCCTGCTGGGAGGAATCATAACCATGCCCTGCATATTTTGATTGAGTGCCGTGGTTCATTGATGTCACATGTGTTAGTTGATACTGGATCATCATTGAATGTATTGCCAAAGAAAGCATTAATGAAGTTGGATACCAGGGGACTTATTTGTACACCAAGCGACTTGGTGGTGCGAGCTTTTGACGGCTCGAAGAGATCTGTCTTTGGTGAGATTGTGCTTCCGATCAAGGTTGGGCCAGAAATTTTTGATGCAACGTTCTATATAATGGATATTCAGCCAGTGTACAGCTGTTTGTTGGGTCGTCCTTGGATCCATGGTGTAGGCACTGTAACCTCCACTTTGCATCAAAAGCTAAAATACATGGTTGATGGCCACGTAGTGACGGTGTGCGGGGAGGAGGATATAATGATTAGTCAGCTGTCAACCTTCAAATACGTGGAAGTGGATGGTGAAATTCATGAGACGTTGTGTCAGAGGTTTGAGAAGGTGAAGGTTTCTGAAGAGGTTGTCCAGTCTGAAGCTATAGAGCAGCCTGCAGTGGCAGATCAGCCTGAAGTTTCTATGTCTTCGTTTAAAGACGCCAAAGTTGTGGTTGAAGCTGGTGGCTCACAGAGGTGGGGCCAAGTGGTTGAAGTTCAGGAGAAGAGGGATACCTATGGATTAGGGTACAAACCACCTAGGCGTCAGGAAGAGCCTCCGAAGTTCTATGGCCCAGTCCGTTTCACTAGTGCCGGTGTTTTCTTCGACAGAGTTAATGCCATTGAGGAAGAAGGGGACAGTGATTGTGACATGGATAGCTGGATCCGCCCTTGCGTCTCAGGAGAAAGTCTGTGCAACTGGTCTTCTAAAAAAGTCATTCAAGTGACTGGCTTCGAGTAATTGCTTTGTTTTCCTATTATGTTAATCCTGCGTTCTTCCCAAGACGTAGTGATTTTGTTTGTAGGGCTTTTAACTGTTGCATGTTTTGCTTTATCATCAATAAATGACTTTTCACACTCAAATATTTTGATCTCTGTCTTTCTGTTTTTATTTTTATGCATTAAAAACCCACATCAAAATGGCAATGTGTTTCTTTTGTTGCATACATAATAAAACATACCTCATCAATCATACAGGTATTTTTGTTCAGATGACACCAATCATGACTCAGCTATAGCTCGGTATGACTTTCACAATCCAATCTATCAGGCTGAAGAAGAGACTGACGAAGATTGTGAACTGCCCGAAGAGTTAGCCAGATTGTTGAAGCAAGAGGAGAGAGACATCCTACCTCATCAGGAGGAAATTGAGATTGTGAATCTGGGAACCGAGGACGCCAGAAAGGAAGTAAGGATAGGGGCTGCATTGGAAGACAATGTCAAGGGAAGATTAATTGAAATGCTTCGTGAGTATGTGCACATCTTCGCCTGGTCTTACCAAGACATGCCTGGGCTCGATACTGATATTGTTGTACACCGGCTACCACTTAAAGAAGGTTGTGCTCCGGTCAAGCAAAAGTTTAGAAGAACTAAACCGGAGATGTCTGTCAAAATCAAAGAAGAGGTTCAAAAATAGCTAGATGCCGGTTTTCTTGCCGTAACAAATTATCCTCCATGGGTTGCTAACATCGTGCCTGTACCTAAGAAGGATGGGAAGGTCAGGATGTGTGTTGATTATAAGGATTTGAACAGAGCAAGCCTAAAGGATGATTTCCCGCTCCCTCACATTGACGTGTTAGTTGACAATACCGCTCAGTATTCGGTGTTTTCCTTCATGGATGGCTTCTCTGGGTATAACCAAATCAAGATGGCCCAGAGGACATGGAGAAGACAACATTCATAACACCGTGGGGAACTTTCTGCTACAAAGTGATTCCCTTTGGATTGAAAAATGCAGGGGCAACCTATCAGCGGGCGATGGTGACTCTCTTTCATGATATGATTCACAAAGAGATTGAGGTCTATGTTGATGACATGATTGCGAAGTCACAGACGGAAGAAGAACATTTGGTAAATCTTCAGAAGTTATTTGAAAGATTGAGGAAATTCAGACTGAGGTTGAATCCAAACAAATGCACCTTCGGGGTGAGATCAGGAAAGTTGCTGGGGTTCATTGTTAGTGAAAAGGGTATCGAGGTTGATCCTACAAAGGTAAAAGCCATACAAGAAATGCATGTGCCGAGAACAGAAAAAGAGGTTCGTGGTTTCTTGGGGAGATTAAACTACATTGCTAGGTTCATCTCGCACCTCACAGCCACGTGTGAACCAATCTTCAAGTTGCTAAGAAAAGATCAAGCGGTCAGGTGGAATGAAAATTGTCAAAAGGCATTTGAAAATATTAAAGAATATTTGCAGGAACCTCTAATCCTTATGCCACCAATGCCAGGAAGGCCTTTGATTATGTATCTCACGGTTCTTGAGAATTTAATGGGTTGTGTGCTCGGTCAACAAGACGGGTCAGGTAGAAAATAGCACGCCATCTACTACTTGAGTAAAAAGTTTACTGATTGCGAGTCAAGGTACTCGATGCTGGAGAAAACATGTTGCGCACTCGCTTGGGCCGCTAAGCGTTTGAAGCAGTATATGTTAAACCACACAACCCTATTGATTTCGAAGATGGATCCAATCAAGTATGTGTTTGAGAAGCAAGCACTTTCTGGTAGAATAGCCCGTTGGCAGATGGTTCTGACAGAATACGATATTCAGTATGTTTCCCAAAAGGCCATTAAGGGAAGTGTTTTGTCAGAATATCTTGCCGAACAGCCAATTGAGGATTATCAACCGATGAAGTTTGAATTTTCGGATGAGCATATCATGTATCTGAAGATGAAGGATTGCGAAGAACCTTTGCCTGATGAAGAACCTGAGATTGGATCTCAGTGGAAGATGGTTTTTTGATGGGGCTGTTAATTCATATGGTAACGGAATCGGGGCAGTCATTACGACTCCACAGGGTTCTCATATACCCTTCACTGCCCGATTAGCGTTCATATGCCCCAACAATGAGGCAGAGTATGAAGCATGCATCATGGGGTTAGAAGAAGCAATTGATTTGAGAATAAAGAACCTCGATGTTTATGGTGATTCTGCGTTGGTGGTTAACCAGATTACAGGTGAATGGGAGACTCGTCAAGCGAATCTTGTTCCATATAACAACTATGCCAGAAGCTTGTTACCTTTCTTTGATAGAGTGGACTTCCATCACATTCCCCGGGTTGAGAATCAGATGGCTGATGCGTTGGCAACGTTGTCATCAATGTATCAAGTGAATCGTTGGAATGAAACTCCTTCAATCAGAATCATGCGCTTGGACATACCTGTTTTTGTATTTGCAGTTGAAGGGGTATCAGATGGCAAGCCTTGGTATCATGACATCAAAGTCTTTTTGAAGAGTCAGGAATACCCAGTTGGGGCATCTTCCAGGGATAAAAAGACATTGAGGAGGTTATCAGGAAACTTCTTTTTGAATAAGGACGATGTGTTATACAAGAGAAACTTTGACATGGTCTTGCTACGTTGTGTTGATGAGCACGAGGCAGGCCTGTTAATGGAAGAGGTTCATGAAGGTTCCTTCGGTACTCATGCCAATGGGCATACTATGGTAAGAAAATTGTTGAGAGCGGAGTATTATTGGATGACTATGGAGTCTGATTGTTTTAAATATGCCCGAAAATGTCATAAATGCTAGATTTATGCTGACAAGGTGCACGTACCGCCTACTCCTCTGAATGTTTTGTCGTCACCTTGGCCTTTTGCCATGTGGGGCATTGATATGATTGGGAAGATTGAGCCAACTACTTCGAATGGACATGGTTTTATCCTGGTGGCTATTGATTATTTCATGAAGTAGGTGGAAGCAGCATCGTATGCCAACGTCACTAGACAAGTGGTAGCTCGGTTTATTAAGAAGGACATCATTTGCCGGTATGGAGTCCCGGAGAGAATCATTACTGATAATGGTTCAAATTTGAACAATAAGATGACTCCCTATCGTCCGAAGATGAATGGGGCTGTTGAAGCGGCTAATAAGAACATTAAGAAGATTGTGCAGAAGATGGTAGTGACGTACAAAGACTGGCATGAGATGTTTCCTTACGCTTTACACAGTTATCATACTTGGGTACGCACATCAACTGGGGCAACTCCTTTCTCACTGGTGTATGGTATGGAAGCAGTTCTGCCATTAGAAGTTGAGATTCCTTCTTTGAGAATTCTGACAGACGTGAAGCTTGATGAAGCTGAGTGGGTGTGTTCCCGGCTGAATGAACTGAACCTCATTGAAGAGAAGAGATTGAAAGCCATTGTGCATGGCCGTTTGTATCAGAGCAGGATGAAAAAAGCATTTGATCAGAAGGTGCGTCCTCGGTATTTTCAAACTGGTGAATTAGTTCTGAAAAGGATCACTCCTCCTCAAACAGATCACAGGGGCAAATGGACTCCAAACTACGAAGGGCCATATGTAGTAAGACAGGTCTTCTCTGGTGGAGCCTTATTACTCTCAACTATGGATGGCGAAGATTTTACGTCCCCTGTGAACGCGGATGTAGTCAAAAAATACTTTGCATAAAAAAGACCTGCTGAACATAAAAAGAAGGTTCAGGCAAAAATGGGGCATCCTGGCGAACCATAAAAAGAAAAGGTTCGGGCAAAAATTAGGGATAAAAAGAAAAAGAAATAAACCCGCAAGGTTGAAAACCTGAAAAGGCAACTTTGGCAAAAAAGGGTATCCCGGTGGATTGAAAACCCGAAAAGGGCGATCCAGGCAAATGTTAGGGATTTAAAAGCAAAGACTACGATCCGCGTTCGATCTGTGAGCGCTATTCACACTTGGAAAATTCAAAGGAAAGGAATCAGTCCAGTCAGTCATCTTCAAAGGCCAAAGCAGCTGCGGATAAATGAGTCATATGGGTTATAGCTGAGTCGAGTCATGGTGGACGTCCGTTCCCCACATTGCCGACATGTGTGTTTTCTTTTACTTTTTGCGCAATTACCTCTTTTCAGGAATTGCTTCCAATTGTAAATGCCTATTTACAGGCCGATCATTCAATAAAGTTTGCATTTCAGTCAAAGAGCTTTTGTTTTTTGTTTTACCTGTTTTGTTTGTGAAAATGTCCGATATTTTTGATAAACATTACATGCTAAATGTTGAGCTTCATGAAACAAGTTGGAAAATAGTGGAAATTGCGTAGGCGTTAGTCACTATGATGATAATCAAAGTAATCATTTTTCCACGTAGACCTTTCTGTTGGTTTTGCAGGATGACAGGTGCACCTCCCTAGTAGAGCTGCTCTCTCCAACTTTGAAGTCTGATCATCCTCAACAGTTTATTACTCTTCCTCATCGGAGTATCGAGGGTCGTCTTCCTCAATAGAGTATAAAGAAGTGATTCCCCAAGCAGAGTTGTTGAGGATAGTTCCCCTCAGCAGGTTATAAGAGGTTTATCCCCAGCCAGAGTTGTGATGTGGCTTATCTTTACTCAGCAGGTAGCCAGAAGTTGTTATTTTTACAGCCTCTCCTGCAGGAGTCTGATAGAGCATCTTCTTTGATCAAATATGGTGTCTCCCCACAGAGTATGGGGCGGTCGTTTTTTCCTCAGCTAGTCAGGAAACATGTGTTTATTCCCTAGCAGAGTGGATGTTGACAACTACTATTTTCCAAGCAGATGTGTCAATGAGGATCGTCCCCCTCAGCAGGATATAAGAGGATCGTCCCCCTCAGCAGGAGTACAGAGGATTGTATACCCAGCCAAAGTTGTGTTTGGATTACTATTCCCCAGCAAGCATTCAGAAGTTGATTGCTCTAAGGTGGATGTTGTTGTATCTCCAGCAGGAGATTTATGGACAAAGATGTTATTATCCCCACAGAGTTCGGGGGTCTACTTTCCTCAGTTGGTTAGAAAGTATAGTCTCACCGACAACGGTTTGATCTAATCCCCAGTAGGGTGAGGGTAAAGTTATTTCCCTAACATCAGATTAAGCTCACCGACATCCCCAAGCAGGGTCTGGCGGTGATTGGTACCCCCAGCAGGTCTTAAGTCCAATCGTTTTTGGCAGGCGTCAAATCCAAGTTCTAAGGTATTTGGTGATCCCCGACGGAGGAGTTTCCATCTTCAGTATTCATCTCCCCCCAGCTGAGTGGGTGTTCTCTCAGAGTTTTGTCCATCTCCAGCAGAGTTGGTGATCTTGATATCTCCCAACAGAGTGGGTTTTCTCTCGGAGCTTTCATCTCCAGCAGAATTTGTGATCAATGTCTTCCTCAGCAGAGTGAAGTCTTTCTCAACAGGGTCTCTTATTTCGGAGGACAATTTATGTTGTCGTCCCCGGTGGAGTTTGCCTTCGCCCTCAGCATTTATTTTGCTGAGGCACCTCTTTTGCATTGCATAAGCATTTTTTGCATGACATCCTCCTAAATGCATATCATTTCGACTTCACGTGGAGCATAACGACAAAATTCAAACATATGCATCTGAAGCATAAGCCAGGTTTGAGTTTTCCTTCGTCAGGAAAATCGGATTTCAGGAGATATCATTCGACTTTACTCCACAAGTGTTGGGTTTAGTCATTCAAAGCAATATTTGACACTTCCTTGCAGAGTTGTTTGCCAGGATCGTTAATCCATGATTTCTTTGTTACCCCTTCGTCCAGGTGGTCCTTTGGTTTATCCCTCAAGGTTTTTACCGTCAGACACTCGTCCGTGTTTCCTTCAGCACTTGTCCGTGTTTAAACCTTTTTGTTTCAATACCCGTCCGTATTGACCTTTTGATGACACTCGTCCGTGTTTCCCTCGGCACCCGTCCGTGTTTTTATGTCTTTTACTCAATACTGTTTTCTAGACACCCATCCGTGTTGCCTTCCATTCCCCAGCGAGATTAATCCCCAGTAAATTTAACCATTTTACACCCGTCCGTGTACCTTTTAAGTACCCGTCCGTATTGAATCTTTTTACACCCATCCGTGTATCTTTCGATACCCGTCCGTATTGAAACCTCTTTACACCCGTCCGTGTACCTTTTCGATACCCGTCCGTATTGAATCTTTTTACACCCGTCCATGTATCTTTCGATACCCGTCCATATTGAAACCTCTTTACACTCGGCCGTGTACCTTTTCGATACCCGTCCGTATTGAATCTTTTTACACCCATCCGTGTATCTTTCGATACCCTTCCGTATTGAAACCTCTTTACACCCGTCTGTGTACCTTTTCGATACCCATCCGTATTGAACCTTTTACACCCGTCCGTGTACCTTTTCGATACCCGTCCGTATTGGAACCTCTTTACACCCGTCCGTGTACCTTTTCGATACTCATCCGTATTGAATCCTTTTACACCCGTCCGTGTACCTTTTCGATACCCGTCCGTATTGAAACTCTTTACACCCGTCCATGTACCTTTTCGATACTCGCCCGTATTGAATCCTTTTACACCCATCCGTGTACCTTTTCGATACCCATTCGTATTGAAACTCTTTACACCCGTCCGTGTACCTTTTCGATACCCATCCGTATTGAATCTGTTTACACCCGTCCGTGTACATTTTCGATACCCGTCCGTATTTAACTCTTTACACCCGTCCGTGCATTTTTTCGATACCCATCCATATTGAACCCTTTTACACCCGTCCGTGTATCCTTTCGATACCCGTCCGTATCTGATATCTTTGATTCCTTGACACCTGTTCGTGTTTATCCCCAGTATAGCTAACACTCGTTTGTGTTTATTTCAAGACTTTTCAATACATCGTATGTATTGATTTCCAACACTCGTCCGTGTTGTGACAGTGCAGCATTTATTGCTTGTTCCCCAGTGGAGTTGTTTATCCTTTGAGGATTGTAAATTTCAGGTTTCTTTTGGTATTCAATCTCTGTGAATCCTTTGAACGCATGACAGCCGTTGCTATCATACCTTCAGGACCAAGTTGATTGAATAGGGGCAGCTGTAACACCCCAAAATTTGCCTCATTGTTTTTAGCTAACTGGCTTTTGTTTCTTTGCATTTCTTACATTAGCATTTGTGCATAGCATGGGTTCTTAGCATGAGATCAAGGTACTTGGTTCATCTCAAAGGAGTCTCAAGCCTCAAGGTGGTTTGAGGGGTTCATCATATCTTCATAAGATCAAGAATGGCAAAGGATTTCAAGTGAATCTTTCCCTCCTAACCAGAGGGACCAAATTAGGGTTTTGGTTCAAAGGACTTCTTGAGAAGACTTTGTGGATTCAAGCATGTTCTTATGGTATTCCATATGCTCACAAGTGTTCATGGATAGAGACTTGGCTAGTGGTTCATTGTGGAAGATGTTCAGTGGGTCAGTTACTTGTGAAGTAAGCAAAAGTCAACTGTAAGGAGGAAAGTCAACCATGGGTTTTCAAGGGTTCAAATCATGTTTCCCAAGTCCAAGTACCTTTATTTGGTCAAGGAATAGCATGGATGGCATCATTCATCAAGAATCAAGGGTTTGTACAAAAGTTACTAAATTTGGAAAATGACTTATAATGAGAAGTTTCCATTTTTGGCAAGTTTTTCCACCACATTCAACTTGAATTTTCATCATCAAAGAAGCCTCAAATGAATTTTCCTCAAACATGAAAGTTGAAGATCTTTTTCTCCCCTTTCCAACAAGTACTAGAACATCTCCATATCATTTGTAGAACTCAAGTTATGGCTAAGGCAAGGCAAGGTGTTTTTAGGGTTCTTCATATGTATCAATTTTTCCACCATTTGCATTTTGGTTCCAATTGACTTGTAATGACTTTTATTGGTTCATGTCACATTACAACATTAAAGTACAAGCCATGAGGACCATTTTTAACCCTTGAAGGAAGTGAATTCGTGCCATATGTGAAAATTAGCAAGATGGATTAAAACTCACAAACCAATCAACCACAAGGCCTAATTTCAATTCCATTGTGATCAGCAAGTGGAATGTGAGTGATTCATGATGAAAAGCATGCCTTGGCACGTGTGGATTAGTGGAATCAACACAAAGTGCAAATTTGCATAAACCATCCAATTTCATTAACCAAGGGATTAATCAAATTTTAATTGTGATCAGAGGTCTAATGAGGTGTATATAAGCTAACTCACACGCACCAAAATAGGTCATGCACTCATTTCTGCTTAGAATTCATTTTTCACTCCAAACTTTCTCTCCTTCGAAACTCCTTTCTCCTAGGGTTTCAGTGAGATTTCTTCCCATATTTGTGATCAACACACTCCTTAGAACAAGAATCGTCCATCATTTTAAGCTCTGAGCAAGGTTTTCATCAAGTTGATTTCAAGAGGGTTCAAGTTCGAAATCCCAGATCTAGCCAGATTCAAGTCTCTATTTGCATTTATTTTGCAAATAGAGCTCAAAAGAGGAAGATCTGCAGCTTTTGGAAGGAGTTCTTGGTGTATTTCAAGCTCTACAGATCTCAGGTAAGCTTGCTTTTCATGGTCGTATAACTGGAATTTTAAGTGTGCATGATGATCTATGAAGTTCACTGATGATGCTGATCTATTTTGTTTTGAGTTTGGACGTGTGGATTGCCTGAATTTTGAGATTTAAGTTTTTGGATCTAAACTTATTGTCTTTGATTTGGTTTATTCGTGCATGATCTATTGATTTAAATGTGATATTTGAGATCCTCATGAAAAACTGAGTGGAACTGTACCCTTGTTTATGATTTCTGGAAAATATTTGGTGGATATCCGTTTGGTGTTGCCGGAGAAGATGACCGGAGCTAGGGCTCCGGCATCTGGTTCATTTGCAGGTGAGGAAGGAAGAAGACACAATCCTGGCCGTTCGTGATGTTGATCTGATGGTCCACGTTTTGCCACCGCATTTAATTTTCTTGAGTTTATTTTAATGTATGTGTGTGCTATTCCATGTTTACTACCATGTACCACAGATCTGGATCACTCATCTTGTATAATTTTTTATTGTTTGATTGATTTGTATGCGTTAGATGAATCTGATGGTTATTAACATGCCAGTGCATTAAAATTTACATGTGCCTCTCACGTGTTTTCTATTTAAATCAGATCATGTTGATTGTGTGTCTCCCCATGTTATTTATCATGTATTCGCAATCTGAGCCCTTCATCTGGCATAATATTGATTTGTTGACTTGTTGTTACGCGTGAGATTTATCCAAGGGTTGGTATGAAGTCAAGATGTTTGACTGGGTCCATTTCTTTTTTTGTTTGGCTGCGCTGAATACTTTAGTGGACTGGGCTTGTTTTTCCCATCCCCTCCTTCAGCCCATTTAATGTTTTCAACATGGATTGTTACTTGTTGCACCCCTGGCTTCATTTTATTTTCATTTTATTTTATTTAATTGTTGCATTTTGATTTTTATTTTTTAAAAATGGTTTGATGCATCCAAAAATTACCAAAAAATTCATGAAGCATTTTTAGGTTTTTATAAAATTTTGACAAATTTTATTTTCCTTTTTTATTTTATTTTATGCATCTGAATTAATTGTTTAATTAATTTCGTTTTGGATTGTTTCATGTATGCACACCCTGCCTTGTTGATTTTTGCTCTCATCACCTATGCATGATTTTCATCTCATTCTTTTTGAATTTGTTAGAGGACATGTTGAGGTTCCTATAAATATTTTTCTCATATTTTTAAACTCTTTGCATATTACATTTTAGTCCCTCTCCTTTGCATATTGATTCATGGTTCCTATGTGATCTTTGCTTAATTGTTTGAGGTACTTAATTTGTGAATTTTTGTGAAATCTTTTGACATGTGATTGGATTCTGACTTAGTTCATTTGAGTTTTAATCTCAAAATTTTTGAATGTCATTTTATATATGTTTGTTTATTTGTGCTTAAATGACTTATGCATGATTATATCTTGACATCTCTTTACACAAGTTGACTTGCCATGCCTATTTGCTTGAGTTTCTTCTTGATTCTTTGCATGTGCATTTGATATGATGTTTAAACCTGGTTGAGATCCCTTGTGACCAAATTTTTCCATTTGTGGATCATGTTTGAATCATGTTTGGTTTGTGGTAAGTAATTGGACTTTGAGTTTCCATTTGTGGATTACTTTGGTGCATGTCTTGAAGGTGTTACTTGATGTTTGGACTTGTATGACTTAAGTTTGGTTTTAATATGATATTGATGCATTTGATACTGCCCCTTGAGTTCCTTACTTGGTTTTCATTTCACTTGAGCATAGTTAAATGCATTTGGTTTGAATTTTATGATAAACATCATTACGATTTGCTTTGTAACTTCTTTGGATCATAATGCTTCATGATATGAATCACTTTTGAATATGTGAATTGTTGATGATAATATGATCTTGGTTCTGACTTGTTTTCATCTTCATCTTATCTTTCTCATTCCATTTTGATATGAAGTCCATGTATGTTTAATTGTGCATTTCATATAAGTATGCTTGCATTTTTTCATGATTATCTTTGCATGCTTACTTGAGATTGTTTTGCATTGATCTTTGAAACATTTTTGATGATTTGGGTTGGACATTTATGATGTGATGTGCTTGCTTCCATTTATTTTATCTCATCTTCTCCTTCTCTTTCTCATTTCTTCTCTTTCACTCTCTTCCTCCCATGGATCTCAAGACTTGTTTAAGTCTTGGATCCTTTCCCTTTAGAGCTACCTAGTCCAACTTAATTTTTGATTAAGCTTGGAGTAGGATTAGCATTAGGTTTTAGGTAGTCGTCTCTCCTAAGCCTCACTAACGATAGGTTACCCATGCATGATAACATTAGGACTCTTAGTTTCCCTTCTAGAGTTTCCTTTGTGTCTTCTCTCTTCTCATCTCAAAACTTCTTGAAAACACTTAATAAAGATAAAGTGTATTGCGCACAAGTCTTAAGCGTGGGGAATGAGAAATGAGGGGCTTCCTCTCATCTTTCTAGAGTGCTTAGCGGGCGTCCTGTCTTGGGACGATTCGTTAAGTATTCGTCCCTGTGCCCTAGACTTTGGTGCAATGCAAGTTATGAACTAACTTAAGAAGAAAACACTTCTGTCTAAAAAACACCAAACAAATTCAAATCTTTTTATCCTTCGGGATTGCTGGGTTTCAAATCTCATTTTTAGAAAAGAGCTCGTCACTCACGTAAAAAACACTTACCCATTCGTGGTCGTACCCACGAACTACATTAGCTCTTGTTAGTTCTTGGATTGGCTGGAATTTTGGTAAAACAAAGTATATTCAATGTTGATGTCAAGGTGCTGATGTTGCAACATTGAAGTCTTAACACTGGGCTGTGTTAAGTATGTATTTGCTGAAGTTGTATGTCTGATGTCACATAGGCGATGTTGTGACATTAGATATGCAGAATTAATAACATCAGGTTGTGATGTTGTTAGGGTTGCATGTTAGCTGGAATTGTGGAGAGCAAGCTGTCTCATTGGATGCGAATATCTTGGGATAGATATTTTCTGCTGCATAGGAGATCTGGTGCAGATTTGTAGGAGATTTAAAAGGTTGAAGATTTAAAAAGATTTTAGGAGAAAATCTGTTTTGAATATTCAGTTTTAAATAACAAATCTGGGAGTTATTGTAGCAGGTCCAAGACCAATTCAAGGAGCTATATAAAGCGCACAAGACCAAAGGAAAAAGTGGACAGAAAACATTCAGAAGATCAGGAGCTGGAGGCTTAGTATCTAGAGTTTGTTTAGAGTGCTTATATTTACACTATTCTAGGGTTTGAATAGGTGTTATGTTTCTGTCCTCTGTAGAAGCTGTGAAGCAATAGAGAGTGGTTGCTTGATCGAAGCTAGGAAGCACGATCAAGGGTACTCAAAGTGGTTTCTTTGAGTGTTTGTAAGGGATTGAGTGGTGTTCTCATACCTAGGTGGTTTCTTAGGTAGGAGGTCATTAGTAGAGTATAAGTTTAGGAGATTGTCAATGGGTTGTTGAGTCTGTAAATTATATCTACAAGTAGTGATTTCCATCCCTGGCTTGGTAGCCCCCAGAGTAGGTTGGTTGTAACCGAACTGGGTGAACAATTCTTCGTGTTGCTATTATTGCTGTCCATAGTGCAGAGTGTGTTGTTGTGACATCGCACCTTAACATCACACGTCTGATACCAGAATTTCAATTGGTATCAGAGCAGGCATCCTATCTGTCTCTGGGTGAGATCTAGGGAAGTTACTTTCTGGTGTAAAGATGGACAAAGAAGTTGGAGGATTTGTCAACAGACCCCCAATTTTGGATGAATCCAATTATGACTATTGGAAGCCAAGGATGACCACTTTATTAAAATCCTTGGACATCAAATTTTGGAAGGCCATTATTAAAGAATGGAAAGCACCTGTTGTGGGTGAGAAAGATGATGCTGGCAAAGATAAAGAAGGCACCTCAAAGCTAAAGCCTGAAGAAGAATGGACCAAGGAAGAAGATGAGCTTGCCCTTGGAAATTCCAAAGCTCTAAATGCAATCTTCAATGGAGTGGATAAGAATATCTTCAGGTTAATCAATACCTGTGAAGTTGCTAAGGAAGCATGGGATATTTTGCAGGCTACACATGAAGGAACATCTAGAGTTAAGATGTCAAGACTTCAGATTTTAACATCAAAATTTGAAAGCCTGAAGATGAAGGATGATGAGACTATCCATGACTTCCATATGAATGTGCTTGAGCTGGCGACTGCATCCAGTGCTCTTGGTGAGAAAATGTCAGATGAAAAGCTTGTAAGGAAGATCCTTAGGTCCCTTCCTAAGAAGTATAAGATGAAGGTTACTACCATTGAAGAATCACAAGACATCAGCAAGATGAGAGTTGATGAGCTCATTGGATCTCTTCAAACTTTTGAGCTTGGGTTGAATGAGGAAGAACCAGAAAAGAAGCCAAAGAGTATAGCCTTGGTGTCAAATGATGAAGAAGTAAAAGGAAAGAGTTCTGAATCCCAGGAGGATCTATCTCAGGCCATAGTTATGTTGGGAAGACAGTTCACCAAAGTGTTCAAGAGAATGAATAATAACTCCAGGCCTAATGTCAAGAACATATCTTCTGACACTAGCAAGTCAAAAGAGAAGGATGAAGAGAAAACTGCCCAAGATAAAGGAGTTCAGTGCTTTGAGTGTAAAGGGTATGGATATGTCAAGAAAGAATGTCCCACATTCTTGAAGAAGCAGAAGAAGGGCATGTCAGTTTCCTGGTCTGACTCTGATAGTGAAAGTGAAGGTGAGTCAGCAAAGCATGTTAGAGCTTTAACAGGAGCTGTTTCTGATGATGATTCTAGTGATGGAGAAATAACCTATAAGGAGTTAGCATCCACTTATCAAGAGCTGTGTTTAAAAAGTGCTGAGATCTGTCAAGAAAGTGAAAAACAGAAGAAGCAGATTGTTAAGCTTGAGACTGATAAAGCTGATTTGGAAAATGAAGTCTTATTAGTCAAAGCTCATCTTAATCATATGACCAAAACTGTTAGGATGCTGAACAGTGGTACAGACACACTTGATAAGATCCTTCAGACTGAAAAGGTTGCCGGTGATAAGTCAGGTATAGGATTTGTGGCTGAGGCAAGCACTTCAGGAGCAAAGGAGGAGGTGTCCCAACCAATGTCTCAAACAAAGAGACAGGATCCTACACCTAAGAAGGTTGTTCAGCCTTAGAATGTTAAGAAAAAGAATAGTCCCCATCAGAGGAAGATGCAGCCTCCCGGAGCTAGTCAGTATATGCCTCCCCAATATCACCAAAGCATGCAAGCTGCCAGGTTCAAGTAGAACATGTCTCATCAGTTGTCTCAACATCAAGGAAACTGGTATGGATATGAATATGGTTACACCAATGTTGTTCCTCATATCTATGGAAGAAGAAAGCCACACCATCATGGGAGACAATCCAGGAAACAGCAGTCTCAGCCTTCTTATGGAAGAAGATACCAGCATAATAGAAGGCAGGCTAGTTATGGTAGGAGGAGACCACATTATGGATGGAAGCCTAAGCAATCTCATCATGGCACAAGATTCAGAGATGAAAGGGTGAGATGCTTTTATTGTGGAAGGTTTGGACATATGCAGTACTCTTGCTACAAGCTGCATGGATACCCTCAGCCTCAAAACAGATGGAGAGAGTACAGGCCCAAAGTTGTTAAACAATGGGTACCTAAGGAGAAGGTGAAGTGCTTATTGGCTCACATGGCTGACAAAGAGTTTAAAGAAGGAACATGGTATTTTGACAGTGGGTGTTCCAAACACATGTCTGGATGTAGATCCATGTTTGCTGAAGTCAGTCATTGTCCCTCTCATGAGGTTATGTTTGGCAATGGAGAAAAAGGTGTTGCTGCAGGAGTCGGGAAGGTGAAAGGTGATGGTAGACCTGAACTTGACAATGTTCTGTTTGTCAGTGGTTTAAATGCAAATTTGATCAGCATAAGCCAGTTGTGTGATGAAGGTTACAAGGTAAACTACACTAAGCATGAGTGTGTGGTTTCTGATGAGCATAATCAGGTAGTTATGAAGGGTGCCAGAACCAAAGACAACTGCTATCAGTGGATTTCTCTTGAAGGAAATTCAACTAATGATGTTCAGGTTGATGTTATAACATCAGATTATGATGTCAGGATGCTGAAAGGTCACTCAGAGGTAACAAGTTCTGATGTGAATCCTTTTAAATTTTTAAAAGGAAAGTCTTTATGGAGGGAAAACAGTAGTGATTGGTCTTTAAGAGGTACTCAAAATCAGACGCCTTACCATATTGATTCTATATCAAGATTTATCAAAAGGTTCTCATCTCAACGATTCGTCTCCCTCAACATAATAGAAAAACCCTCTCTAAACCAAGGAACGATGTCTTCTCCATCGAAGAACTCTGGTTCTCAAAGAACTGCATATGAACGAACTAGGGTTTCTCCGGACAAAGAGCTGGTTGACAAAGAACACATTCCAATGGCACTTCCCGAGTCAGGTAATTCTAAACCCCCAACCAAGATGAATAGAACTAAAATTGGGTCATCATCCTCTCATGCGGTTGAGGAGAAGTATGATGTAGACACGCATTTGGAGCAGATTGCCACCAAAATCCTTGAGAAGGGAATACGTGTGAAAGGGATTTCTGTCCCTTTAAGGCAAATGCCTGCTGAACAGGTGGACTCTAAAAGTGAGGACATAAATCTTCAAAGACTGGCCTTGTCTGTGAGTCAAGAAGCTGAAGGAGAAGATCTGGGTGATACTGATGTCATCTTTGATGTCAGAACATCGTCCCCTAGGAAAGAAAGTCACAAGCGTAAAGGGAAGGATCAGGTGGAGGTTATAAATGTTGATGACTCATCTGATAATGAAGATATGGTCAAGAATAAGAAAAGGACTTCAGTCGCAGACTCTCCCAAGTCGTGGAGCAACGTTGCCAGGTCTGGCAAGAAGAGGAGAATCAGGGAAGAATCAGATTCAGAGTGTGATGTTCAAGACATCAACCCTGTGATGAAAGGAGCTGCTGATCAAGTACCTGATAACATCTCATCCATGTGGAACTGTGTGAGCCAACGAAGGATAGCTCTGGAAAGAGAGCTAGTAGGTGATGACTTAGAGTCTACTAGAATTATAGATTTAATTAAGCTTGCTGGTCTCATAAGGACTGTGTCTGGATTGTCTAGTTGCTATGATAGACTGGTCACAAAATTTATAATGAATATCCTTGAGTCTATTGATAACAGCAAAAGCCTTACCTTCAGAAGAGTTACCGTCAGGGGTAAGTGCGTCTGGTTCTCTCCTAAGGTGATCAATGCCTAGTTAGGAAGAAGTGAGGAAGATGGTGGAGAATTAGAAGTCTCTAATAATGCTATCTGTAAAGAGATCATAGCTGGTCAGGTAGAAGTTTGGCCCGTAAAAGGAAAGTTGTTAGCCAGTTTGTTGAGTGTCAAATATGTTATTCTGCACAGAATAGGTACTGTCAATTGGGTTCCTACTAATCACAAGACCAAAATTTCTGTTGGATTGGGGAAGATAATTTATGCAATTGGGACAAAGCAAAGAATTGACTATGGCTCCTACATCTATGATCATACTATTAAGCATGCTGCTACAAATGCTGTGAAGATGCCCATTGCTTTTCCCTCTCTTATTTGTGGGATTATCTTGTCTCAGCATCCTGGAATTCTATAGCATTCAGATGTTGTTTGCAAAAGGAAGTCTGCCCTGTCAGTCCATTACAAGTTGTTTGAAGGGAAACATGTTCCTGACAGTGTCAAGACATCTGCTTCAACATCACAACAGTCACCAGCCAAGACTGGGTTGATTACAGAACTAGAGGAGGCTTGCAAGGAGTTAGACGAAGTCATAAGAGTTAGTACAGAAAGGAAATAAAAATTTGAAAGATTGGTCATGACTCTGAGATTGGCAGCAAAGGAAGGTGAAGCAACCAACACAAGTAAGGATGTTGATGATGGACCTGGTGCAAGTGCCAATGATGATGAAGAAGATGATGATGGTCTCAGCTCAGATGATTCAAGCTTTTAATGTTTGCCTTCTTAATTAGTAGTGTTAGTTTTATTTTCTGTCTTTGTTTCAGCACTTAATGTGCTTAGTTATGTAATATGAATATTGTGCTGTTATATGCCCTGGTTATGTTTTTCTTCTATGATTTGTTTTGCCTGGTTGCTAACTGTGAGGCTAACAATGAGAGCTAGGGTGTACTGACTGTAGTTCATAGGGCTTCTGGTTGAAGCGTGTCTATTTGTGTCTAATTGTGGCTAAAAAGGGGGAGAAATAGCCAAGAGAGTCAAGAGTATCAAAGAATGCCAAATGCTGCTAAAGTGATGTAGATATTAAGGGGGAGTAATTGACTGCTGCCATACTGGTTCATGATTGAGGGGGAGCAACAGTGTTGAAAATTGCTAAAAATTGCTGAAAATTGTTACTGTTGAAGATGGTGCTGCAGCAGAGTTGTTGTGAAGGCTGCTGCTAGATGCTGAAGTAAATTGAAGATGCAGCTGTAGTTGAAGATAATATGTGCAGCTGTTGAAGATTGTAACTGATTGCAGCATAATGATATATGCTGAAGTTTTGCTGAAGTTTTTTGAGCAGCAGAGTTTTGTGAAGAAAAGATGTTTCTGCTGATGCTGCTGCTTGGAGTTTCAAGTTTCAAGATTATTGTGGGAAGTTTTTCCGCTGCTGAAGTCTCTGAAGGTGCAGAGTGCAGAGATTGTTTTTGCCAAAATTAGCCAAAGGGGGAGATTGTTAGTTCTTGGATTGGCTGGAATTTTGGTAAAACAAAGTATATTCAATGTTGATGTCAAGCTGCTGATGTTGCAACATTGAAGTCTTAACACTGGGCTGTGTTAAGTATGTATTTGCTGAAGTTGGATGTCTGATGTCACATAGGCGATGTTGTGACATTAGATATGCAGAATTAATAACATCAGGTTGTGATGTTGTTAGGGTTACGTGTTAGCTGGAATTGTGGAGAGCAAGCTGTCTCATTGGATGTGAATATCTTGGGATAGATATTTTATGCTGCATAGGAGATCTGGTGCAGATTTGTAGGAGATTTAAAAGGTTGAAGATTTAAAAAGATTTTAGGAGAAAATCTGTTTTGAATATTCAGTTTTAAATAACAAATATGGGAGATATTGTAGCAGGTCCAAGACCAATTCAAGGAGCTATATAAAGCGCACAAGACCAAAGGAAAAAGTGGACAGAAAACATTCAGAAGATCAGGAGCTGGAGGCTTAGTATCTAGAGTTTATTTAGAGTGCTTATATTTACACTATTCTAGGGTTTGAATAGGTGTTGTGTTTCTGTCCTCTGTAGAAGCTGTGAAGCAATAGAGAGTGGTTGCTTGATCGAAGCTAGGAAGCACGATCAAGGGTACTCAAAGTGGTTTCTTTGAGTGTTTGTAAGGGATTGAGTGGTGTTCTCATACCTAGGTGGTTTCTTAGGTAGGAAGTCATTAGTAGAGTATAAGTTTAGGAGATTGTCAACGGGTTATTGAGTCTGTAAATTATATCAACAAGTAGTGAATTCCATCCCTGGCTTGGTAGCCCCCAGAGTAGGTTGGCTGTAACCGAACTGGGTGAACAATTCTTCGTGTTGCTATTATTGTTGTCCATAGTGCAGAGTGTATTGTTGTGACATCGCACGTTAACATCACACGTCAGATACTAGAATTTCAGCTCTGATTCCTCTCTCTCATCCGATTGAGGATATGTAGGTACAAGACAGCGATTGTCTTGGCGAGCAACCTTCCCCCACAGTTCCCGTCCGAACTATGTTGACTCTGACTTTCCCATTGTACTGAGGGAGTACGTAGGCCTAGGGCATCGAATATGTCCTACCGAGTCCGTCTTAGTCACCCCATCCCCATTTTCATTTGTAGCCATAGATAGTAGGACAACTCATCCTCCGTTTAGACAACAAGCGTGGATCCCATCGAGTACGATGGATGCGTGGGGTGCTAACACCTTCCCCTCGCATAACCGACTCTCGAACCCGAACTATGGTTGCGATGACCATGTCTTTCCCCCTTTCTCTTCAGGTTTATGCAGTGTTTCCTTTCCCTCTCTCGGGATAAATACACATTGCTGGCGACTCTGTGTTTTCTGCGCCACTCTCGCGTTTGTACTGTTGGATGCGAATCTTTCGGCAGCGACAGGCCATGAACAAAGATGCAGAAGAAGATGTCCCAACCTGAAGACACGACATCCTGGTGTAATACACTAATTTAGCAGGTGTTAAATCTGTAACAAATCTGCCCAAGAATTGATGCGCTTTTTAGGAATGGATCAAGGACCAAAGATATGAAGCCCAGGAATGCTGAAGCCTATATAAGAAGACTTAGATCTAGGGTTTTTATATACCTTTTGTAACCTAGTTCTTTTATGTAATATAAGGGTTTAGGGTTTTGAGAGTCGTTGTCTCTCAAGGCTTTATAAGTCTTCCTTTGTGTCGTCTGATGCATTGTGAAAGGCATATGTATCACACAGATCCAGAAGCCTTTAGGTAATGAATTGCGTATTGTTCTTGGATGAAGATTTTAAGTAAATCCAAGTTAGCTTGTTGGTCAAGTATGCTTGACAGAATTCTGTATTGACAGGGATGATGTAGATATCACAGTTTGTGATTAGGGGAAGTGAGTAGTGATTCTCATATCAAAGAAGACGTCTTTGATAAAGATTTCATTGGGTAGTGATTAGGAGATAAAGTTGTAAACGGGAGAGTTTAACTTTATGATGATACTACAGATAGTGGAGTCTTCTTCCTGGATTGGTATCCCCTAGAGTAGGTGAATTACACCGAACTGGGTTAACAATTGCTGTGTTCTTTTATCATTCTGCAGATTTACTTATTCTATTGGTGTTCTTAATAAACATGTTGGAACAGATGTTGAAACATTTGTCTTTCTGTAGTTAATGATATCTTTAGAAATCAGTTTGATGTTCTGTTCTTTGTTTAATAATTATGCAGAACAATGTCTTGACATGTGTTAGGACATCTGCTGTCTGCTATGCCAGAATTTCACTCTAATCAACAACAACTTCAACCATGATTCCACAGAAAAGAAGAAGAGTTTAATAGCAGTAATGTCAACCTTCAATTTTGGTGTCACGATTCAGGAGTTCACATCGACAACAACGATTCACGATTCGAAGTTGTACACAGAAAAGAAACAGGAGTCGGAGAGGATGGAATTGAACTAAGCGTTCCATCACCGATGTCGGAATAGTCGAACTAGCTTTGACCTTGCGAGTCCTTCTTCTATTTTAACGTATGATTGTATTCTATTTCTTTGTAGTTGCTTGATTTTCGATTGAGATATATGTGGCTCATTCTTGCGTGAATCCATATCGCGTCGTGAGGATAGATCGGAGACGAGTTTGTGGAGAAGAGAAAGAGGAATGATGACGTGAGGGCGTTGCGTTTCGAGGTTTAAAGTTGAGACGGATGGAGAATGGCGAAACAAAGGTGGAGGCGTGGTTGAGGAGAAGATGAGGAAAGTGGATTTGCCTGATGGTGTTTTGATTTGTTCAATCAGAGAAGATGAGCTTGAGACGGAGAAAGGTGGAGGGTGAATGGAGAGAACGGAGCAGGGAGAAGATGGTAGTTGTTTGAGGTTTCTTATGATTTTTCTTAGGGTTAAGTCTTTGCAGTTTGGACCAGGGCCTTTAGGCCCGTTTTGTTTTTTCATTTTCGCACCCTAATATCAATCGCCTCACCCCTCCCTGATTCTTGAGGCGACTTGGGCCTGAACTTGAGCCCAAGTTTCTGATCACTTACTGCACCCCAGTGTTTCTGTTGTTTTGTTATTTGTTTTTTATTATTAATTAGTTATATGTTTTGTTTTAGGATTCTATTAGATAATTAGATATAATTTTTAGAATTAGGATAATTCTAGATTAGGTTTTAATTTCAATTGGTGATTAACTTTTTTTTAATTTTGGTTTTTTTGAAAATCAATCCTAATTGGAATATTAATATTAATTTTAGAATTAGATTTTCCTTGGAATTAGTTTTAAAATTAGATTTTTAGAATTAATTCATAACTTTATAATTTGCTTTTTGAATTAGAAATTAACCTTGACTTTTAACATTGATTAGCAGTTGATTAGTTGAAGATTCATTTTGGTTAGGATTTTGACTAATTAGGAGTAGATTTGTAATCCTAGTTTTAATCTCTTTGTAGTTTTGATTAATCTTGTGGAGATTTTGTGGAATATTTTTCATAACCTTGTTTGAACTGATGAGATCTCTTGATGCAGATTATGCTTAGTCCCTGATATCGTTTGGACCAATTCCTGATGTTAATTCTGGTTCTCCTTGTTGATTGCCTTTGATGATAGTTGCTTACATTTGATTCTTGTTAGATTCTGACATGTTTTGAACTTGATGTTAGATACTTGACTATTGGACCCTCTTACTTGTTTGAAGTACTTAATGGCTTGGTTCTCTTCCACCTTGGAATCTTCTTCCTTTGAGTCTTGAGCTTTTACGTGCTTTGAAGAGACAACGGACCTTCTCCGTTAGGTACCACTTACGCACTTGTATGAAGCATGATTAGGGTTTAGCATTTATGCTTACAACTTGTTGTTGAGTGAGGAGTTTACACTCCTAGTTGTATACTTGGCTTGGGTGCCAATTCATTGAACTTTGATGTTGTTTGCTCCCCTTTTCAGTCTTACTTTGTGGTGAACGAAGAGTCACTCAACTTCCTTATAGTTGAGATCACGACATCGTTTTCATCTTGCGGTTGACGAAGAGTCACTCAACTTCCTCATAGTTGAGATCATAACATCGTTCGTTTCTGTTGCATTTTCCTTATTGATGGAGAGTCACTCAACTTCCGCATAGTTGAGATTACGACATTATTTATTTTGTGATTGATTAGTATAATGTTTACTTGTGTTTGATCACATGATCCTGTAGGATTCCTAGCTCCGCTTAATTTCTGATTAAGTTGGAGGTAAGAGAGACATTAGGCTCTCAATCCAAGCATGCTAACATAGGTAGAGATTATGTTTCCTTCCTTCAACTATAGGATCAACTGTTGCATGATAACTTGTAGGATCGAGTTTCCCTTAGACCTTTGATGAATACAAAATCTTTTCTCTCGGCCCCGTGCGATCGAGATCCCATTTTCCGGTAGTCTTGTGAACAACGGATGCTCTGATTCCTCATCCCTAATGAGGACACATAGGCACAAGACGATGATGTCTTGGCGAGCACACTAACAACTAACTTCCCTCTTTTCTCTCTCTATGCGATCGAGACCGATCAGTTAATCAAATCTTTTCTCTTGCCCTAGTGCGATCGAGATCTTTTCCCAACCCGTAGGTCAAACTACGACTGCTCTGACTTCCTCTCTCCCGTCCGATTGAGGATACATAGGCACAAGACGACGATGTCTTAGCGAGAGACCCACCCCCGACTCACCCGTAGTCCCCCGAACTACGTTGACTCTGACTTTCCCACTCCCGAGGAAATACGTAGGCCAAGGACGGAAATGTCCTATCGAGTCACCTTTCGTGCTTTTTTCCCCTCTTCTTTGTTTCTCATTCCATTCCTTTCCAGTAGTAGTGGAGCTTCAGATATCTACACCCTTTGATCAGTATAACAAGCGTGGATCCCATCGAGTACGATGGACGCGAGGGGTGCTAATACCTTCCTCTCGCGTAATCGACTCCCGAACCCAGACTATGGTTGCGATGACCATGTCTTTCCCTTCTTCAGGTTTTCTTCGATCGTTTCCTTTCCTTACGTCGGGATAAATAACGTTTGGTGGCGACTCTTCTGTCTTTTCCACTGGTTGATTTTCACGTTGCGACACCTGGTAGAGGGGAAGAAAGGTAAATGATGCCCTAATTTGGCTGAACTTAGGCAATTAGGCCGTTCTGGGAGTAAAAGTGGATTGGGCCATGCCTAGCCATTGGGCCAGTCCACAACAGTATCAATTAGGATTTATTTAGTTTTCATAAAATACTTTTTGATTGAAATGGGCGAGCGAGAGCAAAATCTCATGGTCAGAGAGTGTAGCTTTAATCAATAGCACAAGAGTGTGAGATCGTGTTTTTAAACTGGTATTTTCTACTGAAAGCAATTTAACTGTAAACTAACGCCAATGAATTACAGAGTTTCCAAGGTGAACGGAATCCACATTCCGGTCTCTCTTGTCTGTTATATTTCTCAAATCTTATTTTAGTTTTAATTCTAGCTTTAGTTTCCCCAAATCCAAAGATTCATTAGCCTTAACTTTACACAACATCAATAGAGAACAATAGATTGATTATTAGTCCCTGTGGGTTCAATATCTTTTAAAACTACGCGATAGACTATATTCTTGTAGTTATATAATCCAATAGACTCATAAAATCGCGATTAACTCATAGTAACTTGGAGATCAAGAAAATTATTTTCAATCCTAACAAAGAGGATCCCATGGTCCTGATGGCTTTTGAGCCTTTTTTTCCCAACACTTTTGGGATATTATTCAGTCAGATGTCATTGTTGTTGTTCTTCAGTTCTTCAACACATCTTGGATATTTCCAAATTTCAATGCTAGCACTCTCATTCTTCTTCCTAAAGTCCTCAATGCTCACTCTATTGATTAGTTCAGACGTATAACCCTTGCTAATTTCAAGTTCAAGACTTTATCCAAGATCTTAGTTGATAGATTGACATTTGTCATGTCATTAATCATTTCTAATGAGTAGAAAGAGTTTGTTAAAGGAAGATCCATCAATGACTGCATTGGTCTAACATCTGAATCATTAACTTGATACACAAGAAATATTTTGGAGACAACCTTGTCATGCAGGTGGACATCACTAAAGCTTTTGATTCTATTGATTGGGTGTTCTTGTTATATGTACTCAAATCTTTTGAACTCAGTGACAAATTCAAAAACTTGACTAAGGAAAGCTCAATGGTTTCTTTGATATCAAGGGGATCCTCTCTCTCCTCTTCTTTTATGTATTGCTGAGGAGGTTCTCAGTAGCAGTCTCTCAAGACTAGTGACTAAGAAAATTGTGAAGCTTATTTCAGGGCATACATGTTTTGAAGTCCATTCCCATTGTCTTTTGTAGATGATGTCATGATATTCAACAAGAGTGATAGTGCTACCCTTAAAGCTCTCTTAAATTTTTCACTAGATATGCTAATGCTTAAGGCAATGTGTCAACCTTTACAAGTCTCTCCTCTTTAGTGGCTTTACGTCTGTTTCTAGGCATCATCATCTCTCTTATATGCTTTTCAAGCAAGGACTGCTTCCTTTCTCTTACTTAGGGTTCCTATTTTCAAAGGTAAACCTAAGGCTATCCACCTCAGCCCATTGTTGATAAGGTCAAGTCCAAACTTATAACTTGGAAATCTTCTCTTCTTAGTTTTGCTGGTAGTGTTCAGTTGGTCAAATATACAATTCATGCAATACTGACTCATAGCTTTTCCATCTGTTCATGGACTTTGTTTTTATCAAAAGAGCTATAGAAAAGCATCAGAAACTTCATCCGGTCAGGTGATATCATGAAGGCCAAGCTAGACTCCGTGTCTTGGAAAAGGATTTGTAAAGCCATTTGACCAAGGGGGAATTCGGCCTAAGATCCATTACTTCTTTTAATAATGTTTCCAACCTCAAGTTTTACTGGGATATCTTTAGCTCCAAGGAGCCTTGGGCCCTCCTGTCAAAATCCAGATTCCTTTAAAATGGTGTTCCCATTTCTCACCACCTTTCTTCTTCGATTTAGAGTGGTATCAAGAGTGAGTTTGCTTTATTAGCTTCCAACTCAAAGGTTATCATTGGTAATGGTCTGAGAACCAACTTTTTATTGGATTCTTGGATTAATCAACCTCTTATCCAAAGCATTCAAAACAACTCTAACATCAACATTGGCACAATGGTTTCTAACTTCCTTCATCATGGTACTTGGAATATCCTTAATCACATTACTCTTTTAGTGCCTCATCTGTCTACTCATGTCTTGGAAATAACCCTCCGCTTAGATCTAAGAAATGACTCCATTGTCGGGATCTATTCCGTTAATGATAAATTGACCCTAAAGGATGCTTATGACATAAAATCTCAAGATTTTCCCCAAGTTCCATGGGCCAAAAACCTTTTGAATGTTGACATCCCTCATTCCAAGGGCTTCTATGTTTGGAGAATTTATCATAATAAGATGCCTACTAATGAAAACTTAAGTTTAAGAGGTAGTCGTGACCCTTCAATGTGTAGTCTTTGTCTTCAGCAGAGAGAAACTTCCAGTCACCTTTTCTTCTCTTGGACTTTTACTCGTAAGTTTTGGCATTGGTTCTTGTATCTCACCAATTATTTGGCTTGCTAATGTTTTGGATGCCCTCTTTATTTGTGATAGAAGCTGAAGCCCTGAGTGCAAAGTGATTATTCAAGCATCTATCATTTATATCCTCAACATAATCTAGATTGCTCAAAACTAGACAAGGTTTAATGGTAAAGTCTTTCACTAGAAGCAAGCCCCTGAACATGGTGCATTATGAAGTGGAATTCATTGGCAACATAACAAAAACAAAGCTACAAACTCTTCTATTCATGATGTTTCAATCATAAAAAGCTTTAATGTCAATCTGCACCCTAAAAAGGCTCCTAAAATTATTGAGGTTTTGTGGCTTCCTTCAGATAGGGGATAGATCAAGTGCAATACGGGTGAATCTCTATCTAATTCTTTAGCCTCTTGTGGTGGGTTGTTTAGAGATGCTTTGGGAAAGTTTCAAGGCCGTCACAAAATTTTGGAGGCCATGTGTAGGTTTACCATGGTTTGACTGCGGAAAAATAAATATGGGCCCTATTTTGTAATGTTTAAATCATAAGAAATATATTGTGAGGCCTTTTTTAGCCACGATTTAATCTTGAAAAATTTTGGACCCTGTAAGGTAGCCCGTCTTGCACGCCCTTAAAGATTGTCCTGGTAAATTTATGTTTGATTTTTCAAATTTGGTAGAGGGATCATCATCTCGTCATGCTCAGTTTTTTTTTTGTTTCATTCGAGCCATTTTTGTTGCTGCTCAATTTGATTGTAGTTATTTAGGGCTTGAAATGGATTCTACTTTAGTCATTCTTGTTGTTTAAGACACCAAAGTTGTGCCTTGGAATCTTAGAACCAAATGGATGAATGCATTAGTCAAGACTAGATCAATGAACTTCCATACCACTTATATATATATATATCCCTGAAAATAATCCACCTTTGAGGTTTAGTCCCTAAAAGAATTTCCTTCAAACTTTGGTCCTCCCAAAGTTTTCCGTCCCTAACTCTAGTCCCTCCCGTTAGTTTCCACTAACGGAGGATAACCTGGCGTGCCATGTGTAACCATTTGTTTATTCTGATTAGGCCATGCTGTATATTGTCATTTTTTGAAAAATAGAAAAAGAGAAATTAAAATAGAAGATGAAAGAAGCTCAAAAGTCATTGTTTGTCCCTTGTTTTATTGTTTTATTGTGTTACTGTGAACATTGCTTAAAATTTCATATTTATTTTTCAAAAAAAAAAAAAAAGTTGTTTATATTCAACGAGATTAGTGTTTGGTAAAAGACAAATCAAATAGTATAAATTTTTCAACATTACATAACCTGTTTTTTTAGTTATCAACAATGTCACATTTGAAGTTAAGATACTATGTTTCATCTTGTGTTGCAGCAGCAGCGATAACACCCACCACCATCGTTTCTCACGAAAACACCAATCACCATTTTCAAGTTGGTACACTTGGTGATGGAATGGTGACAGGTGGAATCTCAAAGGACTCTAATGGCGGTGGAGGGTGTCTCCATTGAGGTAATGGTCCTACAAGCAAAAGGGTCTGAAGCAAAAGACCAGCTTTCATCACTGCCTGCAAAAGTTTACCTTTTTCCGGCAAAGGTTTATCTTTTGCTATTAACTCAATCATCATCATTGGTTGTTGTTGTTGTTCCGTTGCTGTTGCTGGCGACGAAACTATGCTTTCTTCACAATTTATGTAAGTTATGTTGTGTTCTTTTTTGGTTTTTAGAAGAATTGTGTGAGAGAGAAAGAGAAATGAGGGTAGAGAAAAAGGTGGAGAGGGAAAGAAGAAGAGGAGTGAGAGAGAGAGAAGGAGGTGAATAAATTTAACATAAAAAAGCATTTTTGACTGGTCAATGCAATAAAACACATGTGGCAAGGAATAGTTACACACGTGGTACGCCACGTCATCCGCCGTTAGTGAAAACTAACCGGAGAGATTAGAGTTAGAAACGGAAAACTTTAGGAGGACCAAACCTTGAAAAAAATTTTTATAGGGACCAAACTTAAATGTTGGGTTATTTTCAGGGACCTTATACATATTTAACCCTATATATATATATATATATATATATATATATATATATATATGGGTTATGCTAATGCACACCCATGTAGGTGTGCATTAGCAACATACACCTTTGTGTAGTGTGGGACCCACCAATTTTGGGTGGGAACCACATTAAAAAGATGAAGAAAAAAAATAGATGTAGTGTATTTTTGTGTGGGGCCCACCAATTTTGGGTGTATGATAGCATTTCCATATATATATATATATATATATATATATATATATATATATATATATATATATATATATATATATATATATATATGACTAGTTGGCTTTCATGGTTGCTCCTCACTCTTGTCTTGTTTTGAACTACTTGTCTCCTTTCCTTTCTAAATTTTTGTATCATTACAAACTAGGTATGCCTAGTTATAGATTCGTTGACTCTTTAGAGGAAAAAAAAAGGGTGATGCATGAAAGTGTAAAATTTTTTTTACACAGTCAATCAATACGACCATGCATTCTGTCAAGTCATACTGAAAATTTTAAACTAATTATATTACATGACAGTTGATGTGGCGATAGAAACGACGTGGCAGCTAGCTAAAGTGGCATAATTATTATTTAAATTAATTTTCACAAACATTAAGATAAAATATTTGGACTTGAAGCACGAACTCTTTACACTAGAAGCCCATTAATAAAGATTTGTTATAAGGTGTGAACAAATGATTTATAAACACTCAACATTGTTATTGCAAATTCGATGTGGAACTTTAAGAAAAACTTCTGCAACAAAACTCAATCAAAATGCAAACATAGTTTGTAGCAGCCACATATGTCATTGTTGGTTAGATCTTTTTGCAATGCTTTTATTGAAGTCATGACAGTGTTATAAATATCTGCCCATAAGTCAAGACTCAACATTCCTGCTTTAAACTGATTGTCTTAGAAAGAATACCGATAGAATTAAGTCCTATCTCAATAAGGGAGAATGTAATATTATTGAAAACAGAAGAACATTGCAATAAATGCAAAACACAAGAAATTACTTTCAGTAGTGTAATTACCTAACATTGGAATCCTCTACATGGAGAGGATACGCAAAACATAAGAAATTACTTTAAAATTATTTAATTACACGTTTATGCAGGAAGGTTTATGGTATCTCCCAGCAGAACCAAACTATTTAATGCTTGTAAATTGGATTCGCGAAAGTCCAAATACTATTCCTGTAAATGCCACACACAGGGTTGGCATCAGTTCATTTGTCGTGAATGAAAAGCACGATGTGTTTCCTTGTGTCATACCCCAAATTTGTCCTACTTGCTTCATTTTTCATATACCAAAACTTTGTGTTGTTTCATGGTCCTTCTTTAGATGATTACTTCATGTTCTAGGCTATGGTCATGTCTCAAGAGGATTTCAGGCCATGTTTCAAGGTTGTTTTCAATATTTCAAGTTGGTGCTAAAACCATGTGTTTAATTAAGTCAGGCTTATTCTTGATTTGTTTTAAGGCTATTTTCAACCATGATTGGAGATGGATCTAAGACAAGAACAATTTATATTCAGCCCAAGAGGTTCAAATTAAGGCAAGTCTTGATTAGGCCATGAGGTTTATGGATGGTTAAGTTTGTTTTGAGTCTATTTGCACCATGAATTAAAGGATCAATTTGTGACCATCCGTGTTGGGATTGGGCAAGCCATGAATAAGAATTATTTTTTTTATGTTATGTTTGGATCATTTCCATGTCATGATGGAATCATTCCAAGGCATAATTTAAATTGTGTCAATATAAGTCATGTTAGAATTAAGTTTTCAAGTTAGGGCTTAAGTTGATTTAATGCCATGGTTTTACCTCTTTTCGTTTTCAAGATTGTTTCAAGTGGTTTCCAAGTGTCATTTCAAGTCATGGAAATAATTATTGGGTCATGCTAGAGGTTTCTCAAAATTTTGTTTATGCTTGTCAAGCCACGTGGGTGGGTATATGGCAACCACGTTTGAGTCATGCTTAAGTCATGAATTCGAGCAAGTGTGAGCATTGTTTTTGAATCAAAAGGTGCTTTAGTCCATGTTTCACAAATGGTGAAGGCAATGGAATTGAAGTCACAATAGAGCATCACTACAACATATATAAGCTTCATAATTATACAATTTGAAAACGAAAAGTGAGAATCAGGATGGAAGCAAAATCCAATACAACTCATGTTCACGAGCACTGTCCTTGTCATGCTAAAGGAATAATAAATACAAAAACTACAGGGTTTTATCCTAGCTAATTACAACAAAAATTTTCAAGTGAGACTTGGAACTGTGGTCCACAAGAAGAAACCGCAGGTCCTGGTGGAGATGAAGCTGCTGCACGACAATTGGAAACTTGCATTCATCGTCCTCAGGCTACACTGACCCTTTATTTCTAAACTATTTCCAATAGTAAGAAAAATGGTTCATTAACAAGGCAAGGTAACATGCTACTCTACACCAAGTTTCAATGCAAACACATGCAAAAAAGCAGAGTAGAGCCACAAAATAACACAAAGCTTATATGGGAACATTCAACAGAGTTCAAGTGCACATGGACAATGTTAATAGAATGCATAACATATGAAGCAAAATACAAAGGAAAGGAAGAAAGGCTTCATGCGTGGCAGTGCAGTTCCTGTTGCAATAACCTTGTAATGCTCATGAGGTTCTACTATGTCCTAGCCAATACACATGAAAATGAAATGAGATAAAGATTAGGACAAGCACTAACTACTCATTCTTCCACAACCTTATAAAATACCTACAGACAAATCATGAGAATTAGAGGAGTAATGAATGAAAAACACATTGTGATTTACCAGTTTTAATTCAAGAATGATCAAAAGTTAAGCATAATCATACACATCAAGGTAAGGTCATACACATCAGAGCTCATCAGAAAAATTCAAAGCAGCAGGGATCAAGTTGAGATTCCACAAGAGAACTTGTTTTTGAGTCAAAAGAAGACTTCCACATTAGCAAAATCAAGAGCAGTGAAAAGTTTCAAAAAACAATAACTTTACAGCAGTGAAAATCATAAATTACGCCCAGTGAAAAAATCAAGACAAAATGCAGAAAAATTCAGCAAGTACAACAGAACATAGCAGATAGTGCAGGAAAGTTCAGAAGGTACATCAGAGAGAATTTCATAGTTTAGAAAAAACATTTTTTAGCATCAAAGAAAGTGATAACAGCCATGCCATGGGAGAGATTCTTCAGCAAATTCAAACAAGACATAAACCCTAATTCCCCATTATAAATTCAACAGTGAACACACCAAAAAAGCGGAGCCTCCATTAACACAAGAAAAAACCCTAAAAAAAATTCCTACTCTAAAACCCTAACCAAAAGCTCATCTCATAAACATTTTTTAGTCTCACATTGAGACTAAAAATTGTTGGAGCTAAAAAAACCATTCAGAAGCTCATCACGCACAGAGAAGTTCACAAAAGAAGAAGAAGAAGGAACTTAAGACACAGAAGAAAGGGTTGAATCGAAGGTCACCTTAGAATCTCCAAGAAAGTTCTTCAAGAGGTAGCTGTTTCAAACTCTTTTTCTCTATTTTATGGATGTCTCGCTCATTGTTTGTTGTTGTACGAATGTTCTAATCTCGCTTCCTTTTGTTTGTTTCTGATTTGTTTGAGAGTTAGGGTTTAGTTTAGGGTTGTGTCGTTCTAGGTGATTTGGGTTTTCTTTTTTTTTTCTTCTGAGTAAACTGACTTTGGATTTGAGTCGAGGAAAGAAAATGATGTAGGGTTTGTGTAGGTTGTCTTCGTTTTGGGGGAGATCTCGCCGGAGAAGACGGTGGCGACCGCTGCGCGTCGCCGCTTCTCCGGCCATTTCTTAGGTTTCCGGCGAGTGATTTTTGCAGAGAGGGTTAAGAACTTAAGAGAGAGAGGAATAGATGGAGAAATGAATTAAGTTGTGAGTTTTTTCTTTAAGTCTGATTTTATCTCCTTGCCTTATCCACTTTTCATCGTTGCTGGTTATGGTGGTGACAAGTGTCTCCTCCGTGGACACTTGTCACCGGTTGGTGACCCTTCTCTGGCTTTGGTGTGTGCAGTCCCATGTTCTTATTATGTACCCTCGTTATCCACCTTAGATCAGAGTCAAAGTCTGACTCGTTGGTGGATCTAACACCCCAGATCTTTTTGAACGGTCAACCGAGTTGACCAGGATCCAGAATAGACCCTCCCTGCGTGGGCCTCTTTTCTGACGGGCCTGGAGTAATTGCTATCCGCACCCACTTGTTTTCTTACCAGTCTGGCCCATTTCTTTTTTTAATTTATTTTGTTTTTTAGTTTTAATTTTAATATTACCTTTTTAATATAAAAAATTCAAAAACAATTTATTAACTTATTTCTTAAAAAAACAAAATACTAATTTTCTTTTAGAAAAACCTAGAGATTTGTTCCCTAACTAATTAATTTTGTTAAAATTATTTATTTAATACTAACTAATTGTTTCGTAATTAGTTTTTATTAAATATTTGACTTTAATTTAATTAATTGTTTTAATCTAATTTCTCAAACCCTAAATCAAAAAATACTTTTTTTAAACTTTGCTAATAAATTAAATTGATGATTAATTTTACTAAACCACTTTATTTAATACTAATTAACTTTAATAGTTACTTTTATTAAATATTTTAGTTTAATTTAATTAATTGTTAGAACTTCTTTTTTCTCTAAAAATTTAATTAAGTTGATTTAGATATTTCTCCTCCTTTAGATTAACCTTAGGAATTTAGGATATTAGTTATACTAACATGTTTGATTATATTTTCTCCCCCCACTTTGTTTAATTTGTGATCTTTGTATGGTGTTTACACTTTTCTCTTTTGGATTAATCTCATGCCTTGATTATGTATGTCATTCATCATATGCAAACCAAACTCTTTTCAAACTAATACCTTGATTTAATGTCAAGCCCTTTTTCAAACACCTTGTAAGTCGGTTGTTTTCACGATCGCCATCAACCTCACATAGCCTCCTCTTGGGCTTTATACAACGATACTTGTTGCACATTTCACAATCTTGTTTGCATGCATATGTGTGATTGTCTTACTTTAATTATGGCTTGATTATTCCCTTGGAGTAAATGTATCCTTCTCCCATAAGATTAAAATCAACCTTTTTCAAAAGAATAAACAAGCTTGATCCAACGTCAAGCATTTTTCAAAATAAATTCAATTAACAACCAATTCATTATCAAGCACACTTGATCCACATATCAAGTTCCTTAACTTGTAAGTCGAGCGCTTTTGTCTCGCCATCAACCTTACCTTGAACCATTAGGACCTCCTTTCCATTAGTCCTCAACCTTTTTCGTACGCAAATTCAAACCTCGATTCATATCGAGCATTTTTTTCAAATCAAATCAATATATTTAGCCATACTTAAACATCATTTCTTAAAAGGTGAAAAGGACGGGGATGGAGTCTTCGATCTTTCTCTTCGATTGTTCGAGTGCGAGTTCTCTTACTCGTGTGTGGACAATTGACACCTCTAAAAGACTTCTAAATCGACAACATTCAAACCTTTTCTAAGCAATCATTAAAACACTTAATCCTTTATTTAAAGATACTTTAATCAAAAGGTGAAGTGAGGGGGATCGAGTATTTGGTCTTTCTCCTCGATTGTTTGGGTGCGAGTTCTCTTACTCGTGTGTGGATAATTGTCACCTCTAAAACTTCCAATTCGACTAAAACTATCCTTTTCTTGCCCCCGTGCGATTGAAACCCTAAAACACATACAGATCAAATCCTTTTTTCTTAATCAAACTCTTTAACACACTTGATCGTATATTCAAACACAACTTCCTAAAATGTGATGTGAGGGGGGCCAAGTCTTTGACCTTTCTCCTCAATTGTTTGGGTGTGAGTTCCCTTACTCGTGTGTGGACAATTGGCGCCTATAACAAACACAAACCAACCAACCGTAGTCCCACGAACTACGAATGCTCTGACTTTCCCATTGCACGAGGGAATACGTAGGCACAAGGGCCTCAATCCTTGGCGAGCACCATAATAAAAAATCACCCATCTTCCCCTTAGAAGCAAATCCTTTAGAAGATAACAAACAAACGTAGCTAACTTTCTCACGAATCGAATCAAGAGGTTCCCGTTGAGTACAACGGACGTAGAGGGTGCTAATACCTTCCCTCTTGCGTAACCGACTCCCGAATCTGAATTTGGTTGCGATGACCATTTTCTTATCCTTTAAAAGATTTTATCTATATTTTCCTATTCCTTCCTTGAAATGAATAAAGTTCGGTGGCGATTCGGTTCGAACGTTTTTTTCGCGTCCATCGCGAGGATCATATTTTTCGAGGTATGACACCTTGCTATTAAATATTCACCATAATTTACTGCAACTTCATAATCAAAATTGTAGTTAACTTGAAGTACTGCCTTGAAGTTTGAGGGTTGTATCTTTATTCTCTAATCTATTCCTCCTGCATATCTTACTTATCACTTTCTGTCCGGTTCATGATCTGAAATTACATGGGAAGAAAAGTAACCTGTCTTGACTAATACAAATTCTTCACATAGTCATAGGTCTATCTGCAGCTAATATGTTGTTTTGTTGTGGTTCATTGATATTAGGTACTAGTTGTTCAAGAAAATAGTGGACAATTTCAGGGAACCGGAGTTTGGAAATTCCCTACCGGAGTTGTTGATCAGGTGAATATGCTGGATAGCTTTCTCATTTTAGTACAAGATAATAAGCTTGGTGTCAATCTACTTGTTTAACTTATATAGGGAGAAGATATTTGTGTAGCAGCAGTAAGAGAGGTCAAAGAAGAGACAGGAGTAAGTCATTATTATGCACGGTAACAATTACATGTGAGCAAGTTCATGAAGTTTTCAGTTGCATTAGCTTAATATCACTTGGTTTCTTTCAATTTTATAGGTTGATTCAGAAGCTACAATTACATGTTAGCTTAATATCACTTAATATCTAACCAACAATGACATATGTGGTTGCTACCAGTTTGATTGGATTTTGTTGCAGAAACTTTTCTTAAAGTCCCACGTCGAATTTGCAATAATAATGTTGAGTGTTTATACATTACTTGTTTACACTTTATAATAAATCTCTATTAATGGGCTTCTAGTGTAAAGAGTATGGGCTTGAAGTCCAAATATTTTATCTCAAAGTTTGTAAAATTTAATTTAATACTTAATAAAAAAAAGGAATAATTGAACAAATTATAATTTAGCTAGACAAAATTGTATATATTACATAATTATTTAAAATTAGTATTTCAAAAAAATTTCCGCATAAAAAAGGACAATTATAATTTATTAATTATAAAAAATTTAAACATGATTAATTGAACACTGATTTATTTATAAATGTTTAGCTAAATAGGGACGTTGAAGTGGTTAAACTCCTGCTTACTTGAGTGGAGATTATATTTCTCCACTTTTTTTCATAATTATAAAGGAGGATGTGATGCTAGACAAAAATGTAAATATATATGTAACCATATTGTCCACATAGATCAAAAACATTTTGTTAAGAAAAGAAAAAAAAAATCAAAAGGAAAACATTTTCATTAATTAAAGCATGCGGGGTACAAATATAGAATGTCAAATACCATAGAGGAATTTGAAAGTAAAACATAAAATATTTAAAACAAGCATACAACTAAACAAATAACTTTTTTTTTTATAAGCCAAATATATAACTAAAAGGTACTATACCTAAACCCAACTTTACATTCTCAACCCACCTGATATTACCAACTAGGTTACAAAAAATCTAAAGGGTGCATATGTCACTCATAAAAATTACAATGCATGTGCTCTTTATATAGAATTAAAACCCACCACCAAGACAAAAATTGTATATGTAGAAAAATTCTATCCGGATCCGGTATCTCGTCGTTGAACAAGTTATTGTTTCTTGCCAACCAAACATTCCAACATACCACTAACCACAAACTACATGCAGCATATTTTGAAATCTTCCCTTTAAACTTTGTTATCCAACTCAGTAAGTGTTTCATAACCGACGTTTCAAAATTGCATTCTATCTCCAACCACCGATACACTTTGTGCCAAATCACCACAATCATTGGACAGTTGATAAATAAATGATTATTATCCTCAATATGGTGAAAACAAAAGGCACATACCTCTTCGTGAACATTTGAAATAATTCCACACCTCTTCAAATTTCCTCTTGTTGCTAATCTGTCCAACACCAGACGCCATCCAAAGAGCTTCACCTTTAAGGGAGTAAAAGACTTCCAAGTGAGTTCCATTGAATTTAAAATTTCTTCATCCTGTCTTGCATTTCCTTCACCAGCAGTTTTAAGGATCTTGTACATAGACCTTACCGTAAAGTGTCCGTTCTCACCATAAGGCCAAATGAATTTGTATGCTGTCAGCCTTGTAGGTTTGATATCAATCAACAATTCCTGTAACATGTGAAATTCAGAATATAGGTTGGCACTTGGGAAAGGTAGTTGAAAAATACCAGACCAGACCCACGACCAAGTTTCACTCTCCCACCTCCTCAACCATACAACCACTATTGTTTGTGTTCAAAAACAGATCAGGAAATAGTGTTTTAAACGTATCGTTTCCACACCATTTTGTCGTCCAAAACGAGATGACTTTGCCTGCACCCAACCTTACAGAGATACAGTCCCCGAACGAAACCGGTTGCCCAAACGATTTGATTTTCATCAAATCCCTCTACCATTGAGACTAATACGGTTTCGAGTCATAGTTTTCCGTTGACAGAATTGCCTTAGTGAAATCACCATACTTCTCACAGAGCAGACCATGCCATAATGCGCCTGTTTAGCAGCCTCCACAACCATTTCGACATGAGTGCGATATTGAAGCTTCTCAAATCTTTCACCCCTAATCTTCCCTCCTCCTTCGGGTTACATATAGTCTCCCATGAAACCCAGGCCATTTTGTTCTGCTCTCCATTCCCTTGCAACAAGAATCTTCTTTGGATGGAGATTAGGGAATCCAACACTTTCCTTGGTGCCCTAAAAAAAGACAGAAAGTGAATTGGTAGATTTGTCATCACAGAGTTAAGAAAAACCACCCTTCCTGCAATTGATAACGTCCTTCCTTTCCAACATGATAATTTATCTTTGAATCTTTGAATCACCGGCCTCCAAAACGACACCCTTCGATGGTTATCCCCCACTGCTAAACCAAGAAAAGTGAATGGTACATGACCTATATGACATGTGAGGAATTGTTCCGCCGCCCTTAAATAAGACTCTTCTATACAAACTCCATATAAAGAGCTCTTGCCAATGTTGACTTTCAAACCAGATATCAGTTCAAAACCTTTCAAAATGGCCTTAAAAGCCCACAAATTCTCCCAGCTTCTATCACTCAACAATATCGTGTCATCCGTATACTGTAACAGATTATGAGTTACATTACCGTTAATCTTGAATCCTTTAAATACACCAGCTTCAACTGCCCTACTAACCATTATGGCCAATCCTTCTGCAACAACTGCGAAGAGGAACGGAGATAGGGGATCTCCTTGCCTCAAACCTTGACCCACCTTAAAATCTTTTGTTGGGCTGCCGTTTACTAGTACTAACATAAAACTTGTGAAAACTCCACCGTCCATCCACCTTAACCGCCTTTCTCCAAACCCCATAGCCCTCAGCATATGCCTCAGAAAGAACCAGCAAACACAATCGTATGCCTTTGAGAAATCTACCTTTAGTAACACACAACTTTGTTTCCTCTTTTTTGCAAGATCTAAGATTTCATTCAACACTACTACACCATCCAATAATTGTCTCCCCGGGATAAAAGCCGTTTGATTCTTCGAGATTAGCTTATCCATAACTCCTTTCATCCTTGCTGCCAATAATTTGGATACAACTTTGTAAACACACCCAACGAGACATATAGGTCAAAATTCATCAAGACTTTGTGGACTTTCTACTTTGGGAATTAAAGTGAGAAAAGATGAGGACATAGCTTTAGGTAAGCATCCTGTATGGTGGAACTCCTGTATACAACGAACAAAATCAAGCCTTATAATCTCCCATATTTTCTGACAAAGACCTAGCCCAAGACCATCAGGTCCAGGGCTTTTATTACTATCACACCCAAACACAATCTCCTTGATTTCCTGCTCCTCAAATTCTGCTTCAAGTTTATCTCTTTCTTCTGCTGTCAACATCTTTAATCCATCAAAATTAAAACTAAGCTCCTCCCTTTTTTGACCTATAAACTGTTTAGAAAAGTGTTTCCAAACAACATCTTTGATTCCATTGACATCTTGCACAAGTTCTGATCCCACCCTAACTGAAGTGATTGAATTTCTTCTTGTTTTGTGTTTGAGCATACTATGAAAGTACCTAGTGTTTTGATCTCCCTTCTTAATCCATCTCACTCTTGATTTTTGCTAAATCATGCTTTCTTTGGTGTGCAACTTCTCCCAAAATAATTGTTGTTCCTTACTTCTACCAATGATCTCCTCCATTGTTCCTCCACATTCACCCTCCAACACCTTCCTTTCAAATTGATTCAACCTCTCTACATGCCCTTCAATTTGAAGATCCACCCACCCAAATATATGTGTATTCCACCATCTCAATCTCTCCCTAAGTAATTGGAATTTTCTGTTAAGGATATGAGCTGCACTTCCCTTAACCTCGAAGGAACTCCATTCTTCCTTAACAAATTTCATGAATTCAGGGTGTTGATACCAACTTTCAAACACCTTAAACGGTTTTGGCCCCCAGTTAATACTCCTCCCTTTTAGCCATACTGGCCTATGGTCAGAAATATCGTGATCTCCCACTCGTTGTTCAATCGTATTCCATAAATTAATCAAGTCCCCTGATATAATAAATCTATCCAGCCTGCTGAAATAGGATCCACTAGAATTGCCATATGTAAACTTGTTACCTACAAGTGGTAAGTCCACAAGATCCATTTCAGATATGAAATTCCTGAAGTCTTCCATTTCCTTTTCATTCTTCATCTTGCTACCCCACCTTTCCTCCCTACTTTTGACCGTATTAAAATCACCACCCACCACCCAACTTCCTTCTGGCAGCCTTGTTTTGAGTTCTAACAGATTTTTCCACATCCTCCTTTTTTCACTTAGTACACGTGACGAATATATATTCACTAAGTATACATTCTTTCTGCTCCACATCGCATTAACACACAAAAAACCAAAACCCTTGAAACTAGCTATTGGATCTAATACATCTTTCCTCCATAATGTTATCAACCCTCCTGAATTTCCATCTGAATCTGCTGCAGACCACTGAACATCTGAGTTACCCCAAATACTCTGCACTACCTCGCTAGACATATTCTTGCATTTGGATTCCTGGATAAAACACACATCTGCCCCCCCTCCCTTTTGATATAACTTGACATATTCTCCTCCTCTTCATTCTGCTAACACACCCTCTAACATTGAATGATAAAAAGTTCATTGGTACCTTTTTGCAGCCGCCTTCTGTGTAATAAATTCTTCTCTTTCAGTATCTTCCATCTTCCTTAAAATTCCTTCAAAGAATTCGTCGTCTTCCTCACCATCAATTCCCATGATCTTCATCGTTTGCCACACTTTCCTTGGAATATCTTCAATACACTTTCTGATTTGAATATTGCTTTGAACCATATCACCATCGCTGATTGAGTCATAGCATAACACAGAGCCACCCGAGAATCTGGAGTTAGAATCTTCTAACTCAATAGGAACCTTGCGAGAAATTTTATGGCTATCTTTATTCTTTTGACTTTTATCAGATTGAACCAATGCAGCAAAATAAGACGGGGGAGAAAGGGATTTGCAGATTTCCAAGAATTTCCTTAATGGACTTTTTACGCTTAGTTTTTCTTCCTTCAGCTTGTAGCATAGGCCCACTAACAATAGTACCCGACTTCCCACAAGGTCTAGAGTTATTTTGATGGCCCATCACGATAGGCCCAACCTCACTCCTAGATCTATTTTCAAGATCTCTTTTATCCAAAATATTATTATTGCTTTTATTAGCCACCTGTCTAGTACCACTGTCTGTGTCCCTACCCAACCTCTCCTCACCTAACCCATCCTTATTCTCTCTGCAAGCATCCAGACTAGTCCCTTTTTCATTAATGCCAAAAACCACCTTTTTGCTTACCCCCCCACTTTCGTACTCCTTTTCAACCCCATCATAGTCTAGGTTGTCTGAGTTATCATACGTAACACCTTTTCCATTGGTCACTTCATTGACCTCCATGCCTTCTTCATAGCCTTCCTCGAGCTCCTCAACCTCGTTACCAGATTGACCTGTCACATCATCATCATGTTTTCTTTTTCCTTCACCGTCATCCCCGCCACCCTCTTCCGATTCCGCCTATCCATCATCGCTCCCATCTCCCCTACCACCTCCAATACTTCCTCCATCATATCCATCCTCATCATTATCTGATTCGCTAACCTCTTCGCTGTTATCTTCCACTACCATTCTTTTAGGCCCATGGAAGTCTTCCATAACTTTTATACGGTACACTTGATAATTCACCCCAATGTTAAAGGTTTCGTTTAGACACAGAGCGTGCTTTGTTTTTACTAAGAACCTTGCCACATCCAGAACTTCCATGTCCTCAGTTTCTTTGTCACAATGGATAAATTCTCCAACACAACCAGCTATTAATCTGAACAACTCGTTCCTCCAGGCATGGCACGGAAGTCCGTAGACACGCAACCAAGTCAGCCTTTCGTTGTCCACATCCATTGGTGTCCACGGATGAATATCTTGAAACCACCTCGAAACCCATTCCTTATCCTCTTCGATCAAAGCTGCGATCTCCCCCTCTTCCAAATCTTCTAATAAACACAGATTTGCACCCATGGGTGTGGCCTTGATTTGAAACTGACCTTTGGCATGTAGTGCATCTTGTATGATATAGGTAGATCCAGATTTCTCCACCACACCAACGAACGCTTTGTCGAATCTTGTTATATCCTTCTTATCAATTTTAATCTCCAAGTGTGCAAAGGTAGATTTCAACTTCGTCGGCCTCTTGACCCCTGATTATTTCTGTTCCTAGTTTGGTTTTGATGCTCCTCTTCGTGATTAATTTTCCTCGTCATATTTCTTCCTACCATCTGTGCATATGTGACCTGCTCTTTCCTTCCTTCATATCTTCCTTCATATCTTCCATTTTGTTCCCCTTGTGTTGCTCTTCTTCCAACTCCCCTATTATTGTTTTGCTCGCCCTTTAGTTCCTCCCCTACCTCAGTTGTTTTATTCTGTCTCTGGAACCTTGGGATATTTGCATGGATCTTGATTCCTTTGATGATGATGTTATCAAGCTCTATGCCCAAAATCCTTTCATTTTCAACATCCCTGAATCGTACAAATCCAAACCGCTTCCCACGTTTATCCCTCCTTGGTGGAATAAACACTTCCTCCACCATACCTAATTCTTTGAATATCCCAAACATGTCCCTCGCTTCATATTCTTCAGGAAATACAGAAAAGAAATAGCTACTCAATTTGTGCCCTTCATTTACTACCCCCTTCCCACTCTGTGCCTTCCATACTAACATCTTCTCGGTATTATTCCTATTAAATTTTTTCCTCCTAACTTCAATCCATTTATCTCCTACCATTATATTCCATAAATTAGATTTGTGTGTGAGTAATCTTGACCAAAAACCACTCGATTAATGCCAAGGCCCCTAGCCCTAAGGCTAGGAGTTTAAGCCAAAAACACTAAACCAGAAGATTTCCAGCAAGATTGAATTGACAAGATGAGGGTATTAACCTGGACCGGAGATGTTGTTGAAACTCATTAGCAAATCATTGATATCCCAAAGTATGAAGTTAACGTTGATGAAATGTTAGTGTTTTACTTAGTGTTGTTGTTTCTGTTACTAATTTTGTTCATCACCATCATCGTTGATAATTATTGGAGATATGATTTGGACATTAGCTAATTTTCCTGTGAGTCGACAAATCCTTGAGTTCATCCTCCCTTGCATCCTCATCATGTCTTATCAATTTTGGATGAGGTTTTTGAGGATAGTGTTAGAAGAGGAGGTAGGAGATATTTTATACATTTTCTGCTAGCTGCCGTGCTCTTGATGGTGCTTATAGAGGAGGTGAAATTAATTCCCAGTTTTAATTTTTTGAACCACATTTAACTTAAGGTGTTTTTTCCTATTATTGATCATTTAGTCTATGATCCCTCTTCCTCTAAATGGCACCCAATTTGCACCAAGATCTTTTATGACTCGTTAACGGTATGGTATAAGAATGTTCTTCTTTTTATTCCGTATCATATGATGAATCACTCTATTAACCCAATTTTTTCAACCCTATTTGTCAAAAACCATATCGGAGATATGCACATTTTTTAATGTGTCTAGAGTTGCTCTTTATCAGGAAAAGAACATTATTCACCATTTAGTAAATTAATAGAATATTCGAGCATATTAAGTCAAAGTTGAAGGGAGTAGGAATGATAGAGGTTCAATCAGTTAAAAAAGAAACAACATCATCATCATAGTTAAAATCATTACCTTATTCATTTTCATCATACTCATATTCTATGAGAGATTGCAAATTTATGTGAATTCTTCAAGACTTAGCTATATTTCAGACATCCCCATGGTTTGGCTCCTGGAGAACCAAGTTGAGAAAAATTGGAAAGATGTTGTACTTCACCATATGTTAGAAAACAAAAGGAAAAATATCATTCTTCCCTATGCTGACAATTTTTTTGACCTACACTGGCATAAGTTTGGAGTTGAAGAAACCTCATATCACTGATGGCTTCAAGAGAGGATGATGATGATGATGAGATGAATTAATTGTTTCTTAGTTTCTTATGTTTTTCCATTTTGCACTTCTAATTCCCTTTTTTACTTCCTAGTTTGCAAATGTTTCTTTTGTAATTTGAATTCCTAGTTTCTTTTTCAATTAATAAAGAGTGATGTTTTTCTCTTTCTTATTTGCTTATGTTTGCATATTTAAATTTATGCAAATGAATTTTTACCCGCATTTTTTATTTCGAAAAAGGGGGAGAAGTATATTCTCAAGGGGAGTAGAGTATACTCTCTATTTAATTGAGGGAGAGTTTGATTACTCCAAACACATATGTGTTATTTCTTTTACCACCTTCCCTAAGAGATGTGTTGTCATCATGAAAAAAGGAGAGCATGTGGAACCCTATTTTGTAGGTTACTTCTAGGTGACATGCTTTTAATAAAGACAACATCCTTTGATGATGGAACCTAATGATGATAACTGAATGTCCAATAATGACAAGTCAAACATAAGCAGTTAAAGCAGTTAAAGATACAAACCAAAGTATTAGAGTTTGATGGATTTGATTCTCTGATGATGGAAATCAAATGGAATATAACTCAAGCCTCATCTCAAGTTAACTTAAGAAAGTTTCTACAAGATAGGAAAAGTGAGATATTGGATCAAACTCTAGTATTGTCGACAAAGGTTTAGCATGTCGTCAAAGTCTACTTAACTGCTGTTGTCGAAGACCTACATGCTGTAGTTGAAATGTGTTCTAGCATGTAATTGTCGAATTGGGCTTGTTTGTTATGTCCAATTGTTTAAGTTAGCTTGTAATGGGTAACTGTTAAAAAGCCCATTAATTTAGTATATTAGGTTTATTATAAATAACATACTAGTCTCTCATCATAGGTGTGGAAAATCCTAATTAGGGTGAGAGGCCTATTTGTTATTCTTGAGAACTTGTAATCTAATATAAAGAGAAAGTAAAGAATAACAATTATAACCAATTTCTTCGTGTTCTTATTGTTTTTCCCGTTAACCCTAACCCTTGTGTGTTTCTTGTCAATAAAGAAATCGGTTATACTTTTGTTTAAAAGGCATCATTTTTCATAACAAATTGGTGCAGTGAGCATGGAGAAGATGCCTTCAACAAAGTATGAGATTGAAAAGTTCACTGGAGTGAACGATTTCGGTCTGTGGCACTTGTAGATGAAAGCCCTACTAGTTGAGCAGGGTTGTTTGGAAGCGTTGAAGGGAGAGGCAGCCTTGATGGAGAAATCCCATAATGCAATATTGTTAAGCCTTGGTGATAAGGTCCTCCGACAGGTATCAAAGGAGACTACGACATCAGGGTTATGGTTGAAACTTGAAATTCTGTACATGGCCAAATCGCTGGTGAATCGACTCTACCTGAAGCAAGCTTTGTATTCATTCAAGGTGAGTGAAGACAAAGTGTTGGTTGAGCAGTTGGATAAGTTCAATAAGCTGATTCTTGATCTTGAAAATATTAATGTGAATATCATGCGTTGTTTCTGTTGTGCGCTTTGCCTAAAACACATGCTTACTTCAAAAAAACTCTCCTGTATGGAAAGGAGTCTTTGAACTTTGAAGAAGTTCATTCAGCCTTGTATTCTAAGGACTTGAACTAACAAAAGGAGCATTAACCTTCGATGGTTGGTGAAGGTTTGACCGTTAAGGGAAAACTCTTGTGAAATGATGGTAAGTTCGACAAGAAGAAAGGTAAAAGCCAACAAAAGTCTTATAGTAGCGAGGCATCTGGTATTTGATGCTATCATTGTAAGAAGGAGGGTCACATAAGAAAAGTGTGCCCTGAACGTTTGAAAGATCATGGAGGTAAGGATAATGGCAACGTAGTCATTGTTCAAGATAATTTTGACTCATTTGATGTTCTTATGGTTTCAAGCGGCGACTCAAGAAAAGAGTGGATTATGGATTCGCGTTGCACTTGGCACATGACTCCAAACAAAGACTTGTTTGAGGAGCTATGTAATCAAGATGGTGGATCTGTGCTGCTGGGAAACAACAAAGCTTGTAAAATTACTGGTATTAGATCTGTGAGATTCAAGCTCCATGATGAGTCAATAAAGTTATTGATTCAAGTCAAGTATGTACCAGATTTGAAGAGAAATTTGATTTCTCTTGGTGAACTTGACAAGAAAGTATATGTTTTTCAAGGAGAGAAAAGAATCCTAAGAGTCATGAAGGGGTCGAACGAAGTTTTGAGAGGCGTGAAGAAACAAAGCTTGTATACTCTTGAGGATGAAGTTGTAAGTGGTTCGACAAATGTTGTATCCACAAAATCTTTGTCGAATACAGAAATTTGGAACATGAGATTAGGCCATGTCAGTGAAAGGGGTCTGGCCGAATTAGGTTTGCATGTCGTCGAAATCTGCTCACCTGCTGTTGTCGAAGACCTACATGTTGTAGTTGAAATATGTTCTAGTATGTAGTTGTCGAATTGGGCTTTTTTGCTATGTCTAATTGTTTAAGTTAGCTTGTACCATAATTTAGCTTGCAATGAGTAATTGTTAAAAAGTCCATTAGTTTAGTATGTTAGGTTTATTATAAATAGCATACTAGTCTCTCATCAAAGGTGTGGCAAATCCTAGTTAGGGTGAGCCGGTTATTTTTTATTCTTGAGTACTTGTAATCTGATTTAAAGACACTACTACGGAAGACCCATTTAACAACGGTTTAGATAGATATATAATGACGCGGACACATGCGTTGTTATGTAGAGTGTTGTTATATATATGATACTTACAATCATGGTCCTGTGACCATTGTAACAAATTGGATAGCGCACACCATATAACAACGACTAAGAGTAATAACCGTTGTGATATTATTTATGAATAAAAAACAAACGTATCATACCAGAATCAGCAATACACCATTTGTGAACAGATATCAAAACCATTAATTACGAAGGAATATCAAAGGATGAAAAATGAAATTTCAAAAGACAAAGAGATATAATCATTAATTCAACAGCCCGAGGTTGGCAGAAACTTATCCAACTTCCAAGAGAAGGTGAAGAAGAAACAATATAAAAGAGTAAGAGCCAAAACATAAAAACAACTTAATCCAAAAGAATCAAAATGAGTTCTACTGCTCAAACTACCAAAAATGTTGAGAATGAAGTTGTTTTTGTAGAGGGGGGTGTAGTTCAAAACCTTCCTCAGAATCAACATGTTACTGTAGACGGGGTTGTCATTCAAAACCTTCCTCAGAATCAACAAGTTGTTGCTGTAGATGGGGTTGTTGCGGAAAAAAAGAGATCTCTGAGGGTGAGGAGAAGAATGTTGAGAAGGTAGATGGTTATTGTCGATTCTGATGATGATGATGATGATGATGAGGTTGGATATGGTTGGTCAAACTTCCTCTCATCCAGAGCATTTAGATTTGATGATTAAGTTTATGTAATGAAACTTAATTTATCTAATGAAATTTTAATCTTTTTGCTTAACAGCTTAAACTATAAGCTACAATATCTATCAACTAATATACTTACAAACAGATAACTAATTGAAAATTCATATGTTTGCGTTGAACTTACTCGTAAGAAACCGTCTTTTATTAGTTACATTCCTGGCTTCATAATGTAATTCAAACATCAACAATGTAATTCACAGTGCATCTGCAGTTTAAAAATTAACAATGCAATTCAAACCCTAATTCAACTATTACATTTCATAACAAAGTAAACATTAAACATAAAGGAGACAAGAAAACATAACATCTTGAGATTTCCAGAAAATATCTCTGATTTCAGTTTGTTCTTTAAATTCTTGTTCTTCTTCTTTAAATCCTCATACATAACCTTCAAATAGCCCACAACTTCCAACTCTGACTTCATAATGCTATCATCTTCATTTCCACCTCTTTCTCCCACGTCTCCATCCCATATGAAAAAATTACATGTTTCATGCCTCCTCCAAAATGGACATCTCCAAAAAAGCCTTTCTTTATTTTGTCCCTTCTTGCATTGGTAGGAAACCATACGACAATCACAACCACGGAAATTTCCAAATCGAGATTTTACAGCGGAAGAAGACATAGAAACACCTTTGGATGAGTTTGTCTTTAAATGCGACATTGCAACACCTTAAAGTATAACACTTTCTTGTTGTTGTTGTCTTCTTCCCGACGATGGTGACGACATTGGTGTTAGGGTTGTTTCGTCTTGTTTCTTTTTTCAGTGGATAAATGGATATATACTTGGTGTTTAAAATACATAAAAAGAAGCTTCACTTTGTAACAACGGTTTTAAGATATAACCATAGTGATATCCTTATTACTTTTTAGTTAAATATAAATAAAACTTAAAAAGGGCGCATTTACGTCAAAGGAATAAACTATTTGAGGCCGATGAGGTTCGAAAACATGAAAGCTTAATTGTATCACCACGGTGTTTACAACAACCGTGTTAGTTCCTGGATTGGATGGAATTTTGGTAAAACAAAGTGTATTCAATGTTGATGTCAAGGTGCTGATGTTGCAACATTGAAGTCTTAACACTGGGTTGTGTTAAGTAGTTAATTGCTGAAGTTGGATGTCTGATGTCACACAGGTGATGTTGTAACATCAGATCTGCAGAATTAACAACATTAGGTGCAGATGTTTTTAGGGTCGCGTGTTAGCTGGAATTGTGGAGAGTGGTTGACTCATTGGATGAGAATATCTTGGGATAGATATTTTCTGTTACATGGGAGATTTGATTGCAGGTCTGTTGGAGAATTAAAAGGTTGAAGGTTTAAAAAGATTTTTGGGATAAAATCTGTTTTGAAGATTCAGTTTTAATTAACAAATCTGATCAAATATTGTGACAAGTCCAAGCCCAATTCAGGAGCTATATAAAGCGCACAAGACCAAAGGAAAAAAGGCGACAGAAAATATTCAGAAGATCAAGAGCTAGAGGCTTAGTGTCTAGAGTTTGTTTAAAGTGCTTGTATTTACACTATTCTAGGGTTTGAATAGGTGTTGAGTTTCTGTCCTCTCTAGAAGCTGTGAAGCAATAGAGAGTGGTTGATTGATCGAAGCTGTGAAGTAAGATCAAGGGTACTCAAAGTGGTTTCTTTGAGTGATTGTAAGGGATTGAGTGGTGTTCTCATACCTAAGTGGTTTCTTAGGTAGGAAGTCATTAGTAGAGTATAAGTTTAGGAGATTGTCAACGGGTTGTTGAGTCTGTAAATTATATCTACAAGTAGTGAATTCCATCCCTGGCTTGGTAGCCCCCAGAGTAGGTTGGTTGTAACCGAACTGGGTCAACAATTCTTGGTGTTATTCTACTGTTATTGCTGTCCATTGTGCAGAGTGTGTTGTTGTGACATCACACCTTAATATCACACGTCTGATACCAGAATTTCAATTGGTATCAGAGCAGGCATCCTGTCTGTCTCTGGGTGAGATCTAGGGAAGTTACTTTCTGGTGTAAAGATGGACAAAGAAGTTGGAGGATTCGTCAACAGACCCCCTATTTTGGATGGATCCAATTATGACTATTGGAAGCCAAGGATGACCACCTTCTTAAAATTCTTGGACAGTAGGGCTTGGAAGGCTGTTATTAAAGAATGGAAAGCTCTTGTCATGTGTGAGAAGGATGATGCTGGCAAAGATAGAGAAGGCACCTCTAAGCCAAAGCCTGAAGAAGAGTGGACCAAGGAGGAAGATGAGCTTGCCCTTGGAAACTCCAAAGCTCTGAATGCAATCTTCAATGGAGTGGATAAGAATATCTTCAGGTTAATCAATACCTGTGAAGTTGCTAAAGAAGCGTGGGATATCTTGCAGGCTACTCATGAAGGAACATCTAGAGTCAAGATGTCACGACTTCAGATTTTAACATCAAAATTTGAAAGCCTAAAGATGAAGGATGATGAGACCATTCATGACTTCCTCATGAATGTTCTGGAACTGGCTAATGCATCCAGTGCTCTTGGTGAGAAGATGTCAGATGAAAAACTTGTGAGGAAGATCCTTAGGTCCCTACCTAAGAAGTATAAGATGAAGGTTACTGCCATTGAAGAATCACAAGACATCAGCAAGATGAGAGTTGATGAGCTCATTGGATCTCTTCAAACCTTTGAGCTTGGGTTGAATGAGGAAGAACCAGAAAAGAAGCCAAAGAGTATAGCCCTGGTGACAAATGGTGAAGAAGAGAAAGGGAAGAGATCTGAATCCCAGAAGGATCTATCTCAAGCCATAGTGATGTTGGGAAGACAGTTCACCAAAGTATTCAAGAGAATGAATAATAACTCCAGGCCTAATGTCAAGAACATGACTTCTGACACCAACAAGAAGGATGAAGAGAAAACTGCCCAAGATAAAGGAGTGCAGTGCTTTGAGTGTGAAGGGTATGGACATGTCAAGTAAGAATGTCCCACCTTCTTGAAAAAGCAGAAGAAGGGTATGACAGTTTCCTGGTCTGACTCTGATAGTGAAAGTGAAGGCGAGTCAGCAAAGCATGTGAGAGCTTTAACAGGAGCTGTTGTATCTGATGATGATTCTAGTGATGGAGAAGTAACTTATGAGGAGTTAGCTTCTACCTATCAAGAGCTGTGTTTAAAGAGTGCTGAGATTTGTCAAGAAAACAAGTGCCACAAGCAACATATTGCTCAGCTAGAGAATGAAAAGACAGATCTGGAAAATGAAGTGGTGCTAGTTAGAGTTCACCTTGATCAAATGACCAAGTCTGTTAGGATGCTGAGCTGTGGTACAGACACACTTGACAAGATACTTCAGTCAAAAAAAGCTGCTAGAGACAAAGCTGGGATAGGTTATGTGGCTGAGGACAAGGGAACTTCAGAAGGAAGCACTTCCGGTTCAAAGAAGGAAGCGTCACAACCTTCATCTCAACATCAGCCAAAGAAGCAGGATCATACCCCTAAGAAAGCTGATGTTTCACAACCTAAGAAGATTGAGAAGAAGACTGGTCCCTATCAGAAGAGAAAGCAACCACAGGGAGCTAGTCAGTATATGCCCCCACAATACCATGAGAGCATGCAAGCTGCTCAGTTCAAACAACACATGTCTCATCAGATGTCTCAACATCAGGACAACTGGTATGGTTATGGTTATGGATACACCAATGTTGTTCCTTATATATATGGAAGAAGAAAGCCACACCATCATGGGAGACAATCCAGGAAACAACATTCTCAGCCGTCTTATGGGAGAAGATATCAACACAATAGATGGCAGGGCAGTTATAGGAGACCACATTATGGATGGCAGCATAAGTAATCTCATCATGGCAGAAGATTCAGAGATGAAAGGGTGAGATGCTATTATTGTGGAAGGTTTGGACATATGCAGTACTCTTGCTACAAGCTGCATGGATACCCTCAACCTCAAAACAGATGGAGAGAGCACAGGCCCAAAGTTGTTAAACAATGGGTACCTAAGGAGAAGGTGAAGTGCTTGTTGGCTCACTTGGCTGACAAAGAGTTTAAAGAAGGAACATGGTATTTTGACAGTGGGTGTTCCAAGCATATGTCTGGATATAGATCTATGTTTGATGATCTTAGACCTTGGCCCTCTCATGAGGTCATATTTGGCAATGGAGAAAAAGGTGTTGTTGCAGGAGTTGGGAAAATGCAAGGTGATGGTAGACCTGAACTTAACAATGTTCTGTTTGTCAGTGGCTTAAGTGCAAATTTGATTAGCATAAGCCAGTTGTGTGATGAAGGTTACAAGGTAAACTACACTAAGCATGAGTGTGTGGTTTCTGATAAGCATAATCATATTGTTATGAAGGGTGCCAGAACCAAAGACAACTGCTATCAGTGGATTTCTCTTGAAGGAAATTCAACTAATGATGTACAAGTTGATGTTAAAACATCAAACTATGATATCAGGATGCTGAAAGGTCACTCAGAGTTAACAAGTTCAGATGTGAATGTTTTAAAAGGAAAGTCTTTATGGAGGGAGAAAATTAGTAATTGGTCTTTAAAGAGTATTTTAAAGAGTATTCAAAATCAGGCGCCATACTATATTGATACTACATCAAGACTTACCAAAGCATTCTCATCGCAACGCTTCATCTCCCTAAATCTCAACAGAATAGAAAGTTCTCCTTCAAACCTAGTCTGTCACAAAGGAACGATGTCTATCCCTTCCAAGAAATCTGAACAGGTACGAACTAGGGTTTCTTCCGAAGAACTCAATTCTATTGCTCTTCCCGAGTCAAGTAACCCTAAACCCTCAACCACGGTAAACAAACCTGAAGCTAGGTCATCATCCTCTCAAGCTGTTGAGGAGAAGTTTGATGTAGACATGCATTTGGAACAGCTTGCCACCAAAATCCTTGAGAAGGGGATACGGGTGAAAGGGATTTCTGTTCCTCTAAGGCAAATGCCTGCTGAACAAGTCGACTCTAAAGGAGAGGACAAAAATCTTCGAAGACAGGCCCTTAGTCAAGAAGCTGAAGGTGAAGATCCTGATGACACTGATGTCAGTCTTGATGTCAGAACATCGTCCCCTAGGAATGAAAGCCACAGGGGTAAAGGAAAGGAACATGTTGAGGTTATAGAGATTGAGGACTCATCTGAGGATGATAGAATTGGAAAAAGGAAGGATAAGAAAAGGACTTCAGTTACAGACTCTCCCAAGTCGTGGAGCAAAGGTACCAAGTCTGGCAAGAAGAGGAGAATCAGGGAAGAGTCAGATTCTGAGTGTGATGCTCAAGACATCAACCCTGCTACAAATCAAGTGCCTGATAACATCTCATCTCACAGTGCCAGAAGTGAATCCTTGTGGAAGTGTGTGAGTCTAAGAAAGGTAGCTCTGGAAAGAGAGGCAGTAGCAAAAGACTTAGAATCTACTGAAATTATTGACCTAATTAAGCTTGCTGGTCTCATAAGGACTGTGTCAGGGTTGGCTGATTGCTATGATAGACTGGTCAGGGAATTCATAGTTAATATATCTGAATCGATAAATGACAGCAAGAGCCGAACTTTCAAAAGAGTTACCATCAGGGGTAAGTGTGTCTGGTTTTCTCCTGAGATAATCAATGCATACTTAGGAAGAAATGAGGAAGATTATGGGGAATTAGAAGCCTCTAACAATGATATATGCAAAGAAATCACTGCTGGGCAGGTAGATGTTTGGCCCGTAGAAGGAAAGCTGTTAGCCAGTCTGTTGAGTGTCAAATATGCTTTTCTGCACAGAATAGGTATTGCCAACTGGGTACCTACTAATCACAAAACCACTATAACTGTGGGATTAGGAAGGTTCATCTATGCAGTAGGGAAAAAGGTCAAGTTCAACTATGGAAGCTATATATTTGATCAAGTAGTAAAACATGGTGCCACCAATGCCATCAAGATGCCTATATCATTCCCTTCCCTTATCTGTGGAATGATCTTAGGTCAACATCCTGGAATCTTAACCAGCTCAGAGGTAGCTTGTAAGAGGGAGTCAGCTTTATCTTTGCATCCCAAACTGTTTGCTGGGAGTCATGTTCCAGACATTGTTACAACATCAAGCTCTGGGATTAAGAAGGTCAGTACAAAATCTGAGCTGATTAAAGAATTAAGGGCAACCTGCAAGGATCTTGATATGGTTATCAAGACCAGCACTGACAGGAAAATAAAGATTGAGCAGATGATTAAAGACTTGGAACAGAGCGAAGACAATGGGAATGGTGACACTGAGGATTCCAGGTCAGATGAGGGTGATGAAGATGCTGCTGGTAAAGCTCGGATGAAGACTAATCTCCATCTGCTGTTTTTTAGATAGTAGTTTTAGTTTCAGTTTTTAGTTTTTTTGTTGGTTTTGTAATTTGAATATTGTGGTGGTTTTATGCACTGGTTATGTGTTTAGTTTCCTTCTATGATTTGTTTTGCCTGTTTACTAACTGAGAGGCTAACAATGAGAGCTAGGGTGTACTGACTATAGTTAATAGGGCTTCTAACTGAAGTTTGCCTAATTATGGCTAAAAAGGGGGAGAAAATAGCCAAGAGAGTCAAGTGTATCAAAGAGTATTATTGCCATATGTTGCAAGTGTGATGCAAATATTAAGGGGAGATAAATTGTTGCTGCATTAAGGGGGAGTTTTGACTGAACTTGTGAAGATATCATGACGTTTGAAGAGTGCAGCCAAGCAGACATCTATGGGAGAAGTGCTGCACATTGTGAGCTACTGAACAGCCATGATGCTGGTTTATGTTTTAGAGGGGGAGCACCAATTGGCTATTGTCAATAATGAAGATGGTGCTGCAGCAGATCAAGTAATGAAGACTATGAAGATTGTCAAACTGCTGCTAATGAGGTTCAATTTTTTTGAAGATTATTCCGCTGCTGAAATCTCTGAAGGTGCAGAGTGCAGAAGTTATTTGCAGAGTGCAGAGGTTGTTTTAGCCAAAATTAGCCAAAGGGGGAGATTGTTAGTTCCTGGATTGGCTGGAATTTTGGTAAAACAAAGTATATTCAATGTTGATGTCAAGGTGCTGATGTTGCAACATTAAACTCTTAACACTGGGTTGTGTTAAGTAGTTAATTGCTGAAGTTGGATGTCTGATGTCACACAGGTGATGTTGTAACATCAGATCTGCAGAATTAACAACATCAGGTGCAGATGTTTTTAGGGTCGCGTGTTAGCTGGAATTGTGGAGAGTGGTTGACTCATTGGATGAGAATATCTTGGGATAGATATTTTCTGTTACATGGGAGATTTGATTGCAGGTCTGTTGGAGAATTAAAAGGTTGAAGATTTAAAAAGATTTTGGGGATAAAATCTATTTTGAAGATTCAGTTTTAATTAACAAATCTGATCAAATATTGTGACAAGTCCAAGCCCAATTCAGGAGCTATGTAAAGCGCACAAGACCAAAGGAAAAAGGCGACAGAAAACATTCAGAAGATCAAGAGCTGGAGGCTTAGTGTCTAGAGTTTGTTTAAAGTGCTTGTATTTACACTATTCTAGGGTTTGAATAGGTGTTGAGTTTCTGTCCTCTCTAGAAGCTGTGAAGCAATAGAGAGTGGTTGATTGATCGAAGCTGTGAAGTAAGATCAAGGGTACTCAAAGTGGTTTCTTTGAGTGTTTGTAAGGGATTGAGTGGTGTTCTCATACCTAAGTGGTTTCTTAGGTAGGAAATCATTAGTAGAGTATAAGTTTAGGAGATTGTCAACTGGTTGTTGAGTCTGTAAATTATATCTACAAGTAGTGAATTCCATCCCTGGCTTGGTAGCCCCCAGAGTAGGTTGGTTGTAACTGAACTGGGTCAAAAATTCTTGGTGTTATTCTACTGTTATTGTTGTCCATTGTGCAGAGTGTGTTGTTGTGATATCACACCTTAACATCACACGTCTGATACCAGAATTTCAATCCGTTATTATACCCTTGAAATTTCTAATTAAAATAATGCATGTGCATCCAGTACGCACTATTACTACGGTTGGAATTTTAACCGTCATTAAAAGCATTTTAATAAGACTTAAAATAATGTGCGCGCATCCAGTACGCACTATTACAACGGTGGAATGCCGTTGTAAACCTGGCATTGTTGTTTGGGCGTTTTGTAGTAGTGAGAGAAAGTAAATAACAGCAGTTATACCCAATTTCTTCGTGTTCTTATTGTTTTTCCCGTTAACCCTAACCCTTGTGTGTTTCTTGACAATAAAGAAACCAATTATACTTTTGTTTCAAAGGCATCGTTTTTCACAACAAGAAACATCTGACGTGTCTTGAAGTATATGGAAATATGTGAAAGTCTAACTCGATACATCTGAGTGAACATATTGTAAAGCATAAGTGAATTCTCATAAAAATATGATGACAGTTCGTCATTGCATTAAAATAGGAGAAGAATTGAAGAAAAGTGAGTGAAAGAGGATCCAAAAGGAAGAATAATGACCCAAGAATTAGTTAAAAATAACTAAGTATGGAAGAATGAGACTTAGTAAAAATTTTGGTGAAAAGGGGGGAATTTTTATGCAGCTATTGGAATAATCATGCGCACCTTTGTGTGCGTGATATGGCTGTATGAGTTACATCGTGCAAGTGACACATGTATAATGCATGCGATGGGTACTATTTTTAGGCTTTTATGACACATTCTAACCTGTTCTGAGCTCTTTTTAAGGGGATTTTCAGCATTTGGACAGGGGTTAATAATTTTGAGAGCAAAGCACGATTTTGAGAGCATCAAGGGTGATTTTCAGGGCATTTGAAGTCATTAAAGGCCATTACATCAAGGGATTTCATATGTTATTTTCATTTATCAATTGTCGTATTGTTATCTGAATTATGAGTAGCTAAGCTCCTCTAGGTTAGGTTGTGTTATGATGAACCTTATTCAATCTTGTTGGAATTATATGTTGGTTTGACTTTGTATGAATGCTTTGAATTATAATTTTATTCAGTTGTTTATCTTTCTTAATGTTTTTTATTTGAGATACTTCGTAGTCTGATATTGGACACATATGGATTACTGACCCTTAGCCTGTGTGTTGGAACTAGGGCAAATGTTCTACTTACGCTGGTTGAATAGGAATAGGCGACCCCGAGTAGTGACATAGGGAATTAATATTCTGCATTTTGCCTAATCCTGCTTACGCTGGTGGACTAGGAATATGAAGCTTTGAGTAATGATTAATGAGTTATTTTGTGAAGGATCAGTTATAACAGTTTTGTTAATTCATCGTTAGATTATATGGATAAGACCATTCATACAAGGCATCATACATCAACAAGAGAGGATAAGGAGATTCGATACACAACCCGACCGTCTTAATACTTGAAAGCCCCCCCTTTATTTACTGTTTTAGTTTACATTGCACAAATATTGTCTTGTTCGAACACAGTCCCTGTGGATTCGATCTTTTATTACTGCAACACTAACAATACACTTGCCGAGAAGTCATCAAGTTTTTGGCGTCGTCGCGAGGGATTGTTCATTGCAACAGGGCGACACTTCATGCAACGTTTGATTTTAATTTTAGTTTTTATTGTTTTATATGTATTTTCTTGTTTATCATAATGCTACTGAGGTATTTTCTGTTTATGTGTACACAGCTAGAGAAGCAAGTATGATGTATCTTGAAGTTTAATAAAGAGAAAATTATTTTTAAGGTGTATGACTGGACACTATATGTGGACGACTTGGATACATGCTACCACCAAGAAGAAAAGGGTAGTGAGGCTGATAGAGGAATGAAAACAACACAATTGACCAGTGTGAGGGTTTCCTTTGTGCCTGATGTGCCTTAGGCATGGATTGCTAAGAAACTCTTAATAAGAGGTAACTCATCGATAAGAATTTATTTTTTCTTTAAATCTTATTTTTGTAACATGCCACAGTTGCATGTTGTTATTTGTAGAAAATAAAACAGGGTAGAAGAAGGAAATAAAAGGAAAAGAAAAAGGAGAAGAGAGAAGAAGATAAAAAATAGTAAGCCCCTGGCATAATCACGCAAGCTATCACGCTCGTGATAGGCCTAAATCGCACTTACGATGTATATAATGTGCGCGATATAGACGTTGGAAGATTCTATATAACACTGTCATTGCGCGCGCGATGATTGTATAATGCACGCAATATGACCATTGCAAAGAGACATTAGACAATATTCATCGCTGTTGCGCGCGCGATGCATCTATAAGGCGCTCTATGAGCAACAATCAGGAGTACTATATATAGAGCCAGGTTCATTATCTTTTCCTCTCAAATTTTTCTATGATTCGCCTACTTTCTTACATACGTCTATGAGCAATTTATGCAAATTTTTTTCCTTTTTCTCTGTGCGTGTTGTTTCTGTGTGTTTATTATAGATACCATGCCACCAAAAAGAGCAAGAGTTGTTCGCGAATATTCTTCAAGGTCTTACCCCGCTCTTAATGCTACCACCTACCACAACCACAAGTTCTTGTCCAAGGCTCATACTGAGAAGTATCTCAACATAATGGACTACCACATTGTGAGAGAAAAGGCTATCGTGTGCGAAGACTTGTGTTAAGGGCCAATTTATGCATACTTTTGACTATATTTTAAGGCCCTTTCAATTGGTTTCTTTGTTAATTTAGTAAGAAAGTCTAGTAGTTTTCGTATATTTATGCTAATTTTCGATTTTATTGTACATATTGTATATTATGATCATTTTGATGCTCTTTTACAGGTATTATTGCTTATATTGTATGTTGGGATCAATCGGTGAAGGAAAGAAGGCCTGAAAGAGCATTTTCGAAGAGTTCGTGTCGACATTGCGCGCTCAGCGAGTTTTTCAACGCGCTTTCACTGAATTCCAGTAGCAAAAGGTCCAAACCGCGATGAGCAGGATTTCCAGCGCGCCTTCAGCGCACTTTTTGTGCAATTTCTAGTAGCTAAAGTCCCAGACCGCTCTAAGCGGGATGTCACCGCGCTCAGCGCACTTTCTGGGCAAAACACTCTGTTTTTACTGATCGTGCTTAGCGCGCTCCTAATGGCGCTAAGCGCAATGCCACTTACAACACCATAAGCACTTCATATAAATATCTTCTCTTGAAGATATTTTCCAAGAACTTTTGTACTTTGCACTTTTCAGCATTTCTAAAAAGAGAAAAAAGGTTTTCTAGGTCACAAAACCTTAGGAAAATAAGGAGAAGTGAGATTCTAATCTTTGGAGCATCAATCTTAGATTCTTAGACTTTCATGCTATCAAAGATTCTTTTCTTCCTTGTTGATTAAGCTAGCATGGTGATGCGTAGCTAAACACTTTTGTGTCAAGATTAGAGGTAGTTAATCTTGCTTGTATGTATTTCTTTTGATCTTTTGTATATGAACAAGGTTGATGATCAATATATGATGAAGTTGTTTGCTTTTAATGGTATATTTGTGGTTTGAATCACTCTGGACATAGATTTTCCAAATCTTGACCTAATATCTTCATCTCTTAAAAACCAAACTCTAGACATGGATTTGGGGTTTAATATTCGCTTTGTATTGATCTTAACGGTTGTTGTTTTGATTGTTAACGTGAGACATCATCTAACAATTTAAACAACAATACTCACGAATTTGCTTTAGACATAAACTTATTTGCGAGGATACACGATTGTATTGGTTGAAACTACGTTCATATGCTTGATTAATTGGATATGTATGAAAAGGATTAGCGAAATCTATTCTTGACATGCTTTTTCTCAAACTTACAACATCTTTGTTCCAATTTAATTCTTTGCTACAAACTTATGTTGAAAAACCAAGAACAATTTGAAACCCCTTTACTTAAAACGATCAACTATTGAACGACAAGCATTGATAACACACAATCCCTATGGATACGATAAAACACGCCCCAAAATATTCTTCAACAAAGTGGCACCGTTGCCGAGGATTGTTGTTTGTTATTGCAAGCATTGCAATAGTTTCTCAGTTTTAAGCTTGTTTAACTATTTCTTGTGCTTGTTAATTTGTTTGGTTAAGTGTGCAGACTCTGTTAATGCGAGGGAAGTTACCCGCAGACCAACTTCTTTTTGATCCTGAAATCGAAAGAACTGCGCGTAAGTTAAATAGCAAAATAAGGTGGAGGAGGCAACTTGCTAAGGAAAGACGAGAATGAGAGGAAAGTTCAACTTCGACACCAATACCACAGTTACCGCCAACCATGGTTGATCCACCACCACCACCACCACCTGCTTCAACACCTTGTGTTAATAGTCCGAGGCATACTGCACAGTTCGCACGTAATGCTAATAATGGTCGGCACTATGAAATAGAAATGGGTATCCTCTCTCTTTTATACCAGAATCCATTCATCGCTATGGATCGCGAGGATCCTTTTACTCACTTGACCAAGTTCTATGAGATTGCGGGCGCAACTGGTGCACCCGAAGCTGAAGAAGAGTCTTTGTTTAAAAGACTATTCCAGCATTCCCTCATTGGGAAGGCTAAGGAATGGTACCTTGACCAATCTATGGCTATCATGACGGACTAGAACATGCTAGAGGAAAAGTTTTTGGAACGATTTTTTCCTCACAATCGTTTCATGGAGGCTAAAACGGCAATTGCAGTTTTCACTCAAGGTGGAAATGAGTCTCTCAACGAAGCTTGGGAGAGATTCAAGTCCATGCTTAGAAAATTCAAAGGGAACGATTTTGACGAGCTTACACAAGTTCATATTTTCAGAAATGGTCTTCAATTAGTTCATAAAACATTGTTGAATGCCCCCGCGGGTGGATCTTTAATGGCTAAAAGTGTCGAGGAGGCTATTTCTATTATTGAAAAGATGGCCTTAAATAACCATCAAGGGAATCATAACCGTGGCGAATCTCAAAGGAAGTTGGGAGTGCTAGAGTTGGGTACAAATGACGCAATTCTTGCTCAAAACAAATTGCTATATCAACAGGTTGAGTTGCTCACACAACAAATGTCGAAGCTACCTCAATAGATTAAAGAGACGCATGAGTTGTCGAACAAAAATGTGCAAGTAGCGGTTTGTGAGCTATGTAAAGGTGATCACCCAACCGCTATTGTCCTCATTGTCCTCCGGTTGAAGAAAAAGCAAATTACATGAATAATCAAAATCAACAAAAAGGTTATCAAATGCAAAGGTTCCACCTCAAGAGGAGGCTGCTCAGGTACCACAAGCTGAGACAGAGAGGCAGGATGCTGATGTAGATGAGGATATGGCTGCGGAGGAAGATGATGATGATATCGGAAAGACCATCGGGAGGAAGAGGAGAGCTCTTCCGAGTAGTGATATTTGGGTTTTCTATCTTTTTAGGTTTATGTTTAAGTTTATGTTTTGACTAGTTGGATATTATTGTTGGTTTTTATTGTACTTTTGAGTATTTTGTACCATCCTGTTTAGGATGAGGAACACACGCGACACCATTATTTGGTTGTCGCGAATTTTGGGTATTATATTATTGTTGTTAATTTTAGTAGTTTTTGGTGCAATTATTATTTTAGTATAATTTTTTATTTATTTTGTTTGTTCCTTAGTTGAAAACTTGAAGGAACTTGTGAACTAATGTCAAGAATGATGAATCAATTTGCATTTGAGTGGTAATGATAAGATCGAGTAAAGGTACCGCGCAAGGTACATTTTTATCGCTTTCTAAACTAAGCATGGAAATGAAACTTGTGATGAGTGTAATTTGTAGTCATTACTTCTTTTGAAATACTTGTTCATTTTTGAATCATTTAGAAATTACCATTGTGAGGAAGCTTTCATTGTATAAAATATGCAGGATATTGGAATTCTTGTTTGACTCGTCCTAATTATGTTGAAATCATGCATGTGTATTAATTTGTGAAAAAGGAAGAAAAGGATCAAGGCAATTTTTGTGCATTATGAGAAAAACCACTTGACCAAATAAGATGAATCAATCTCCCGTGTGAGTGAGCGAGTATTTGTAAACCCATTTTGAGCCTTTATTTCAAGATCCATGTGAATAATTGAAATGTGTAAATATTGCGCATAATTTTGAATGGGATCTTGGAATTTTGTTGTGAAACTTTTTGAACCCCAACCTTAAGTATGGTTGTGCAGTTTGATCCTTGCCTTAGATGTGAGAGCATTCCTAATTATCATGTTGCTTGTGTTCTAAGTTGGGGAGAGAAAAAGGTAGATTGAGGCATCATGAAAAAAAATTATATATATATATATATAATAATAATAATAATAATAATAATAATAATAATAATAATAAGGTGGTTTTGATTGATGAAAGAGCTTGGAAGAAAGAAATAAGCGAAAAATAAAGGAAATTTGGGCATGAATTGCCAACAAAAGCTCAATGTTGTAATGATGCCTCCAAAGAAAACAAGAAGGTTAAAGTCTTGAAGTGCTTTGATATTAAGTGTGGAATGCTCTTTAGGGGTAGGCAATTTTGTTTTAATGACTTTGATAAATGACCCTTCCTTGTAGTCAAGCCAGGTTACAACCTTTAAAGACCTTGTGATTCCTTCTTTTTTACTCTTTAATGCATGTTGTTTGTTGAATGCATAATTGGTTCCGGATGTTTGCATGATTGTTGATGAGTGATAAAACCTCATTTTGTTTTCATCCCTTGATGAATGTGTGCCTAGGTGTGATTCGATTTTGAACTTGTATTGCTCAAGAAGTTTTGAGGTGTGTTGTTCACTTAGCAATAGTTTCATCTTCATGATTTATTTAGACTTTGATAAGTTATCTTGTTGTTACTTTTACTTTTTGAACCATAAAATTGTCGTTGTTCTTTTGAGTTGCTTCTGAATTCTTGTTCGGGTTTCGAGTTTGGTTCTAATTCGAGACACTTTTGTTTGAGGACAAACAAAATAATAAGTTGGGGAGATTTGTTAAGGGCCAATTTGTGCATACTTTTGACTATATTTTAAGGCCCTTTTAATTGGTTTCTTTGTTAATTCAGTAAGAAAGTCTAGTAGTTTTCGTATATTTATGCTAATTTCCGATTTTATTGTACATATTGTATATTATGATCATTTTGATGCTCTTTTACAGGTATTATTGCTTATATTGGATGTTGGGCTCAATCGGTGAAGGAAAGAAGGCCTGAAAGAGCATTTTCGAAGAGTTCGTGTCGGTATTGCGCGCTCAGCGAGTTTTTCAGCGCACTTTCACTGAATTCCAGTATCAAAAGGTCCAAACCGCGATGAGCGGGATTTCCAGCGCACCTTCAGCGCGCTTTTTGTGCAACTTCCAGTAGCTAAAGTCCCAGACCGCGCTAAGCGGGATGTCACCGCGCTCAGCGCACTTTCTGGGCAAAACACTCTGTTTTTACTGATTACGCTTAGCGCACTTCTGATGGCACTAAGCGCAGTGCCACTTACTGCACCATTAGCACTTCATATAAATATCTTCTCTTGAAGATATTTTCCAAGAACTTTTGTACTTTGCAGTTTTCAGCATTTCTAAAAAGAGAAAAAGGTTTTCTAGGTCACAAAACCTTAGGAAAACAAGGAGAAGTGAGATTCTAATCTTTGGAGCATCAATCTTCGATTCTTCGACTTTAATGATATCAAAGATTCTTTTCTTCCTTGTTGATCAAGCTACCATGGTGATGGGTAGCTAAACACTTTTGTGTCAAGATTAGAGGTAATTAATCTTGCTTGTATGTATTTCTTTTGATCTTTTGTATATGAACAAGGTTGATGATCAATATAGGATGAAGTTGTTTGCTTTTAATGGTATATTTGTGGTTTGAATCAATCTAGACATAGATTTTCCAAATCTTAACCTAATACCTTCATCTCTTAAAAACCAAACTCTAGACATAGATTTAGGGTTTAATATTTGCTTTGTATTGATCTTAACGGTTGTTGTTTTGATTGTTAGCCTGAGACATCATCTAACGATTTAAACAACAATACTCACGAATTTGCTTTAGACATAAACTTATTTGGGAGGATACACGATTGTATTGGTCGAAACTACGTTCATATGCTTGATTAATCGGATATGTATGAAAAGGATTAGCGAAATATATTCTTGACATGCTTTTTCTAAAACTTACAACATCTTTGTTCCAATTTAATTCTTTGCTACAAACTTATTGTCATACCCCAAATTTTGACCACTAAGATTTCCCATCATTGTGAAAATCAGCATCACAATATGGAGGAACCATCATACTTCATCAGTCTCCCCAAAGATGGGTGAGCATCCACTACAATCAAAATTAGTGTTTCAAGCCCTCTCAGAGCCTATAACAAAGGATCAATAAAGGAATGACACGATCTTCAACTTGTCTAACCTCTCAAACATCCACAACGGATCAAAAGGACTCCCACTACAAGGATCAAAAACAAGGCTGCTCCCTTCTAGGTGGATCAAGTCTCAAGATCGACAGTGTCACCAAATTAGGGTTTTGGTCGACCAGGGCCTCTAGATGGAAAATTTTCATCTGGGCATAAGCCAATGATCCAAAACATAATCTAATATACTTCATGGGACCTCATGGACCCAATCATCAAGTCAATTTTGCCTCAGGGGATGCATACATCAAAAATCAGGAATTAGGGTTTCTTGACCTAATTCACCCCTAAGTTGACTTTTGGGACAAATCATGAGCCAAGACCTCAAGAGAGGATTTGAGGGTCTCCAACATACTATATTGATCCATTTGCAACAATGTATTAATCCAAGAAGCTTGAGCAACAAGTCTCAATTTCATCTGCACCACAATTAGGGTTTCACGAGGAAAGTCAACTGTAACTTTGACTTTGGACCAGGACATGCTCCCAAGCCCTAAGACATGATTCAATATACCCTATGACACCCATGGAACATGTCCATCAAGTTTTATTTAGATCAAGGACATGATTTCATGAAGAATTGCACAGTTTGGAATTCATCTAATAAAAAGTCAACTGTGCACAAAAGTCAACTTTGACTTTTTGAGATTTTTCACCAAAATGGATTTTTAACCCTAAAATGATGTTAATGTATAATTTGAATCATCATTCATCAAGAAAAATCAAAGAAAGTGGGATAACTTGTAAAAGGGGTAACCATAAAAACTTAGAAAAATTTCTAAGTTATGGAAAAAGTGACACTAATGTGCCAACTTTGGAGGACCATAACTCCTAAACCACAAGGCCATTGTTCCCCATTCAAAGCTTGATTTGTAGATCATATTGCCCTCTACTAAATCTTCATACTGACCTATGTCTAAATTCCTCATGGATTTTGAGTTATGGAGTGATCAAAATCAAGAAAAGTCACTTTGTTCCAACACTTAGTGAAAATTTCACTAAGTCAGATTTTACCTTACTTTTTGCCAAATGTAGGGGGATTTTTCACTTGGATTCAAAAGATCAAAACCAAACATGTTCAAACAGTTGTTGTATCATGTAAGGGCTTTCCAAAATGGCCAAGAACATTACCAAATTCAATTTGAGCCATGAGATATGACATTGGCAAGTTGCCTTGTTGAAATCTGCCAAGGCACGACAGATTTTTACACTTTTGGTCGATTTGCCAAAATCAGCCAAATCCAAATGCTCCTATCCACTTGGACACATCTGAGGATTGAATCTAAAGGGGACAATCACTGAGCCAAGCCTCCAAAGTCTTTGGAACAAGAAATAGCATGTTGAACCTAAAATTGCCAAAATAGGGACAAGACTCCAATTTTGGATTGGAGCATTCAATGGAAGCATCAAGGTGGCATGAACTGAGCCATTCTCAACTGAATTCAGTCAAGACTTATCTAAGACCAAGGGAACCACAGCCCTGTGCCCTAACCTCTAGTCAATGGCTAGAGGAGACTTGGATTTCCATTGGACAACATTGGCCAAACCTCTGCTGCAGTTGCCATTCACTGTGGATCCTAAAACAAACTTGATCTACTATAAATAGAGCTCAATTGTGATCAGTTTGAGTACACCAAAGCCATCAAATAGATGCTTTCCTCAAAATCTCTTCTTTCACTCAAATTTTGCCTTCTAAGGCAAGTCACTATCGGGTTTTGAGTTTGAGAGCTTTTCCAATCAAACCAATCACACACACACACACCTCATATACATCATATAGAAGTGATCCAAACACTCACATAACATCTGGAACACAGATTTCACAAAATCACCAGCCAATTGCTCAAGTTCTTGACAGATTTGCAGTTGGGGTACCATCTCAAGTTTCAATCCATTCCAAGCATTCATACACACTCCATGGCACCTAGGGAAGTTATCCAGATCATTGGAACCTAGCTGTAACACCTCCAACACAAATCACGATCACCAGCTGCAAGTGGTAAGCATGAGCTCTTCTAACTCTATGATCCATGCAATTTTTGCTGCACAATAATTTGGCCATATGTTCATAATCATGCATGGAATGTTTCCCCTCAATTAATTGCATTGTTTGAATCGTGTATAAAAAATCCTAGCCGTCATGCAGAAATTAGGTTCTTGAGGATTTTTCATGATTTCTTGTTTTATGCTTAATTTAAATAAAATTAATTGTCATAGACATGATCGTGAAGTTGAAACGAGTTGATTGGTATGTGGATTACATGATATGATCAAGTATTCAGTGAGATTAAAGAGAAAATGCAAATCTGGGCAAACCCAGAACACGCGCGTGTTCTTGGTGTGTTCTTGGCGCCATTTTTTGAATATTTGAATATTTGAATTTTGTGATTTTATTTAATTGATTCAAAAATTAATTTCTCTCTGAGTTTTAATGATTTTGAGTTGATTCTTTTTTTAATAATTCACAAAAATGTTAAAATATTTTATTTTATAAAAAAATCCCAAAAATATTATTTATTTTGTATAATTGATATTTTTGCAAAGAATTAATGTTTTAATTGTTTTTAACATTTAAAATATTTTTTCCACCTTGATTTTGCAACTTTTAATGCTTTCCAATTATTTTGTAGGTCAATACTTAATTTTTGAAGCATTAATCCAAGATTATAATTTGTTTTCCATATGTTAAACAATTTTGATCATTTTAATTGAATTTTTATTCAATTAAATACATTTTTGAAAACAAATTAGGGTTTTGGATTGAAATTCTGGTATCAGACGTGTGATGTTAAGGTGTGATGTCACAATAACACACTCTGCACAATCGACAGCAATAACAGTAAAATAACACCAAGAATTGTTGACCCAATTCGGTTACAACCAACCTACTCTGGGGGCTACCAAGCCAGGGATGAAATTCACTACTTGTAGATATAATTTACAGACTCAACAACCCGTTGACAATCTCCTAAACTTATACTCTACTAATGACTTCCTACCTAAGAAACCACTTAGGTATGAGAACACCACTCAATCCCTTACAAACTCTCAAAGAACCAACTTTGAGTACCCTTGATCTTACTTCACAGCTTCGATCAAGCAACCACTCTCTATTGCTTCACAGCTTCTAGAGAGGACAGAAACTCAACACCTATTCAAACCCTAGAATAGTGTAAATACAAGCACTCTAAACAAACTCTAGACACTAAGCCTCCAACTTCTGATCTTCTAAATGTTTTCTGTCCCTTTTTCCTTTGGTCTTGTGCGCTTTATATAGCTCCTTGAATTGGTCTTGGACTTGCTACAATATCTCCCAGATTTGTTATTTAAAACTAAATATTTAAAACAAATTTTCTCCTAAAATCTTTTTAAATCTTCAACCTTTTAAATCTCCTACAAATCTGCAACAGATCTCCTATGCAGCAGCAGATATCTATCCCAAGATATTCGCATCCAATGAGATAGCTTGCTCTCCACAATTCCAGCTAATACGCAACCCTAACAACATCACAGCCTGCTGTTGTTAATTCTGCAGATCTGATGTTACAACATCACCTATGTGACATCAGACATCCAACTTCAGCAATTAATTACTTAACACAGCCCAGTGTTAAGACTTTAATGTTGCAACATCAGCACCTTGACATCAACATTGAACATACCTTGTTTTACCAAAATTCCAGCCAATCCAAGAACTAACAATCTCCCCGTTTAGCTAATTTTGGCTAAAACAATCTCTGCATCTTCAGAGACTTCAGCAGCGGAATAACTTCAAAAATTTGAAACTCAATCAGCAGCAGTTTGACAATACTCATAGTCTTCATCACTTGATCTGCTGCAGCACCATCTTCATTATTGACAACAGCCAATTGGTGCCCCTCCTTAAGGATATGAACCAGCATCACAGCTGTTCAGTAGCTCACAATGTGCAGCACTTTACTCCCCCTTGATGTCTGCTTGGCTGCACTCTTCAAATGTCATGATATCTTCACTAGTTCAGTCAAAACTCCCCCTCAATAACTACATTACCACTTTTCAACTAAACACCTTTTAGCAGCAACATCTTTCAACAATGTTGCATTCAACAATGTTGCTCCCCCACCAGCATAGCAACTGTCAATAACTCCTCCTTAATATCTGCATCACACTGGCAGCATATGGCAATAATACTCTTTGATACTCTTGACTATCTTGGCTATTTTCTCCCCCTTTTTAGCCACAATTAGACAATCCTCTCCTGGCAGTTGACTACATAATTTCAGAACCACTCCAACTGTCCACAACCCCTCTAGCAGATTTAGTCTTCATAAATGCAGATTCCCAATTTGCTTCTTAACCTTTCAAATTGGTTTGCATCTAAGGCTTTAGTGAATATGTCAGCCAGCTGGTTCTCTGTGGCTACATGTTCCAAGGTAACAATTTTTTCTTCAACCAAATCCCTTATGAAGTGATGCCTTATGTCTATGTGCTTTGTCCTACTATGTTGTATAGGATTTTTAGATATATTAATTGCACTAAGATTATCGCAGTATAGTGTCATAACATCTTTTTTAACATTGTATTCACTCAACATCTGCTTCATCCAGACCAGCTGAGAACAACTACTTCCTGCTGCAATATACTCCGCTTCAGCAGTTGAGAGAGATACACAATTCTGCTTCTTGCTGAACCAGGAAATCAGATTGTTCCCTAGAAAGAAACACCCTCCTGAAGTGCTTTTTCTATCATCTGCACTTCTAGCCCAATCAGCATCACAGTATCCTTTTAAGTCAGTCCCAAAATCATGGCTATATAACATTCCATAGTCACTTGTGCCATTCACATATTTCAGAATCCTCTTCACTTGATTCAAGTGACTCACCTTAGGATCAGACTGATATCTAGCACACACTCCAACAGCAAAGGAAATATCAGGTCTGCTTGCTGTGAGATATAGTAAACTCCCAATCATACTTCTGTACAAGCTGTGATCCATACTCACTCCATTCTCATCCTTGGATAGCTTCAAATGGGTGGGAGCAGGTGTCCTTTTGTGATTGGCTTTATCTAGGCCAAACTTCTTTACTATGCTCTTAGCATATTTTCTTTGAGAAATAAAGATAGAATCCTCCATTTGTCTGACTTATAACCCAAGGAAGTAGCTAAGTTCTCCAACCAAACTCATTTCAAATTCTGATTGCATTTGTTGGACAAACTGTTTTACCATAGCATCTGACATCCCCCCAAATACAATGTTATCCACATAAATTTGGGCTACCATTAATTTTCCGCCTTCTTCCTTGACAAACAATGTTTTGTCAATGCCTCCTTTTCTATACCCATTTGCTACTAAGAATTATGTCAACCTCTCATACCAGGCCCTTGGAGCTTGTTTTAAGCCATACAGTGCCTTCCTCAGTTTGAACACATGATTGGGGAAGTTTGGATCAGTGAATCCTTTAGGTTGATCTACATAGACTTCTTCATTCAGATAGCCATTTAGAAAGGCACTCTTCACATCCATTTGGAACAACTTGAATCTTAGTCAACTCCCTCAACTCACTCTTCACATCCATCTGATGGATTCTAATCTCGCCACTGGAGCAAACGTCTCATCAAAGTCAACTCCCTCAACTTGAGTATAACCTTGTGCAACAAGTCTCGCTTTGTTTCTTGTAACCACTCCAAGCTCGTCTGACTTGTTTTTGTAGATTCACTTTGTTCCAATAACATTCACCCCTTCAGGTCTTGGTACAAGATCCCAGACTTCATTTCTTCTGAACTGCTCCAGTTCTTCTTGTATAGCATTTATCCAAAACTCATCTGTCAGAGCTTCCTTGACATTTTTTGGCTCAACTTTGGATACGAAGCACGAGCTAGCTATGATTTCTCTGGACCTAGTTCTTACTCCAGAATTTGGATCACCTATAATTAGCTCCTTAGGATGATCCTTCTAAATTCTGATAGAAGGAGCCTTTTGAGGTTGCTCAGGCTCAGTATCAGCCGCGCCTAGGGAGGGATTTCTTTCTTCAACTTCAACAGCTACCTCATCAGCTGAAGTTCCAACATCTTCTATGACATCCTCAACTTCAAGCTTATCTTCATCATCAATCACAACATTGATTGACTCCATCATCACTTTGGTCCTGGAGTTGAAGACCCGATAAGCTCTGCTATTGATGGAGTACCCCAAAAATATGCCTTCATCACTTTTGGAATCTAATTTCCTTCTCTGCTCTCTATCAGCCAGGATGTAACATCTACTACCAAACACATGGAAGTACTTGACATTAGGTTTTCTTCCCTTCCATAGTTCATATAGAGTGGATGAAGTGCCTCTTCTTAGGGTAACTCTGTTGTGAATGTAGCAGGCAGTGTTCATGGCTTCAGCCCAGAAGTGATAAGGTAGTTTCTTGGCATGAATCATTGCTCTAGCCGACTCTTGTATAGTTCTGTTCTTCCTCTCAACAACTCCATTTTGCTGAGGGGTGACAGGCGATGAAAACTCATGACATATACCTTCAGACGAGCAAAATTCTTCAAACTTGCTATTCTCAAACTCTCTTCCATGATCACTTCTAATTCTGATGACCTTACTCTCCTTTTCTCTTTGGAGTTTTTGACAGAGCTCTTTAAAGACATCAAACACTTCAGATTTGTCTTTGATGAAATTCACCCAAGTGTATCTTGAGTAGTCATCCACAACTACATAAGCATATTTCTTTCCACCCAGACTTTCAACCTGCATAGGTCCCATCAAATCCATATGAAGGAGTTCCAATACCTTGGAGGTGGTGTCATGTTGAAGCTTCGGATGAGACATCTTTGTCTGCTTTCCTTTTTGACAGTCTCCACACACCTTTACTTCCTCAATACTAAGTTTGGGAATCCCTCTGACTGCTTCTGAGGAGATATTTCTCTTCATTCCTTTTAGATGAAGATGTCCCAACTTCTGATGCCAGATTTTGACATCATCTTCTTTAGCAAGCACACACGTGGAGGAATTTTAATTTTATGGCACCCAAAGATAACAATTGTCCTTAGATCTGGCTCCCTTCATGATGACTTCTCCTTTGTCATCTTTCACATTACATTCGGACTTTGTGAAGTCTACTTTGAATCCTTGATCACAAAGTTGACTAATACTAATCAAATTAGCTGTTAGCCCTTTAACAAGAAGAACATTCTCCAGCTTGGGAGTACTAGCACAGTTTAGTTTTCCAATCCCCTTTATCTCTCCTTTGACCCCATCACCAAATGTAACATAGCCAGAAGACTGAGGTTTCACATCAACAAGCAGATTCTTTACTCCAGTCATGTGTCTTGAACACCCACTGTCAAAATACCAGTCATCTTTGGTAGAAACCCTCAAGGAAGTGTGAGCTATCAAGCTGGTAACTTTAGGTATCCATTGCTTCATCACCTTAGGCCTTACCTCTAGCTGTTTGGGTTGAGGGGCAGAATTAGGATATCCGTGAAGCTTGAAGCACGAGGACTGCGTATGACCAATCCTTCCATAATAGAAGCATCTGACTCTGTCGTTTCTAAAGTGGTTAAGTCTTCTCCCACTTTGATAATGCTGTGGCTGCCACCATACTGTTGTCTCCTTATTCCATAGTTGAATTGTCTTCTCCTGTACTGATGATGCTGTCTCTTAGGATATCTTCTATGGTGATGAGGTTTCCTTCTTCCATAGTAATAAGGCACAACATTGTTGTATGCATAACCATACCAGTTTTCCTGATGTTGACTCCTCTGATGAGACATGTTCTGCTTGAACCTGGCAGCTTGCATACTCTGGTGATATTGGGGAGGCATATACTGACTAGCTCCTTGGGGCTGTATCTTCCTCTGATGAGGACCATTCTTCTTCTCAGCATTCTGGGGCTGAACAACCTTCTTTGGGGTAGGACCCTGTTTCATAGGTTGATGTTGAGACAACGGTTGAGACATCTCCCTTTTTGTTCCTGAAGTGCTGGCCACACATCCTATGCCTGATTTATCTCCAGCAACTTTCTCTAACTGAAGAATCTTATCAAGATCAGCAGTACCACTGTTCATCATCCTAACGAATTTAGTCATCTGATCCAGTTGGGACTTAACTAGAACAACTTCGTTTTCCCGATCAGCTTTTTCATTTTCAAGCTGTGCAATCTGTTGCTTATGATACTTGTTTTCTTGACAAATCTCAGCACTTTTCAAACACAACTCTCGATAAGTAGAAGCTAGCTCCTCATAAGTTATTTCTTCATCACTATCTTCATCAGACACAACAGTTCCTGTTAAGGCTCTAGCATGCCTTGCTGACTCACCATCACTTTCACTATCAGTTTCAGACCAGGAAACTGACATACCCTTCTTCTGCTTCTTCAAGAATGTGGGACATTCTTTCTTGACATGTCCATACCCTTCACATTCAAAGCACTGAACACCTCTATCCTGGGCATTCTTCTCTTCATCTTTCTCTTTTGGTTTGCTGATGTCAGAGGAACTGTTCTTGACACTAGGCTTGTAGTTATTGTTCCATCTTTTTAACACTTTGTTGAACTGCCTTCCCAACATTGCAATGGCTTGTGACAAATCTTCCTGAGAATCTTTGACTACCTTATCTTCTGCAGGAGTGGAGACCAAAGCATTACCCTTGGGCTTCTTTTCTGGTTCTTCTTCATTTAAACCAAGTTCAAAAGTCTGAAGAGATCTAATGAGCTCATCTACTCTCATCTTGCTGATGTCTTGAGCTTCTTCAATAGCAGTCACTTTCATCTTGTACCTCTTAGGTAGGGACCTAAGGATCTTCCTCACAAGCTTTTCTTCAGACATTTTCTCTCCAAGAGCACTAGATGCATTGGCCAGCTCAAGAACACTCATGTGGAAATCATGAATAGTCTCATCGTCTTTCATCGTCAGGCTTTCAAATTTTGATGTTAAAATCTGAAGTCTCGACATCTTAACTCTAGATGTTCCTTCATGTGTAGCCTGCAAGATATCCCACGCTTCCTTAGCAACTTCACAGGTATTGATTAACCTGAAGATATTCTTATCCACTCCATTGAAGATTGCATTCAGAGCTTTGGAATTTCCAAGGGCAAGCTCATCTTCCTCCTTGGTCCACTCTTCTTCAGGCTTTGGCTTAGAGGTGTCTTCTTTATCTTTGCCAGTATCATCCTTCTCACACATGACAGGAGCTTTCCATTCTTTAATAACAGCCTTCTAAGCCCTACTGTCCAAGGATTTTAAGAAGGTGGTCATCCTTGGCTTCCAATAGTCATAATTGGATCCATCCAAAATAGGGGGTCTGTTGATGAATCCTCCAACTTCTTTGTCCATCTTTACACCAGAAAGTAACTTCCCTAGATCTCACCCAGAGACAGACAGGATGCCTGCTCTGTTACCAATTGAAATTCTGGTATCAGACGTGTGATGTTAAGGTGTGATGTCACAACAACACACTCTGCACAATGGACAGCAATAATAGTAAAATAACACCAAGAATTATTGACCCAGTTCGGTTATAACCAACCTACTCTGGGGGCTACCAAGCAAGGGATGGAATTCACTACTTGTAGATATAATTTACAGACTCAACAACCCGTTGACAATCTCCTAAACTTATACTCTACTAATAACTTCCTACCTAAGAAACCACTTAGGTATGAGAACACCACTCAATCCCTTACAAACTCTCAAAGAACCCACTTTGAGTACCCTTGATCTTACTTCACAGCTTCGATCAAGCAACCACTTCTATTGCTTCACAGCTTCTAGAGAGGACAGAAACTCAACACCTATTCAAACCCTAGAATAGTGTAAATACAAGCACTCTAAACAAACTCTAGACACTAAGCCTGCAACTTCTGATCTTCTGAATGTTTTCTGTCCCTTTTTCCTTTGGTCTTGTGCGCTTTATATAGCTCCTTGAATTGGTCTTGGACTTGCTACAATATCTCCCAGATTTGTTATTTAAAACTGAATATTTAAAATAGATTTTCTCCTAAAATCTTTTTAAATCTTCAACCTTTTAAATCTCCTACAAATCTGCAACAGATCTCCTATGCAGCAGCAGATATCTATCCCAAGATATTCGCATCCAATGAGACAGCTTGCTCTCCACAATTCCAGCTAATACGCAACCCAAACAACATCACAGCCTGCTGTTGTTAATTCTGCAGATCTGATGTTACAACATCACCTATGTGACATCATACATCCAACTTCAGCAATTAATTACTTAACACAGCCCAGTGTTAAGACTTCAATGTTGCAACATCAGTACCTTGACATCAACATTGAACATACCTTGTTTTACTAAAATTCCAGCCAATCCAAGAACTAACATGGATTAATTCAACCCTCATAAATCATTTTCAAAAACATTTGGGCCTCTAATAGAGTGTAAGACCCAATCCTTTTTTGACCAAATCATTTTTGGGCCTCAGTGCATTGTATAAGTCCCGATACCATAAAAAACAAACGGCGCGATCGTCGCCTTTTCAAAACAAAAAACCTTGGGCCTACCCTCGAGTAGTAAGACCCATTTCTTTTCTTAAAACTCATTTGGGCCTCTATTAGAGTGTAAGACCCAACCCACTTGTACAGAAACAATTTTGGGCCTCACTTATTGCATAAGTCCCTCTGTACATTTTTAAATTCGGCACGATCGTCGCCAGTTTAAAAATAAACCATCTGAGCCTCTCCATGAGCTATAAGACCCATTCAAAACTTTTGGGCCTCTAATAGAGTGTAAGACCCAATCCCCTTTTAACCAAAACATTTTGGGCCTCAGATATTGTATAAGCCCTTCAACGTTAAAAGAAAACCTCGGCGCGATCGCCATTTTAAACGGAAAAATCATTTGGGCCTACACTCGCGTTATAAGCCCCACTCTTTTTCTTTAAAACTTTTTGGGCCTCTTGAGAGAGTGTAAGACCCATCCCTTTGTACAGAAAACCTTTTTGGGCCTCAGTTACTTGTATAAGTCCCTCTGTACAAATTCAAACAGCGCGCTCATTGATGAAACCCTGGGCCTCTCCTTGAGCTGTAAGCCCCAAATCTTTCTTTTTCAAAGCACTTTCTCCTTTGATTTTGAATATACTGTTGTTTTCAATCTTTCTTTATTGAACAACTAACCAAACAGCATGGAAGCTCTACAACCGAGTAAGTATTTATATGCTTTCATTTACCGCTTTCGTATACATATAACTGTATTGTGGGGCTGTTTTGCTGTAAGTCTTCTTTCATAAACTCATATCAACTGTGTAATAATAGTATAGATATTTAGATTTTCCCCGGCAACTACGTCTAGAACTAGGTGACGCCGTTTCGTTTGTTCGTAGAAATAGAAAACTAGATCCCCAATAGGATCACCAGATACAGTCTTCTCTTTGGCTGTCCTCATTAGGAATTGTCAAGAAACTCTACTCCCAGAGATGAATGTATTCTCCATGAATGGCATCTTTGAGTTTCTTCCAAATTCTCGAACTTTCCTGACTTGATCTATTCTCTGTGAATAGCCTGTCTTGAATTTCTTGGGGTTTGGGGACCCACGGGCTTCTTAAAAGCATCGGCCTCCTCTTGGGCATCGTACAAGGACCCACAGGCTTCCTAAAAGCAGCCCCGCCTCCTCTTGGGCTTAGTACAAGGACCTCTCGGCTTCTTAGAAGTATTCACAGCCTCCTCTTAGGCTTCGTATAATGATCTCTTCCTCTGGGAATGATAGCCTCCTCTTGGGCTTCGTACAAGGACCCGTCGGCTTCTTAAAAGGCTTCCAGCCTTCTCTTGGGCTTCGTACAAATTGTCCCGACGACCTCCTAAAGGTATAGGAACAAAACTTAGTCATCTTCATAGAACAGTCCTTTCAAAGAGTCTACTACTGTTTCTCAAAGCATAGTACAAAAGATGAAACTCTAGACTTGGATAGTCTAATCTCCTTGAGTCTCAAAGACATTCTCAAGTGGCTCCTTCGTTAAATAGGAAGGAAACCCGTAGACTCGGACAGTCTCAATACCCTTCGGATTTCCCACTTCCTCAAAGACAAGGAAATATCCCTGATCCTCGAATCAAATCCTTGAGAGTACAACATTGCTCATATAAGAACTAATTTTCTCTTTAAATCAGTATACTAGACCTGTCACTCAAATGAAACAGCAACCATAGCCTCCTCTTGGGCTTTGTACAATGATTCTCCCCAGCGGAGTCAAACAACGTTTCGCCTCTCTCTCGGGCTTTGTACGAGACACATAAGAGACTCCCTCGTTGAGTCAATCACCCCTTTAGCCTCCATCTCGGGCTTTGTACGAGATACAAAAACTCTCTCGTTGAGTCAAATAGCCTCCATCTCGGGCTTTATACGAGATACCAAAAGATTCCCTCGTTGAGTCAAAACCTTTTAGCCTTTCTCTCGGGCTTTGTACGAGACACATATTAGCCTCCTCTTAGGCTTTGTATAAGAAAACCACCGGTTGATCCAATAAACCTTTTAGCATCAAAGCTGTGCCTCGTTCACAATACACAAACATCAACAACTCCTTCCCCTTCATCTAATCGCTGTAAGCGGCAAGCCTCTGGATCATCTACATCCATGCCACTGTCCCTCTTTTAGCATGAGAAATTCCTAAGGAAAGATGCCATTGCTCTAAACTGAGTTAAAGTCTTCTCCTTTAGGTTGGAAATCCCCTATAAAGGAAATTATGGCATTGCCGAATTCACACATCCCAGTTAAAGTAATTCTCCTTTATAAACAGTTGTGACATACAACCCCCTCTTTAGAGATGACAAATTCTCTCTAAAGTCAACACCTTTCTAGCTTCACATCTTGGGCTTTGAACAAGATACAGATCACCTTTTTAGCTTCACGTCTTGGGCTTTGAACAAGACACCAAATACCATTTCCTCCCATAGAATAGGAGAACTACTAACGCTCTGATTTCCCTGTTTCGGTAAATGGGAATACGTAGGCATAAGATTGAAAGAAAAATATTAGCGAGCACACTAAACAAAAACCCAAAATCCCATACTCTCACATATCTATCAAGAAGCATCCGTCCTAACATCTAAACCTCCCACCACTTTTAAAAAAATAAACCCGATAGAGACCCCGAATCTTTGTAGCATCTGTAACCTAACAGACCGCTGTTTAAACTCAGTTTGCAAGCAGGGTTAATTTGAGACATCTATTTCCCTTCCTTCATCAGCTTTAATAGGATAAAAAATGAATCGAGCTGTAGACACCAAAGAGCAATAGTGCTTCGCAACCGCGTCCAAAATCGCTCGCTACAGAAAAAATGGCGACTTCACTGGGGACAAGGCGACTCTGCTGGGGATTGTCATTAGGATCTATCTCACCTTTGTAGCAAGATCTTGTTCTCTTCTTATCTATTAGGTAGAAACTTTATAAGCGACTCCCACCGTAGGGGCTCTTCTAACCTTTCTTGTATGAAACCACAGATTGGGGCTTTCGTCGGGGAACCCATTTTTTGTCAGGAACTTAGGATTCATAGCTTTAAAGGTCTAGGATGTTTAGGACAAATATATATACTACTTTTCCTAATTGCTATACCTGTTTATTTTTTTGCTAATGGGAATGCGTGTGATGCCGCATGTGGAAAGATTGAGTATACACTTAAGATAAGTGATGGCGACGAGGTCGACCATCAACCTCAGTGGAGGCTGACCAATGCAACCCATTCCCTCTCTTAGGCAATGGGCCGATTGTGATGTCTGAGAAGCTGAGGAGCCAACCCTTTTGTAGTGCAGAAACTATCGGAAATAGTTGTCACGCAATACTACCCTCATTTGAGGCTGGTGATCTATTCTCGGTGAATGACACTTACTCTAAGATTGCTCTACAACTCGCTGGCGATCCGCTTGTTGTTTTGCTTTCCTGGGAGGAGCTGATGATAATGATACAGGTACAAAAATCACCTTAGTATAAACCTTTGGGGATGGGTAGAGCCTTGACTTCATGACAACGACCCTTTGACCCCATGTTTTTTCTATGTTTTTGTGTGCTGCATTCATGCATTCATCTAAAAAACATTAAAACATTTAAAAATTTTCTCTTCTAGTCTCTCTGCTTTTCAAATTAAACTAAGACTGTGATTGCAAATATCAGAGAAAAGGATTGTGCTAATGGATTTCGGTAGAAGGAGAACTCATACGTACACCTTCAAGATTCCAAAACTAGAGGATTTAAGAGGTTTGGCGAGGATGATCACAAACCAAGAGGCTTTCAGAGCCAAGTATGGAGGTTTGCTATCTCTGCTAAGAGTCCATGTGATTGAGGGAATCATGGATGCGCTCATCCAGTTCTACGATCCGGTTTATCACTGCTTTACATTCCCGGATTACCAGCTCACACCAACGCTGGAGGAGTATTCTCATCTGATTGATTTACATATCACTGATCGAGCTCCATTTTCTGGACTGGAAGAAATTCCAAAGAATTAGACCATTGCAAGAGCAATTCATTTGGACGAGTCTGAGGTCAGGACTCACATAACCACTAAGGGTGGCATCCAAGGTTTGCCAGCCCAGTTCTTGACAAGGAAAGCTCTGTACTTCGCTAGTATCAGGAACGTGACTGCTTTTGAAAGCATCTTTGTTTTACTCACCTTCAAATTATTTTTGTTGCCAAACATTAATAATTTCGTCGATATCAACGCTATTAAGGTTTTTCTCATTAGAAACCCTGTGCCGACTTTGCTCGCAAATGCGTATCATTCTGTACACTTGGGAAATTTGTACAGCGAAGGGGAGATCACATGATGTGTACCTTTGCTTTACAAATGGTTTATCTCCCACTTGCCCAAGTCTGCTGCTTTTTAGGATTGTAAGAGTGCCTTACGTTGGTCTCAGAAGATCATGTCCCTCACCAACTCTGATATAGATTGGTGCAATAGGATCTATGATGGAATTAGGATCATTGACCATTGTGGAAACTTCCCCAACATACCCCTTATAGGACCTAAGGGAGGAATCAATTACCATCCAGTTCTCGTTCGTCGTCAATTTGGATACCCGATGAGACACGTCCCACGGGGTGTTCATCTGGAAGGTCTTTTCTTCAAGGAAGGAGAAAATGACAGAGTACTAAAGATGGAAATAGTGCACGCTTGGAAACATGTTCATAAGAAAGGACGAGAGTCTCTGGGAAAACCAGACTGTGTCTCAGTGGAGCCTTATCTCCATTGGGTACAAGCTAGAGCTCTCAAGCTAAAGATGCCTTATCCTCGTTACGGAATTCTTCCGCCAAGGGAATCTGTCATGTACTTCATGACGGAAACTAAAAAGCTTTAGGTTACTCTCAACAAAGTTCAACGGGAGAGGAGGTCTTGGAAGAACAAGTACCGCACCCTCGACGTGGAGTGCATCAAAATACAACAATTACTGAAAGAGAAAGATGCTCTGATTGAAATTTTGGAGCAACATGCTGTAGAGAATCAAGATGACCAAAGGAATTTGCTCACTCCTTTCACCTGGCAAAGGAATGACAACCCGACAACGACCCAAGAGCCCCTGTCAAAGAAAAGGAAAGTACCAGAGTCAGCACCCGATTTCTCTTCAGAGAGGACTCGGGACCCATTAGCTTAGGTTTCTGTTTCTGCACTTTGTAATCTACTGTATTTCCATTTCTGTAATCCTTTTAATTTCAACAAAAAGGGTTTTCCCCACTGTTTGATATTTGCAATCTAATTGTCGAAGTTTATTTTGATTAAACCAAAAAACAATTAATATAATCATTGCATTCATCATTCTCACATCGCGTATTCTTCTTACCTACGAATCTCACGTTTGTGTCTCGGTTCTAGAGTCAAACTGTCTTATTCGTACAATACTTGGGCCAATTGTCAGAAAAAGATGGATGATCTTGAGGAAGAGAACAGAGAGTTGAAAGAAGAGATTGACGCTCTGAGAGAGGATATGAGAATGCTTCGTAACGACATGCAAGCCATGGCAGAAGCTCAACTACAAAGGACTGTGATCTCAAAGATCACCCCAACGTCCATAGTGGAGAAGTATGATCCTAGGTATTAAATGCCGAAAGATCGTCCTTGGGGTATGCCTGTTAACTATATCCCGGAAGGATATGTTCCGCCGATCACTGAAGATCAAGGAATCATAACAGAAGCCGCTGGGCCTGAAGGTTACAAACTTCGGGAAAGCGAAGATTCCAGGGGCATACTGAAGACTCCTAAAGGTTACAAACTTCGGGAAACGCCAAGACTCACTGCCGTAGTTACGGTACCACCCCCTGTGGTGCACACTGTCCCGGAAGGACAGATTCCACTGATCCCTTATGATAAGAAGGAAACTATGTTCGATAGAATGGATGAATTCCAGGAACAGTTCTTGGAAATGCAGAAGGAACTGCAAGCCATTCGCGGTCAGGATCTATTTGGAAAGGATGCCACAGACCTTTGTCTGGTCCCCAATGTGAAAGTCCCGCATAAGTTCCAAGTGCCCGACTTTGAAAAGTACAAGGGTAACTCTTGCCCTTAGAGCCATCTGGTGATGTACGCTCGGCGAATGTCAGCTCAGACGGAGAATCAGGACCTACTGATTCATTACTTTCAGGATAGTTTAACCGGTGCCGCATTAAAATGGTACATGGGGTTAAACCGTGCCACGATCAGCACATTTAGAGATCTTGGTACTGCCTTCGTCCAATAATACAAATACAATTTGGACATGGCACCGGACAGAGATCAACTCAGATCAATGTCACAAAAGGACAAGGAAACCTTTAAGGAGTACGCCCAGAGATGGCGCAAAATTGCCGCTCAAATTTGTCCACCTCTTGAGGAAAAAGAGATGACAAAGATCTTCTTAAAGACCATAAGCTCATTTTACTATGACCGAACGGTTGCCAGTACGCCCAGTGACTTCACCGAGATGGTGGGCATGGGAGTTCGTCTTGAGGAAGCCGTCCGAGAAAGACGTTTGGAAAAAGACGCTGGACCATCAAGCAGTACAAAACGATACGGTAGTGCTCTCCTTAGGAAAAAAAGCAAGATATTGGGAATATCTCTCTTGGAAAGCAAAGGCGTCGATATCAACCAGTAGCAGCTGTAATTCCTGCTATCAATCCTGCGCCTATTCCTACGTATCAACCTCAGGTTGCGCAGAACCAACCTAATCAGCAAAGGACACAACAGCCTCTTCAGCAGGCTCGTCCTCCATATAACAACAACCGTACAACACGACCATCAGGGTTTGATCCTATACCCATGTTGTACGCAGAACTATTTCTGTTACTAATAGCTAAGGGGCACATTCAGACTAAATCTCCTCTTACAGTACCGGAAAATCTGCCTTTTTGGTTTAAGGTGGACCAAACATGCCCTTATCATCAAGGAGGATCAGGGCATAACATAGAGAACTGTCTCAATTTCAAATCTGACGTGCAAAAGCTTGTTAGGAGCGGGGTCTTATCCTTCAAGGATACAAATCCTAATGTTCTTATGAACCCACTGCCTCAACACGAGAAGGCTGCAGTCAATTTGATAGAAGGAGAATCTAACAATGTCTATCAAATTCATGATGTACTCTTGTTGAGGATCAATCTGGTCAAGATGCATTGTAGACAGAGTGGATATGGCCATGTGCCACCTCATAATTATCACCAGTGTGATGTCTGCTCTAAAAACAATCAAGGATGTTCTGTGGTGCAATCAGCTCTACAGGAACAGATGGATCTCGGATGGATCCAAGAGCACCGAGTTCATGGGGTTAACATGGTCTATACGAATTCCAATGTCATTCAAAACCACCACATCCGTGCGATGAATTCCAACTTGGTGGCAATGCAGTCAAGGCAAAGCCAGTATTATAATCTGCCGCAGCACGATTACAGTTCCTGTCTGACTTGCTCGGTAAACAAATAGGGATGCTCTTTCATACAAGAGGCCCTCCAGCATCAGATGGATCTTGGATGGATCCAAGACTACCATGATAGGAATCCTTATCAGATCAACATGGTTCTGATCTTCGATATTCGCGTGATGAATACCAACCTTGTAGAGTTACATGCTGAGCAGGTCCGACTCTGATTCTTAATATCACACGACTATCAAAGCTGTAAAGCAGGTTGCGAAAAGGATCGAGGTTGTACCCTTGTCCAGGAGGCACTTCAGCACTTGTTAAATCACTGGTGGATGCCAATCTACATGGATGAAGATACTCAGCAGATTAGTATCAGCATCAGGAATCCTACTTGACGTCAGAGTCAGGATGTCCGATCTGTGGAAGCTAACCTAGTAAGGTTACATTGTATTCAAAGTGGGCGTGGCCAGGTGCCACCACACAATTATGACCATTGTAGCGTCTGTTCGGAAAGTAACCAAGGGTGTTACCTTGTGAGAGCAGCTCTTCAGGGTCAGGTGGATCGTGGAGAGATTCGCCCATATCCGGCATCTGGACCCATCAACTGGGCGCCGGACTACCTTGCTGATCAAGTCGAGGACGTTGTCACAATCTCTGGTCATCATAAAACCAGGGATCTTTTTTCCATCATCCCTCTACTTGACGAATCTAAAGTTCCCAATCGGGAACGGATCGAGATTACTTATGATGGTCAGAAAAATCAGAAGGTTCCCATAGTCATCTATCTACCGGGACCACTACTGTATGAATCAACTAAGGTTATCCCTTACAAATACGGTGCAACGACAGTTGAAAATGGAAAGGAAATTCCATTACCCTTCGTCGTAAATATTGCAGACATCAGTCGTGTAACACGGAGCGGTCAAATCTTCAACCCAGGAGTTGGAGAATCCAACAAAGAAAAGGAACTTCAGACAGAAGCTCCCGATCCATCAGTCGGTCAATCCAGTAATCCCGACCTTTTGAAAAATGACGATGAGATGCTGAAGCTCATCCAAAGGAGTGAATATAACATTGTTGATCAGGTGTTATAGACTCCTTCAAAGATCTCGGTGTTATCACTGTTACTCAGTTCAGAAGCCCACAGGGAGGCTCTGCAGAAAGTCTTGGAGCAAGCCTTTGTTGAACAGGATGTAACAATCAGACAGTTCGATAGCATTGTCTCTAACATCACTTCCTGCAATAATTTGGGATTTAGTGATGAGGAATTACCCAAAGAGGGTCGCCGTCATAACATGGCGCTCAACATTACAGTTAACTGCCAGGACGATGCTTTAGCCAACGTACTGGTAGATACAGGGTCAGCCCTGAATGTTATGCCGAAGTCCACTTTGATGCAATTATCATTCAAAGGCCCTCCGATGAGAATCAACGAGGTCGTCGTCAAAGCGTTCGACGGATCCAGAAAAACAGTTATCGGCGAAGTTGATCTTCCCATAACTATCGATCCTCACACTTTCCAAGTCACTTTCCAGGTCATGGACATCCGGGCAATGTACAGTTGTTTATTAGGAAGACCTTGGATAAATCAGGCTGGAGCGGTCACTTCAACCCTCCACCAAAAGCTAAAGTTCGTCAAGAACGACCAACTTGTCACAGTTTGTGGGGAACAAGCCTTGCTTGTAAGTAACTTGTCATCATCTACTAGTATAGAACCCAAGGAGGTTATTGGAACTCAGTTCCAAGAACTGTCGGTGAGCAAGAACAATCAATCCCAAGGAGGAACTTCCATTTCTTCATACAAAGATACTATCAAAGCGGTCAAGAGTACCGATACGACAGGATGGAGACAGCTTGTCATTTCTACTAGCAATACAACAAAGAAGGGTCTTGTTTTTCTGCAACCTGTACCCAGACAGCTGCCAACGATGAAAGTCTTCATCCCATTCAAGATTTCTTCCATAATGGAGGTTTCCTTCACCCAGTCCCTCAAGCAGTACATGCTATCAATGAGGAAGATCCCTCTGACACAGAAGAAGAGTGGAAGTCCTACCTTAACGAGGACGGTTATATGTCTCAGAAAGAGGTGCCTACGCCATTTTGCTATCCCGTACAGAGTCCGAGATTTATACCCAGGTCAGATAGCGAAATGATATATGGAGATTGTGATCCGAAAGGATGTCGTGCTCCACCAAATTCATTAGAGGAAGACACTCTGATGAAAGACAACTTTGACTACAACTACTATGGCCCAATGGATGGTCTACCAATGTGGCAACCTTATCCGGGAGATTTGGGGCAAGAAAGTCAGCCGAACAATGAAAATCAGCTGAGTCTCATTGAACAGAATACCCGTGTCCCCACCATGTCATGGGATCAACACTCAGGTCATCCTGAAACTACTCAACATGAAGATGAATTCGCAACGTTTGCAGGACTTGAATTCATCAACTATGCTTTTCCTGAGGTTAACGTCATCGAGAGAGATGACTCCTCCAGTTCCAAAGAAGTTTGGGACACTCTGGGATAACCAAGTGGAAAATTTGACTATATGGTCAAGTACACTGCGCCCGAAAGCTCTCGTATCAGGCTCGAAGACATCTAGCCAACTGGATGGGGAGATACAGCTGAGAGCACAAATGCTATGCAAAATGTAACAGAGGAATTCTCCTACAACAACTCTGCCTGCGAAACAGATTCTAATGATCCTGCTCCGCCAGAAATCAGCATTATTTCTGAAGAAAAATCGAGGAAGGTGCCAGACTTTGTGATTCACCGAGGAGTTCGCCGCCAATGGGTTGCTGTCGATGTTCCGAAGGTCGTTCACCAGTCAAAGTAATTGCCATCTTTTAACCTTTCACCCTGCCCAGGTGAAACGGATGTTTTGATAGGGTTCGCTTTCTGTAAATTTTCCCTATTCGCTTTGCCCAAAGCGACAGAGTTCTGTTTTATAGGGCTGTAGCTTCAAGGATCGACTTGTTCATTAATAAAATAACGTCGTTCTGTAAATTCCACATTAATTGCTATTTTCTCTTTTCGCTTTTCAGAAAATGGTAATCCTAAAAAACAACTCAATAAAAAAAACAAGCAGTAAAATAAAACACTGCACACACTTTCGCATTTTCTCTATCTCTTCTAAACACGAATTATCACGTCATGCAGATTGCTTGTTTTAAACCCAGTTGAAACATATGATCCGATGCCTTCTCCTAACTTTGAGTTCTCGGTATTTGGGGCTGAAGAAGAAGTTGACAACGAAATTCCAGAAGAGATCTCTCGACTACTCAGACAAGAGGAAAGATCCATTGAACCTCACAAAGAACCGTTGGAAACGGTAAACTTGGGTTCGGAAAAAGAGAGAAAAGAAATCAGGATTGGGGCACTGCTCAGTCCAACGGCCAGAGAGGGTTTGGTAAAGCTTCTCAGAGAATTTCCCAATGTATTCGCCTGGTCCTATCAGGATATGCCAGGGTTGGATACCAGCATCGTAGAACATAACTTACCGTTAAGATCGGAATGTCTGCCAGTAAAGCAAAGGTTGAGACGGACTCACCCAGACATGGCCATCAAAATCAAAGAGGAGGTACAGAAACAGATCGACGCAGGTTTCCTCGCTACATCTGAATATCCTCAATGGTTAGCCAACATCGTACCCGTTCCCAAAAAGGACGAAAAGGTCAGAATGTGTGTTGATTACAGGGATCTGAACAAGGCTAGTCCAAAGGACGACTTTCCTTTACCACACATTGACATGCTAGTTGACAGTACAGCAAAGTTCAAAGTTTTCTCCTTCATGGATGGATTCTCGGGCTATAACCAGATTAAAATGGTGCCGAAAGACATGGAGAAAACTTCGTTCATTACCCCATGGGGTACCTTTTGTTACAAGGTGATGTCGTTCGGCTTGAAGAACGTCAGGGCGACCTATCAAAGGGCCATGACTACTCTTTTTCATGACATGATACACAAAGAGATAGAGGTATATGTCGATGACATGATTGCAAAATCTAAGACAGAAGAGGAGCATGTGACCCACCTGTCGAAACTATTCGAGCGTTCGAGGAAGTACAAACTCCGCTTGAATCCCAACAAGTGCACCTTCGGTGTCCGTTCAAGGAAACTTTTAGGGTTCATCGTCAGCCAGAAAGGAATTGAGGTTGATCCTGACAAGGTCAAGGCCATTCAAGAAATGCCTTCTCCGAAAACTGAAAAACAAGTTAGAGGATTCTTGGGATGGTTGAACTACATCTCCAGATTCATATTGCTCATGACCGCCACATGTGCGCCGATTTTCAAATTACTAAAAAAGAACCAGGATTGCGTTTGGTCAGAAGATTGCCAAACCGCCTTCGACAGTATTAAGTAATACCTGTTGAATCCACCGATTCTATCACCTCTAGTGGAAGGAAGACCACTGATCATTTACCTCACAGTCCTAGAGGACTCAATGGGATGTGTACTTGGCCAACAAGATGAAACTAAAAAGAAAGAGTCTGCCATTTACTATCTAAGCAAGAAGTTCACCGACTGCGAAACTCGGTACATGATGCTCGAGAAAACTTGCAGCGCTTTGGCTTGGGTAGCCAAACGTCTTCGCCAATACATGATTCGTCACACTACTTGGTTAATCTCCGAAATGGATCCAATCAAGTATGTCTTCAAAAAACCTGCTCTCACGGGAAGGATTGCCCGTTGGCAGATGTTGCTATCAGAATATGACATAGAGTACCATGCTCAGAAAGCTGTTAAGGGGAGTATTTTAGCCGATCATTTGGCTCATCAACCGATTGACGATTAGGAATCAGTTGGGTTTGACTTCCTAGACGAAGATGTCATGTATCTAAAGATGAAAGATTGCGATGAACCACTACCCAGTGAAGGGCCAGAACCAGGTTCCCAGTGGGGACTTATCTTTGACAGAGCAGTTAATCATTACGGAAATGGAATTGGGGCAATCATTGTTACCCCTCAGGGTACCCACATTCCTTTCACCACTCGACTTACGTTCAAATGTACGAACAATGAGGCCGAATACGAAGCATGTATCATGGGTCTCGAAGAAGCGATTGATTTAAGGATCAAAAACTTGGATGTATACGACGATTCAGCCTTGGTTATCAATCAGATAAAAGGAGATTGGAACACATACCAATCAGGACTGATTCCTTACAAAGATTATGCAAGAAGGTTGTTGCCCTTCTTCAACAGAATCGAGTTTCATCACATCCCTCGTGATGAGAATCACATGGCTGACGCATTAGCCACTATCTCTTCTATGATTAGTGTAGGTCAATGGAACGACCTACCTAAGATCGACATAATGCGCCTTGAATGGCCCGCTTACATATTCACGATTGAAGCAGTCATAGACGACAAACCTTGGTATCACGATATCAAATGCTTCCTTCAGAAACAACAGTACCCACCTGGGGCACTAAGGAAGGACAGAAAAACCCTCAGAAGATTGGCTGGAAACTTCTTCCTGAGCGGTGACACTCTTTATAAGAGGAATTTTGACTTGGTCTTGCTCCGATGCGTAGACAGACCAGAAGCAGACATGCTTATGAAAGAAATTCATGAAGGATCCTTTGGCACTCATGCCAACGGACACACAATGGCGAGAAAAATTCTGAGAGCAGGGTACTATTGGTTGACCATGGAATCCAACTGCTACAAGTACATGAGGAGGTGTCACAAATGTCAGATATACTCCGACAAAATTCATGTACTGCCATCACATCTCAAAGTTCTCTCTTCCCCATGGCCATTCTCGATATGGGGAATCGACATGATTGGCATGATTGAGCCCAAGGCTTCAAACGGACATCGGTTCATCCTAGTAGCCATTGACTATTTCACCAAGTGGGTCGAAGCAGCGTCGTACGCCAATGTAACCCGACAAGTGGTGGTCCGATTTATCAAAAACAATATCATCTGTCGTTATGGTGTTCCAAGCGAGATCATTACTGATAATGGATCTAACTTGAACAACAAGATGATGAAAGAGTTGTGCGCAGAGTTCAAGATCGAACATCATAACTCATCTCCCTACCGACCAAAGATGAACGGAGCGGTAGAAGTGGCTAACAAGAACATCAAGAGGATCGTTCAAAAGATGGTTGTAACCTACAAAGACTGGCACGAGATGCTACCCTTTGCTCTTCACGGTTATCGAACATCTGTCCGCACTTCAACAAGGGCAACCCCTTTCTCTCTAGTATATGGCATGGAGGCAGTTCTCCCCATAGAAGTAGAGATCCCATCAATCCGGGTATTGATGGAAGCTAAGCTTTCAGAAGCTGAATGGTGTCAAAGTCGACACGACGAATTAAACCTGATCTAAGAGAAGCGAATCACGTTGCTATGCCACGGTCAATTGTATCAGTAGAGAATGAAGAAGGCGTTGGACAAAAAGGTTCGACCTCGCATCTTCAGGAAAGGAGACCTTGTGCTCAAAAAGATACAATCATTTCTCACTGATTCGCGAGGTAAATGGACTCCGAATTACGATGGCCCCTATGTGGTCATGAAACCTTACTCAGGCGGTGCCTTGAGACTTGCAACCATGGATGGAGAAGAATTTGCCTACCCCACAAATGTTGATGTAGTCAAGAAATACTTCGCCTAAACTAAAAAAAACGTCTCGGTGGATTGAAAACCCGAAAGGGCGGTCCAGGAAAAAGTTAGAGACAAAAAAAATCATCCCGGTGGATTGGAAACATCACAGTATAATCCAGGCAAAAGTTAGGGATAATGGCAAGTAACTATGTTCAACAGAGGCGAATCCCTCAGCAGCAGTTACACCGTCCATCGGAGGAAAACTCCAGTCAAGGTCATCTTCGACAGAAGCTCAGGATGTTCCGAATTTAAAGTTGGTAGAAGGATAGCGGTCGTTATGTTTCAACGTAGCCATTTTCCCTGTAAATTACCATTTTCTAACTTTGTAAATACTCTTTAAAATCACGCGTTTGGCTGATCTCTATCTTATCAATAAAATTTGAGCCCTTGTGCTTTTGTTTGTAATTCTTATTTGTTTTAGCTTTACAGAACGACATTTTAACATGATTAATGATTCTTGAAATAAAACAAAAATGAATTTACTTGTTAAAACTTTTTCTGCTTTTTAATAAAGACGGCAATTTCTTTTGACTGTTGAACATCAGAAGAACATCGGTCGCTTCTCCATAAGTAATCGAACCTCAAAGTGCAGAATCAAAGTACTCCTTCTAACCTAGTACGCCTGAATGAAGGGATCAACTGTGTCAGAGACCTTGTTTCGTCTGACACGCCTCGGCCGAGTTCTTATCTCCTAAGCCCGACCAACATAGCTCCCAACAGGGACTATCTCTCCTAAGCAAGGTGGAATTGCTATCTTGAACCAGCGGTACTTCTTCGCCCCGCGATGGCCGAGTATCCAGTCATGTTCATCTTTTAGTTTGTGTGTCGCGTCAGTTTTGTCAGCATATACATACATACATCATGCATTATTAATTTGCATTCATACTTCATATTGCGTCACTATCACTCTAGTCAGTGTTGTCCCCTAGTGATAGAAGTTCTCTCAATCGAGTTGTCAGTTCTTGCCTCGTCAGGAAACGCTGCGTTTGAACAACCTCGCCTCCAGTTTATTTCTGGAAGGAAGTTGGCCCTTGACCACTTTGATAACTTGAACCTCTGGAAAACTAGAGGAACTTTCAGTCAGCATCACTCTTCGCCATTGAAGATGATATCCTTGCTTTCCCCGGATTAAGCAAAATCCACAGAGAAAGCCTCGTAATCAGAGATTCGGTAGCATGCCAGTTTCGCTCCGAAAAGATCGCTGATGAAAAGGTCATCGGCACCTCAAAATTGGACCCCATAGTATGGAATTTCTCTGGGAAGATCCCGAGAAAAGTATGATGTAAGATCCCACGCGAAAGCAGTCTCTCAAGAGACTCATTTTCCCTAGGTAGAATCGACAAATGGCGTCTCCAACAGAGAAGTTTGTGCAACTCTACAACTCAGACGACTGGGTTCCCTAGCAAGTCTGACATCATTCTTTTTCCCTCAAATTTCATCTCCCCAGGAAAATTCGGCGAGAAGTTTGAGGAAAACTGCTACGAATAGCGTCCCTTGTCAATAAAGCTTATTGACAAAAGAAACTGAGACCAGTTCCTTGGTAGGAAACCAGGATCGAGGGGAAGTTTACATCAGAAACTGAGACCAGTTCCTTGGTAGGAAACCAGGATCGAGGGGAAGTTTAAATCAGAAACTAAGACAGTTCCTTGGTAGGAAACCAGGATCGAGGGGAAGTTCAAAAATCAGAAACTGAGACCAGTTCCTTGGTAGGAAACCAGGATCGAGGGGAAGTTTTTTTTACCTTTTCTAAGCATCATCGCTTAGCTAAAGAAGATGAATGCGTAAGCTACCATTCATAACCACCATCAAAATTTCAGGTATTCCGATATTTAATCCTCTTGCACCCCGAATGCCCGAACACCTTCGTCATTCACACCTTCGGGTCCAAGAAGATTAAATAGGGGCATCTGTCATACCCCAAATTTTGACCACTAAGATTTCCCATCATTGTGAAAATCATCATCACAATATGGAGGAACCATCATACTTCATCAGTCTCCCCAAAGATGGGTGAGCATCCACTACAATCAAAATTAGGGTTTCAAGCCCTCTCAGAGCCTATGACAAAGGATCAATCAAGGAATGACATGATCTTTAACTTGTCTAACCTCTCAAACATCCACAATGGATCAAAAGGACTCCCACTTCAAGGATCAAGCACAAGGCTGCTCCCTTCTAGGTGGATCAAGTCTCAAGATCGACAGTGTCACCAAATTAGGGTTTTGGTCGACCAGGGCCTCCAGATGGAAAATTTTCATCTGGGCACAAGCAAATGATCCAAAACATAACCTAATATACTTCATGGGACCTCATGGACCCAATCATCAAGTCAATTTTGCCTCAGGGGATGCGTACATCAAAAATCAGGAATTAGGGTTTCTTGACCTAATTCACCCCTAAGTTGACTTTTGGGACAAATCATGAGCCAAGACCTCAAGAGAGGATTTGAGGGTCTCCAACATACTATATTGATCCATTTGCAACAATGGATTAATCCAAGAAGCTTGAGCATCATGGAACATGTCCATCAAGTTTGATTTAGATCAAGGACATGATTTCATGAAGAATTGCACAGTTTGGAATTCATCTGATAAAAAGTCAACTGTACACAAAAGTCAACTCTGACTTTTTGAGAGTTTTCACCAAAATGGATTTTTAACCCTAAAATGATGTTAATGTATGATTTGAATCATCATTCATCAAGAAAAATCAAAGAAAGTGGGATAACTTGTAAAAGGGGTAACCATAAAAACTTAGAAAAATTTCTAAGTTATGGAAAAAGTGACACTAATGTACCAACTTTGGTGGACCATAACTCCTAAACCACAAGGCCATTGTTCCCTATTCAAAGCTTGATTTGTAGATCACATTGCCCTCTACAAAAGCTTCATACTGACCTATGTCCAAATTCCTCATGGATTTTGAGTTATGGAGTGATCAAAATCAAGAAAAGTCACTTTGTTCCAACACTTAGTGAAAATTTCACTAAGTCAGATTTTACCTTACTTTTTGCCAAATGTAGGGGGATTTTTCACTTGTATTCAAAAGAGATCAAAACCAAACATGTTCAAATAGTTGTTTTATCATGTAAGGGCTTTCCAAAATGGCCAAGAACATTACCAAATTCAATTTGAGCCACAAGATATGACATTGACAAGTTACCTTGCTGAAATCTGCTAAGGCAAGGCAGATTTTTACACTTTTGGTCGATTTACCAAAATCAGCCAAATCCAAATGCTCCTATCCACTTGGACACATCTGAGGATTGAATCTAAAGGGGACAATCACTGAGCCAAGCCTCCAAAGTCTTTGGAACAAGAAATAGCATGTTGAACATAGAATTGCCAAAATAGGGACAAGACTCCAATTTTAGATTGGAGCATTCAATGGAAGCATCAAGGTGGCATGGACTGAGCCATTCTCAACTGAATTCAGTCAAGACTTATCCAAGACCAAGGGAACCACAACCCTGTGCCCTAACCTCTAGTCAATGGCTAGAGGAGACTTGGATTTCCATTGGACAACATTGGCCAAACCTCTGCTGCAGTTGCCATTCACTGTGGATCCCAAAACAAACTTGATCTACTATAAATAGAGCTCAATTGTGATCAGTTTGAGTACACCAAAGCCATCAAACAGATGCTTTCCTCAAAATCTCTTCTTTCACTCCAATTTTGCCTTCTAAGGCAAGTCACTATCGGGTTTTGAGTTTGAGAGCTTTTCTAATCAAACCAATCACACACACACCTCATATACATCATATAGAAGTGCTCCAAACACTCACATAACATCTGGAACATAGATTTCACAAAATCACCAGCCAATTGCTCAAGTTCTTGACAGATTTGCAGTTGGGGTACCATCTCAAGTTCCAGATCATTTCAATGCATTCCAAGCATTCATACACACTCTATGGCACCTAGGGAAGCTATCCAGATCATTGGAACCTAGTTGTAACACCTCCAACACAAATCACGATCACCAGCTGCAAGTGGTAAGCATGAGCTCTTCTAACTCTATGATCCATGCAATTTTTGCTGCACAATAATTTGGCCATATGTTCATAATCATGCATGGAATGTTTCCCCTCAATTAATTGCATTGTTTGAATCGTGTATCAAAAATCCTAGCCGTCATGCAGAAATTAGGGTTCTTGAGGATTTTTCATGATTTCTTGTTTTATGCTTAATTTAAATGAAATTAATTGTCATAGACATGATCGTGAGGTTGAAACGAGTTGATTGGTATGTGGATTACATGATATGATCAAGTATTCAGTGAGATTGAAGAGAAAATGAAAATCTGGGCAAACCCAGAACACGCGCGTGTTCTTGGCGCCATTTTTTGAATATTTGAATATTTGAATTTTGTGATTTTATTTAATTGAATAAATAATTAATTTCTCTCTGAGTTTTAATGATTTTGAGTTGATTCTTTTTTTAATATGTTAAACAATTTTGATCATTTTAATTGAATTTTTATTCAATTAAATACATTTTTGAAAACAAATTAGGGTTTTGGATTAATTCAACCCTCATAAATCATTTTCAAAAACATTTGGGCCTCTAATAGAGTGTAAGACCCAATCCTTTTTTGACCAAATCATTTTTGGGCCTCAGTGCATTGTATAAGTCCCGATACCGTCCAAAAAAAACGGCGCGATCATCACCTTTTCAAAACAAAAAAACCTTGGGCCTACCCTCGAGTAGTAAGACCCATTTCTTTTCTTAAAACTTATTTGGGCCTCTATTAGAGTGTAAGACCCAACCCACTTGTACAGAAACAATTTAGGGCCTAACTTATTGCATAAGTCCCTCTGTACATTTTTAAATTCGGCACGATCGTCGCCAGTTTAAAAATAAACCATCTGGGTCTCTCCTTGAGCTATAAGACCCATTCAAAACTTTTGGGCCTCTAATAGAGTGTAAGACCCAATCCCCTTTTAACCAAAACATTTTGGGCCTCAGATATTGTATAAGCCCCTCTGCGTTAAAAGAAAACCTCAGCGCGATCGTCATTTTAAACCGAAAAATCATTTGGGCCTACCCTTACGTTATAAGCCCCACTCTTTTTCTTTAAAACTTTTTGGGCCTCTTGAGAGAGTGTAAGACCCATCCCTTTGTACAGAAAACCTTTTTGGGCCTCAGTCACTTGTATAAGTCCCTCTGTACAAATTCAAACAGTGCGCTCACTGATGAAACCCTGGGCCTCTCCTTGGGCTGTAAGAACCAAATCTTTCTTTTTCAAAGCACTTTCTCCTTTGATTTTGAATATACTGTTGTTTTCAATCTTTCTTTGTTGAACAACTAACCAAACAGCATGGAAGCTCTATAACCGAGTAAGTATTTATATGCTTTCATTTACCGCTTTCATATACATATAACTGTATTGTGGGGCTGTTTCGCTGTAAGTCTTCTTTCATAAACTCATATCAACTGTGTAATAATAGTATAGATATTTAGAGTTTCCCCGAAAACTACGTCTAGAACTAGGTGACGCCGTTTCGTTTGTTCGTAGAAATAGAAAACTAGATCCCCAATAGGATCACCAGATACAGTCTTCTCTTCGGTTGTCCTCATTAGGAATTGTCAAGAAACTCTACTCCCAGAGATGAATGTATTCTCCGTGGATGGCATCTTTGAGTTTCTTCCAAATTCTCGAACTTTCCTGGCTTGATCTATTCTCTGTGAATAACCTGTCTTGAATTTCTCGGGGTTTGGGGACCCACGGGCTTCTTAAAAGCATCGGCCTCCTCTTGGGCATCGTACAAGGACCCACAGGCTTCCTAAAAGCAACCCCGCCTCCTCTTGGGCTTAGTACAAGGACCTCTCGGCTTCTTAGAAGTATTCACAACCTCCTCTTAGGCTTCGTATAATGATCTCTTCCTCCGGGAATGATAGCCTCCTCTTGGGCTTCGTACAAGGACCCGTCGGCTTCTTAAAAGGCTTCCAGCCTCCTCTTGGGCTTCGTACAAATTGTCTCGACGACCTCTTAGAGGTATAGGAACAGAACTTAGTCATCTTCATAGAACAGTCCTTTCAAAGACTCTACTACTATTTCCCAAAGCATAGTACAAAAGATGAAACTCTAGACTTGGATAGTCTAATCTCCTTGAGTCTCAAATACATTCTCAAGTGACCCCTTCGTTAAATAGGAAGGAAACCCGTAGACTCGGATAGTCTCAAGACCCTTCGGATTTCCCACTTCCTCAAAGACAAGGAAATATCCCTGATCCTCGAATCAAATCCTTGAGAGTACAGCATTGCTCATATAAGAACTTATTTTCTCTTTAAATCAGTATACTGGACCTGTCACTCAACTGAAAAAACAACCATAGCCTCCTCTTGGGGTTTGTACAATGATTCTCCCCAGCGGAGTCAAACAACGTTTCGCCTCTCTCTCGGGCTTTGTACGAGACACATAAGAGACTCCCTCGTTGAGTCAATCACCCCTTTAGCCTCCATCTCGGGCTTTGTACGAGATACAAAAACTCTCTCGTTGAGTCAAATAGCCTCCATCTCGGGCTTTATACGAGATACCAAAAGATTCCCTCATTGAATCAAAACCTTTTAGCATGAGAAATTCCTAAGGAAAGATGGCATTGCTCTAAACTGAGTTAAAGTCTTCTCCTTTAGGTTGGAAATCCCCTATAAAGGAAATTATGGCATTGCCGGATTCACACATCCCGGTTAAAGTAATTCTCCTTTATAAACAGTTGTGACATACAACCCCCTCTTTAGAGATGACAAATTCTCTCTAAAGTCAACACCCTTCTAGCTTCACATCTTGGGCTTTGAACAAGATACAGATCACCTTTTTAGCTTCACGTCTTGGGATTTGAACAAGACACCAAATACCATTTCCCCCCATAGAATAGGAGGAACTACGAACGCTCTGATTTCCTTGTTTCGGTAAACGGGAATACGTAGGCATAAGATTGAAAGAAAAATCTTAGTGAGCACGCTAAACAAAAACCCAAAATCCCATACTCTCACATATCTATCAAGAAGCATCCGTCCTAACATCTAAACCTCCAACCACTTTTAAAAAAAATAAACCCGATAGAGACCCCAAATCTTTGTAGCATCTGTAACCTAACAGACCGCTGTTTAAACTCAGTTTGCAAGCAGGGTTAATTTGAGACATCTATTTCCCTTCCTTCATCAGCTTTAATAGGATAAAAAATGAATCGAGCTGTAGACACCAAAGAGCGATAGCGCTTCGCAACTGCGTCCAAAATCGCTCGCTACACTTATGTTGAAAAACCAAGAACAATTTGAAACCCCTTTACTTAAAAGGATCAACTATTGAACGGCAAGCATTGATAACATACAATCCCTGTGGATACGATAAAACACCCCCCGAAATATTCTTCGACAAAATGGCGCCGTTGCCGAGGATTGTTGTTTGTTATTGCAAGCATTGCAATAGTTTTTTAGTTTTAAGCTTGTTTAACTTTTTCTTGTGCTTGTTAATTTGTTTGGTTAAGTGGGACTCTATTTATGCGAGGGAAGTTACCCGCATACCAACTTCTTTTTGATCCTGAAATCGAAAGAACTGTGCGTAAGTTAAATAGTAAAACAAGGCAGAGGAGGCAACTTGCTAAGGAAAGACGAGAATGAGAGGAAAGTTCAACTTTGACACCAATACCACAGTTACCGCCAACCATGGCTGCTCCACCACCACCACCACCACCAGCTTCAACACCTTGTATTAATAGTCCAAGGCATACTGCACAGTTCACACATAATGCTCAGAATGGTCGGCACTCTGAAATGGAAACGTGTATCCTCTCTCTTCTATACCAGAATCCATTCACCGCTATGAATCATGAGGATCCCTTTACTCACTTGACCAAGTTCTATGAGATTGCAGGCGCGACTGGTGCACCCGAAGCTGAAGAAGAGTCATGGTTTAAGAGACTATTCCCGCATTCCCTCATTGGGAAGGCTAAGGAATGGTACCTTGACCAATCTACGGCTATCATGACGAACCGAAACATGCTAGAGGAAAAGTTTTTGGAACGATTTTTTCCTCACAATCGTTTCATGGAGGCTAAAACGGCAATTGCAGTATTCACTCAAGGTGGAAATGAGTCTCTCAAAGAAGCGTGGGAGAGATTCAAGTCCATGCTTAGAAAATTCAAAGGGCGCAATTTTGATGAGCTTACACAAGTTCATATTTTCAGAAATGGTCTTCAATTGGTTCATAAAAAATTGTTGAATGCCACCGCGGGTGGATCTTTAATGGCTAAAAGCGCCGAGGAGACTATTTGTATTATTGACAAGATGGCCTTAAATGACCATCAAGGGAATCATAACCGTGGCCAATCTCAAAGGAAGTTGGGAGTGCTAGAGTTGAGTACAAATGACGCAATTCTTGCTCAAAACAAATTTCTATCTCAACAAGTTGAGTTGCTCACCCAACAAATGTCGAAGCTACCTTAACAGATTAAAGAGATGCATGAGTTGTCGAACAAAAATGTGCAAGTAGCGGTTTGTGAGCTATGTAAAGGTGATCACCCAACCGGCTATTGTCCTCCTTGTCCTCCGGTTGAAGAAGAAGCAAATTACATGAATAATCAAAATTAACAACAAGGTTATCAAATGCAAAGGTTCCACCTCAAGAAGAGGCTGCTCAGGTACCACAAGCTGAGACAGAGAGGTAGGATGCTGATGTAGATGAATATATGGCTGCGGAGGACGATGATGATGATATCGGAGAGACCATCGGGAGGAAGAGGAGAGCTCTTCCGAGTAGTGATATTTGGGTTTTCTATCTTTTTATGTTTATGTTTAAATTTATGTTTTGACTAGTTGGATATTATTGTTGGTTTTTATTGTACTTTTGAGTATTTTGTACCATCCTGTTTAGGATGAGGAACACACGCGACACCATTATTTGGTTGTCGCGAATTTTGGGTATTATATTATTGTTGTTAATTTTAGTAGTTTTTGGTGCAATTACTATTTTAGTATAATTTTTTTTTTATTTTGTTTGTTCCTTAGTTGAAAACTTGAAGGAACTTGTGAACTAATGTCAAGAATGATGAATCAATTTGCATTTGAGTGGTAATGATAAGATCAAGTAAAGGTACCACGCAAGGTACATTTTTATCGCTTTCTAAACTAAGCATGGAAATGAAACTTGTGATGAGTGTAATTTGTAGTCATTACTTCTTTTTAAATACTTGTTCATTTTTGAATCATTTAGAACATTGCCATTGTGAGGAAGCTTTCATTGTATAAAATATGCAGGATATTGGAATTCTTGTTTGATTCGTCCTAATTATGTTGAACTCATGCATGTGTATTAATTTGTGAAAAAGGAAGTAAAGGATCAAGGCAATTTTTGTGCATTATGAGAAAAACCACGTGACCAAATAAGATGAATCAATCTCCCGTGTGAGTGAGCGAGTATTTGTAAACCCATTTTGAGCCTTTATTTCAAGATCCATGTGAATAATTGAAATGTATAAATATTGTGCATAATTTTGAATGGGATCTTAGAATTTTGTTGTGAAACTTTTTGAACCCCAACCTTAAGTATGGTTGTGCAGTTTGTTCCTTGCCTTAGATGTGTGAGAGCATTCCTAATTATCATGTTGCTTGTGTTCTAACTTGGGGAGAGAAAAAGGTAGATTGATGCATCATGAAAAAAAAATTATATATATATATATATATAATAAGGTGGTTTTGATTTATGAAAGAGCTTGGAAGAAAGAAATAAGCGAAAAATAAAGGAAATTTGGGCATGAATTGCCAACAAAAGCTCAATGTTGTAATGATGCCTCCAAAGAAAACAAGAAGGTTAAAGTCTTGAAGTGCTTTGATATTAAGTGTGGAATGCTCTTTAGGGGTAGGCAATTTTGTTTTAATGACTTTGATTAATGACCCTTCCTTGTAGTCAAGCCAGGTTACAACCTTTAAAGACCTTGTGATTCCTTCTTGTTTACTCTTTAATGCATGTTGTTTGTTGAATGCATAATTGGTTACGGATGTTTGCATGATTGTTGATGAGTGATAAAACCTCATTTTGTTTTCATCCCTTGATGAATGTGTGCCTAGGTGTGATTCGATTTTGAACTTGTATTGCTCAAGAAGTTTTGAGGTGTGATGTTCACTTAGCAATAGTTTCATCTTCATGATTTGTTTAGACTTTGATAAGTTATCTTATTGTTACTTTTACTTTTTGAACCATAAAATTGTCGTTGTTCTTTTGAGTTGCTTCTGAATTCTTGTTTGGGTTTCGAGTTTGGTTCTAATTCGAGACACTTTTGTTTTAGGACAAACAGAATAATAAGTTGGGGAGATTTGTTAAGGGCCAGTTTGTGCATACTTTTGACTATATTTTAAGGCCCTTTCAATTGGTTTCTTTGTTAGTTCAGTAAGAAAGTCTAGTAGTTTTCATATATTTATGCTAATTTCCGATTTTATTGTACATATTGTATATTATGATCATTTTGATGCTCTTTTACAGGTATTATTGCTTATATTGGATATTGGGTTCAATCGGTGAAGGAAAGAAGGCCTGACAGAGCATTTTCGAAGAGTTCGTGTCGGCATTGCGCGCTCAGGGAGTTTTTCAGCGCACTTTCACTGAATTCCAGTAGCAAAAGGTCTAAACCGCGATGAGCGGGATTTCCAGCGCGCTTTTTGTGCAACTTCCAGTAGCTAAAGTCCCAGACCTCGCTAAGCGGGATGTCACCGCGCTCAGTGCGCTTTCTGGGCAAAACACTCTATTTTTACTGATCGCGCTTAGCGCACTCCTGATGGCGCTAAGCGCGGTGCCACTTACTGCACCATTAGCACTTCATATAAATATCTTCTCTTGAAGATAATTTCCAAGAACTTTTGTACTTTGCACTTTTCAGCATTTCTAAAAAGAGAAAAAGGTTTTCTAGGTCACAAAAGCTTAGGAAAACAAGGAGAAGTGAGATTCTAATCTTTGGAGCATCAATCTTCGATTCTTCGACTTTGATGATATCAAAGATTCTTTTCTTCCTTGTTGATCAAGCTACCATGGTGATGGGTAGCTAAACACTTTTGTGTCAAGATTAGAGGTAGTTAATCTTGCTTGTATGTATTTCTTTTGATCTTTTGTATATGAACAAGGTTGATGATCAATATATGATGAAGTTGTTTGCTTTTAATGGTATATTTGTGGTTTGAATCACTCTAGACATAGATTTTTCAAATCTTGACATAATATCTTCATCTCTTAAAAACCAAACTCTAGACATAGATTTGGGGTTTAATATTCACTTTGTATTGATCTTAAAGATTATTGTTTTGATTGTTAGCGTGAGATATCATCTAACAATTTAAACAATAATACTCACGAATTTGCTTTAGACATAAACTTATTTGGGAAGATACGTGATTGTATTGGTCGCAACTACATTCATATGCTTGATTAATCAGATATGTATGAAAGGATTAGCGGAATATATTCTTGACATACTTTTTCTAAAACTTACAACATCTTTGTTCCAATTTAATTCTTTGCTACAAACTTATGTTGAAAAACCAAGAACAATTTGAAACCCCTTTACTTAAAAGGATCAACTATTGAACGGAAAACATTGATAACATACAATCCCTGTGGATACGATAAAACACCCCCCGAAATATTCTTCGACAAAATGGCGCCGTTGCCGAGGATTGTTGTTTGTTATTGCAAGCATTACAATAGTTTTTGAGTTTTAAGCTTGTTTAACTTTTTCTTGTGCTTGTTAATTTGTTTGGTTAAGTGTGCAGACTCTGTTTATGCGAGGGAAGTTACCCGCAGACCAACTTCTTTTTTATCCTAAAATCGAAAGAACTGTGCGTAAGTTAAATAGTAAAACAAGGCAGAGGAGGCAACTTGCTAAGGAAATACGAGAATGAGAGGAAAGTTCAACTTCGAAACCAATACCACAGTTACCGCCAACCATGGCTGCTCCACCACCACCACCACCACCTGCTTCAACACCTTGTATTATTAGTCTGAGGCAAACTACACAGTTCGCACATAATGCTCACAATGGTCGGCACTCTGAAATGGAAACGGGTATCCTCTCTCTTCTATACCAGAATCCATTCACCGCTATGTATCACGAGGATCCCTTTACTCACTTGACCAAGTCCTATGAGATTGCGGGGCGCGACTGGTGCACCCGAAGCTGAAGAAGAGTCTTTATTTAAGAGACAATTCCCGCATTCCCTCATTGGGAAGGCTAAGGAATGGTACCTTAACCAATCTACGGCTATCATGACGGACCGAAACATGCTAGAGGAAAAGTTGTTGGAACGATTTTTCCTCAAAATCGTTTCATGGAGGCTAAAATGGCAATTGCAGTATTCACTCAAGGTGGAAATGAGTCTCTCAAAGAAGCGTGGGAGAGATTCAAGTCCATGCTTAGAAAATTCAAAGGGCGCTTTTTTGATGAGCTTACACAAGTTCATATTTTCAGAAATGGTCTTCAATTGGTTCATAAAACATTGTTGAATGCCATCGCGGGTGGATCTTTAATGGCTAAAAGCGCCGAGGAGGCTATTTGTATTATTGACAAGATGGCCTTAAATGACCATCAAGGGAATCATAACCGTGGCCAATCTCAAAGGAAGTTGGGAGTGCTAGAGTTGAGCACAAATGACGCAATTCTTGCTCAAAACAAATTGCTATCTCAACAGGTTGAGTTGCTCACGCAACAAATGTCGAAGCTACCTCAACAGATTAAAGAGATGCATGAGTTGTCAAACCAAAATGTACAAGTAGCGGTTTGTGAGATATGTAAAGGTGATCACTCAACCGGCTATTGTCCTCCTTGTCCTCCGGTTGAAGAAGAAGCAAATTACATGAATAATCAAAATCAACAACAAGGTTATAAAATGCAAAGGTTCCACCTCAAGAGGCGGCTGCTCAGGTACGACAAGCTAAGACAGAAAGGCAGGATGCTGATGTAGATGAGGATATGGTTGCGGAGGACGATGATGATGATATCGGAAAAACCATCGGGAGGAAGAGGAGAGCTCTTCCGAGTAGTGATATTTGGGTTTTCTATCTTTTTATGTTTATGTTTAAGTTTATGTTTAGACTAGTTGGATATTATTGTTGGTTTTTATTGTACTTTTGAGTATTTTGTACCATCCTGTTTAGGATGAGGAACACACGCGACACCATTATTTGGTTGTCGCGAATTTTGGGTATTATACTATTGTTGTTAATTTTAGTAGTTTTTGGTGCAATTACTATTTTAGTAGAATTTTTTTTTTATTTTGTTTGTTTCTTAGTTGAAAACTTGAAGGAACTTGTGAACTAATGTCAAGAATGATGAATCAATTTGCATTTGAGTAGTAATGATAAGATCGAGTAAAGGTACCGCGCAAGGTACATTTTTATCGCTTTCTAAACTAAGCATGGAAATGTAACTTGTGATGAGTGTAATTTGTAGTCATTACTTCTTTTGAAATACTTGTTCATTTTTGAATCATTTAGAGCATTGCCATTGTGAGGAAGCTTTCATTGTATAAAATATGCAGGATATTGGAATTCTTGTTTGACTCGTCCTAATTATGTTGAACTCATGCATGTGTATTAATTTGTGAAAAAGGAAGAAAAGGATCAAGGCAAATTTTGTGCATTATGAGAAAAACCACGTGACCAAATAAGATGAATCAATCTCCCGTGTGAGTGAGCGAGTATTTGTAAACCCATTTTTGAGTCTTTATTTCAAGATCCATGTGAATAATTGAAATGTGTAAATATTGTGCATAATTTTGAATGGGATCTTGGAATTTTGTTGTGAGAATTTTTGAACCCCAACCTTAAGTATGGTTGTGCAGTTTGTTCCTTGCCTTAGATGTGTGAGAGCATTCCTAATTATCATGTTTGGTTGTGTTCTAAGTTGGGGAGAGAAAATGGTAGATTGAGGCATCATGAAAAAAAAAAATATATATATATATATATATAAACTAAGGTGGTTTTGATTGATGAAAGAGCTTGGAAGAGAGAAATAAGCGAAAAATAAAGGAAATTTGGGCATGAATTGCCATCAAAAGCTCAATGTTGTAATGATTCCTCCAAAAAAAAACCAAGAAGTTTAAAGTCTTGAAGTGCTTTGATATTAAGTGTGGAATGCTCTTTAGGGGTAGGCATTTTTGTTTCAATGACTTTGATAAATGACCCTTCCTGGTAGCCAAGCCAAGTTACAACCTTTAAAGACCTTGTGATTCCTTCTTTTTTACTCTGTAATGCATGTTGTTTGTTGAATGCTTAATTGGTTCCGGGTGTTTGCATGATTGTTGATGAATGATAAAACCTCATTTTGTTTTCATCCCTTGATGAATGTGTGCCTAGATGTGATTCGAATTTGAACTTGTATTGCTCAAGAAGTTTTGAGGTGTGTTGTTCACTTAGCAATAGTTTCATCTTCATGATTTGTTTAGACTTTGATAAGTTATCTTGCTGTTACTTTTACTTTTTGAACCATAAAATTGTCGTTATTCTTTAGAGTTGCTTCTGAATTCTTGTTCGGGTTTCGAGTTTGGTTCTAATTCAAGACACTTTTGTTTGAGGACAAACAAAATAATAAGTTGGGGAGAGTTGTTAAGGGCCAATTTGTGCATACTTTTGACTATATTTTAAGGCCCTTTCAATTGGTTTCTTTGTTAATTTAGTAAGAAAGTCTAGTAGTTTTTGTATATTTATTCTAATTTCTGATTTTATTGTACATATTGTATATAATGATCATTTTGATGCTCTTTTACAGGTATTATTACTTATATTGGATGTTGGGATCAATCGGTGAAGGAAAGAAGGCCTGAAAGTGCATTTTCGAAGAGTTTGTGTCGGCACTGCGCGCTCAGCGAGTTTTTCAGCACGCTTTCACTGAATTCCAGTAGCAAAACATCCAAACCGCATTGAGCGGAATTTCCAGCGTGCTTTTTGTGGAACTTCCAGTGGCTAAAGTCCCAGACCGCACTAAGCGGGATGTCACCGTGCTCAGCGCGCTTTCTGGTCAAAACACTCTGTTTTTACTGATCGCGCTTAGCGCGCTTCTGATGGCACTAAGTGCTGTACCACTTACTGCACCGTTAGCACTTCATATAAATATCTTCTCTTGAAGATATTTTCCAAGAACTTTTGTACTTTGCACTTTTCAGCATTTCTAAAAAGAGAAAAAGGTTTTCTAGGTCACAAAACCTTAGGATAACAAGGAGAAGTGAGATTCTAATCTTTGGAGCATCAATCTTCGATTCTTCGACTTTGATGCTATCAAAGATTCTTTTCTTCCTTGTTGATCAAGCTAGCATGGTGATGGGTAGCTAAACACTTTTGTGTCAAGATTAGAGGTAGTTAAACTTCCTTGTATGTATTTATTTCGATCTTTTGTATATGAACAAGGTTGATGATCAATATATGATGAAGTTGTTTGCTTTTAATGGTATATTTTTTGTTTGAATCACTCTAGACATAGATTTTCCAAATCTTGACCTAATATCTTCATCTCTTAAAAACCAAACTCTAGACATAGATTTGGGGTTTAATATTCGCTTTGTATTGATCTTAATGGTTGTTGTTTTGATTTTTAGCGTGAGACATCAACTAACGATTTAAACAACAATACTCATGAATTTGCTTTAGACATAAACTTATTTGCAAGGATACGCGATTGTATTGGTCGAAACTACGTTCATTTGCTTGATTAATCGGATATGTATGAAACGGATTAGCGAAATCTATTCTTGACATGCTTTTTCTCAAACATACAACATCTTTGTTCCAATTTAATTCTTTGCTACAAACTTATGTTGAAAAACCAAGAACAATTTGAAACCCCTTTACTTAAAACAATCAACTATTGAACGACAAGCATTGATAACACACAATCCCTGTGGATATGATAACACACAATCACTGCTCAGCAAAGACAACCGCCACTTGAGTTCGATGCTAATCGATTTAAGGGGTTGGAGCAGCAGGGACGTTACATGGAACTAACCCGTCGAAGCATTTAGAAGGAGCGCATCTTCTGGATCAACCAGCAAGGGGAGTTCGGTGGATGCGATAGCATTATCGAGTGAGACAGTTGGGGTGCACTCGTGACCCCTCATACATTGTTGAACTATGAGATAGTGCGTGAGTTTTACGCAAACGATATTCCTGTGGAGGGGCAGTTGTATGATTACACTACTTATGTCCGAGGGAAGACTGTTTCTTTCTCAAGGGATGCCATCAACGAGTACTTAGGTAATTCGCTAGTTTTAGCGAAGGGTGAGCAGTGTGTGTATGCAAAGAGAGTAACTAGGCGGACCTGGAATCTAGAAAATGTTTGTTTGCCCTTAGTTATTTTGGGGCGTAGATTTGAGTTGAATGCAGCAGGGAGGCCGAAGATTCTTAAGAGGGTTGACATGAACACTACTGCCCATATTTTGACCATTCTTGTCCTGCACAACATCAGGCCAAGGAGTCACACCTCTTCCATTCTCGTGGACATTGCGTGCATGATTTATTATATATTGGACGAGCAAAAAATTGATGTGGCGAGGATTATATCAGATGAGATCCGAGCTACGGCAGCTAGTGGTCATCGTTTGGGGTCTAAGACCCCTTCTATTTTGGTTTTCCCAGGGCTGAATATGGGGTTGTGCACTAATGTTGGAGTTCCGATCCCAGGCGTGGTCCAAAAGACCATTAAGGGGATTATAACTGATACGTGGATTGAGGGCCACTGTAGGCCTAGAGTTGATCACCACCCCCACCACCACCACATGCCCACCTACACCCACAGCAGCCCGACGATGTTCCTCAAGCAAAGCCACCCTTTGATGAGCGAGTTGCATGCATGTATACATGGGACATGCATATGGCTCATCAAAGGGCGTTTTCATTTTTACACTCATATATGCAGGCATTGCATTTACAGGTACGCGAGCCTCAGGTGGAGCACCCTTTTCCTTCACAGAAGGATTTTGATGCTTATGTGGCATGGCCCGGGGACAGGCCTTATCATTATCAGAGGGGGCAGGTTCTACCTCAAGAAGAGGCAAAGAGGCAGGATGCTGATGTAGATGAGGATATGGCTGCGGAGGACGACGATGATGATAAAGGAGAGACCATCTGGGAGGAAGAGGAGAGCTCTTCCGAGTAGTGATCTTTGGGTTTTCTATCTTTTTATGTTTATGTTTATGTTTATGTTTTGACTAGTTGGATATTATTGTTGGTTTTTATTGTACTTTTGAGTATTTTGTACCGTCCTGTTTAGGATGAGGAACACATGAGCACCATTGTTTGGTTGTCTCAAATTTTGGGTATTATATTATTGTTGTTAATTTTAGTAGTTTTTGGTGCAATTACTATTTTAGTAGAATTTTTTTTTATTTTGTTTGTTCCTTAGTTGAAAACTTGAAGGAACTTGTGAACTAATGTCAAGAATGATGAATCAATTTGTATTTGAGTGGTAATGATAAGATCGAGTAAAGGTACCACGCAAGGTACATTTTTATCGCTTTCTAAACTAAGCATGGAAATGAAACTTATGATGAGTGCAATTTGTAGTCATTACTTCTTTTGAAATACTTGTTCAATTTTGAATCATTTAGAACATTGCCATTATGAGGAAGCTTTCATTGTATAAAATATGCAGGATATCAGCATTCTTGTTTGACTCGTCCTAATTATGTTGAAATCATGCATGTGTATTAATTTGTGAAAAAGGAAGAAAATGATCAAGGCAATTTTTGTGCATTGTGAGAAAAACCACGTTACCAAATAAGATGAATCAATCTCCCATGTGAGTGAGCGAGTATTTGTAAACCCATTTTTGAGTCTTTATTTCAAGATCCATGTGAATAATTGAAATGTGTAAATATTGTGCATAATTTTGAATGGGATCTTGGAATTTTGTTGTGAGACTTTTTGAACCCCAACCTTAAGTATGGTTGTGCAGTTTGTTCCTTGCCTTAGATGTGTGGGAGCATTCCTAATTATCATATTTGGTTGTGTTCTAAGTTGGGGAGAGAAAAAGGTAGATTGAGGCATCATGAAAAAAAAAAAAAAAAAAAAAAAAAAAAATATATATATATATATAAACTAAGGTGGTTTTGATTGATGAAAGAGCTTGGAAGAAAGAAATAAGCGAAAAATAAAGGAAATATGGGCATGAATTGCCATCAAAAGCTCAATGTTGTAATGATTCCTCCAAAAAAAAACAAGAAGTTTAAAGTCTTGAAGTGCTTTGATATTAAGTGTGGAATGCTCTTTAGGGGTAGGCATTTTTGTTTCAATGACTTTGATAAATGACCCTTCCTTGTAGCCAAGCCAAGTTACAACCTTTAAAGACCTTGTGATTCTTTCTTTTTTACTCTGTAATGCATGTTGTTTGTTGAATGCTTAATTGGTTCCGGGTGTTTGCATGATTGTTGATGAATGATAAAACCTCATTTTGTTTTCATCCCTTGATGAATGTGTGCCTAGATGTGATTCGATTTTGAACTTGTATTGCTCAAGAAGTTTTGAGGTGTGTTGTTCACTTAGCAATAGTTTCATCTTCATGATTTGTTTAGACTTTGATAAGTTATCTTGCTGTTACTTTTACTTTTTGAACCATAAAATTGTCGTTATTCTTTTGAGTTACTTCTGAATTCTTGTTCGGGTTTCGAGTTTGGTTCTAATTCAAGACACTTTTGTTTGAGGACAAACAAAATAATAAGTTGGGGAGAGTTGTTAAGGGCCAATTTGTGCATACTTTTGACTATATTTTAAAGCCCTTTTAATTGGTTTCTTTGTTAATTTAGCAAGAAAGTCTAGTAATTTTTGTATATTTATTCTAATTTCTGATTTTATTGTACATATTGTATATAATGATCATTTTGATGCTCTTTTACATGTATTATTACTAATATTGGATGTTGGGATCAATCGGTGAAGGAAAGAAGGCCTGAAAGTGCATTTTCGAAGAGTTTGTATCGGCATTGCGCGCTCAGCGAGTTTTTCAGCACGCTTTCACTGAATTCCAGTAGCAAAAGATCCAAACCGCATTGAGAGGAATTTTCTAGCGTGCTTTTTGTGGAACTTCCAGTGGCTAAAGTCCTAGACCGCACTAAGCGGGATGTCACCACGCTCAGCGCGCTTTCTGGGCAAAACACTCTGTTTTTACTGATCGCGCTTAGCGCGCTTCTGATGGCACTAAACGTGGTGCCACTTACTGCACCGTTAGCACTTCATATAAATATCTTTTCTTGAAGATATTTTCCAATAACTTTTGTACTTTGCACTTTTCAGCATTTCTAAAAAGAGAAAATGGTTTTCTAGGTCACAAAACCTTAGGATAACAAGGAGAAGTGAGATTCTAATCGCTGGAGCATCAATCTTCGATTCTTCGACTTTGATGCTATCAAAGATTCTTTTCTTCCTTGTTGATCAAGCTAGCATTGTGATAAGTAGCTAAACACTTTTGTGTCAAGATTAGAGGTAGTTAATCTTGCTTGTATGTATTTTTTTTATCTTTTGTATATGAACAAGGTTGATGATCAATATATGATGAAGTTGTTTGCTTTTAATGGTATATTTGTGGTTTGAATCACTCTAGGCATAGATTTTCCAAATCTTGACCTAATATCTTCATCTCTTAAAAACCAAACTCTAGACATAGATTTGGGGTTTAATATTCGCTTTGTATTGATCTTAATGGTTGTTGTTTTGATTGTTAGAGTGAGACATCAACTAACAATTTAGACAACAATACTCATGAATTTGCTTTAGACATAAACTTATTTGCAAGGATACGCGATTGTATTGGTCGAAACTACTTTTATATGCTTGATTAATCAGATATGTATGAAAAGGATTAGCGAAATCTATTCTTGACATGCTTTTTCTCAAACATACAACATCTTTATTCCAATTTAATTCTTTGCTACAAACTTATGTTGAAAAACCAAGAACAATTTGAAACCCTTTTACTTAAAACAATCAACTATTGAACAACAAACGTTGATAACACACAATCCCTGTGGATACGATAACACACAATCACTGCTCAGCAAAGACAGCCATCACTCGAGTTTGATGCTAATCGATTTATAGGGTTGGATCAGCAGGGACGTTACATGGAACAAACCCGTCGAAGCATTTGGACGGAGCGCATCTTCCAGATCAACCCGCAAGGGGAGTTCGGTGGATGCCATAGCATTATCGAGTGACACGATTGGGGTGCACTCGTGACCCCTCATACATTGTTGAACTATGAGATAGTGCGTGAGTTTTACGCAAACGCTATTCCTGTGGAGGGGCAGTTGTATGATTACACTACTTATGTCTGAGGGAAGACTGTTTCTTTCTCATGGGATGCCATCAACGAGTACTTAGGTAATTCGCTGGGTTTAGCGGAGGGTGAGCAGTGTGCGTATGCAAAGAGAGTAGCTAGGCGGACCTGGAATCTAGAAAATGTTTGTTTGGCCTTAGCTATTTCGGGGCATGGATTTGAGTTGAATGTGGTTGGGAGGCCGGAGATTCTTAAGAGGGCTGACATGAACACTACTGCCCAGATTTTGACGACTCTTGTCCTGCACAACATCAGGCCAAGGAGTCACACCTCTTCCATTCTCGTGGACATTGCATGCATGATTTATTATATATTTGATGAGCGTCAGATTTATGTGGCGAGGATTATATCAGATGAGATCCGAGCTACGGCAACTAGTGGTCATCGTTTGGCGTCTAAGACCCCTTCTATTTTGGTTTTCCCGGGGCTGATTATGGGGGTGTGCACTAATGCTGGAGTTCCGATCCCAGGCGTGGTCCACAAGACCATTAAGGGGATTGTAACTGATACGTGGATTGAGGGCCACTGTAGGCCTAGAGTTGATCACCACCCCCGCCACCACCACATGCCCACCGACACCCACAGCAGCCTGACGATGTTCCTCAGGCAAAGCCACCCTTTGATGAGCGAGTTGCATGCATGTATACATGGGACATGCATATGGCTCATCAAAGGGTGTTTTCATTTTTACACTCATCTATGCTGGTATTGCATTTACAGGTACGCAAGCCTCAGGTGGAGCACCCTTTTCCTTCACAGCAGGACTTTGACGCTTATGTGGCATGGCCCGAGGACAAGCGTTATCATTATCAGAGGGGGCAAGTTCCACCTCAAGAAGAGGCTGCTCAAGTACCACGGGCTGAGGCAAAGAGGCAGGATGATGATGTAGATGAGGATATGGCTGCGGAGGACGACGATTATGATAGTGGAGAAACCATCTGGGAGGAAGAGGAGAGCTCTTCCGAGTAGTGATCTTTGGGTTTTCTATCTTTTTAGGTTAATGTTTATGTTTATGTTTATGTTTTGACTAGTTGGATATTATTGTTGGTTTTTATTGTACTTTTGAGTATTTTGTACCATCCTGTTTAGGATGAGGAACACATGAGCACCACTGTTTGGTTGTCGCAAATTTTTGGTATTATATTATTGTTGTTAATTTTAGTAGTTTTTGGTGCAATTACTATTTTAGTAGAAATTTTTTTGATTTTGTTTGTTCCTTAGTTGAAAACTTGAAGGAACTTGCGAATTAATTTCAAGAATGGTGAATCAATTTGTATGTGAGTGGTAATGATAAGATCGAGTAAAGGTACCATGCAAGGTTCATTTTTATCGCTTTCTAAACTAAGCATGGAAATGAAACTTGTGATGAGTGCAATTTGTAGTCATTACTTCTTTTGAAATACTTGTTCATTATTGAATCATTTAGAACATTTCCATTATGAGGAAGCTTTCATTGTATAAAATACGCAGGATATCGGCATTCTTGTTTGACTCGTCCTAATTATGTTGAAATCATGCATGTGTATTAATTTGTGAAAAAGGAAGAAAATGATCAAGGCAATTTTTGTGCATTATGAGAAAAACCACGTGACCAAATAAGATGAATCAATCTCCCGTGTAAGTGAGCGAGTATTTGTAAACCCATTTTTGAGCCTTTATTTCAAGATCCATGTGAATAATTGAAATGTGTAAATATTGTGCATAATTTTGAATGGGATCTTGGAATTTTGTTGTGAGACTTTTTGAACCCCGACCTTAAGTATGGTTGTGCAGTTTGTTCCTTGCCTTAGATGTGTGAGAGCATTCCTAATTATCATGTTTGGTTGTGTTCTAAGTTGGGGAGAGAAAAAGGTAGATTGAGGCATCATGAAAATATATATATATATATATATAATAAGGTGGTTTTGATTGATCGAAGAGCTTGGAAGAAAGAAATAAGCGAAAAATAAAGGAAATTTGGGCATGAATTGCCAACAAAAGCTCAATGTTGTAATGCTGCCTCCAAAAAAACAAGAAGGTTAAAGTCTTGAAGTGCTTTGATATTAAGTGTGGAATGCTCTTAGGGGTAGGTATTTTTGTTTTAATGACTTTGATAAATGACCCTTCCTTGTAGCCAAGCCAAGTTACAACCTTTAAAGACCTTGTGATCCTACTTTTTTACTCTTTAATGCATGTTGTTTGTTGAATGCATAATTGGTTCCGGATGTTTGCATGATTGTTGACGAATGATAAAACCTCATTTTGTTTTCATCCCTTGATGAATGTGTGCCTAGGTGTGATTCGATTTTGAACTTGTATTGCTCAAGAAGTTTTGAGGTGTGTTGTTCACTTAGCAATAGTTTCATCTTCATGATTTGTTTAGACTTGGATAAGTTATCTTGTTGTTACTTTTACTTTTTGAACCATAAAATTGTCGTTATTCTTTTGAGTTGCTTCTAAATTCTTGTTCGGGTTTTGAGTTTGGTTCTAATTCAAGACACTTTTGTTTGAGGACAAACAAAATAATAAGTTGGGGAGAGTTGTTAAGGGTCAATTTGTGCATACTTTTGACTATATTTTAAGGCCCTTTCAATAGGTTTCTTTGTTAATTTAGTAAGAAAGTCTAGTAGTTTTCGTATATTTATTCTGATTTCTGATTTTATTGTACATATTGTATATTACGATCATTTTGAGGCTCTTTTACAGGTATTATTGCTTATATTGGATGTTGGGATCAATCGGTGAAGGAAAGAAGTCCTGAAAGAGCATTTTCGAAGAGATCGTGTCGGCATTGCGCGCTCAACGAGTTTTCCAGCGCGCTTTCACTGAATTCCAGTAGCAAAAGGTCCAAACCGCATTGAGCGGAATTTCCAGCGTGCTTTTTGTGGAACTTCCAGTAGCTAAAGTCCCAGATCGCGCTAAGCGGGATGTCACCATGCTCAACGCGCTTTCTGGGCAAAATACTCTGTTTTTACTGATCGCGCTTAGCACTTCATATAAATATCTTTTCTTGAAGATATTTTCAAATAACTTTTGTACTTTGCACTTTTCAGCATTTCTAAAAAGAGAAAATGATTTTCTAGGTCACAAAACCTTAGGATAACAAGGAAAAGTGAGATTCTAATCGCTGGAGCATCAATCTTCGATTCTTCGACTTTGATGCTATCAAAGATTCTTTTCTTCCTTGTTGATCAAGCTAGCATGGTGATAGGTAGCTAAACACTTTTGTGTCAAGATTTGAGGTAGTTAATCTTGCTTGTATGTATTTCTTTTGTTCTTTTGTATATGAACAAGGTTGATGATCAATATATGATGAAGTTGTTTCCTTTTAATGGTATATTTGTGGTTTGAATCACTCTAGACATAGATTTTCCAAATCTTGACCTAATATCTTCATCTCTTAAAAACCAAACTCTAGACATAGATTTGGGGTTTAATATTCGCTTTGTATTGATCTTAATGGTTGTTGTTTTGATTGTTAGAGTGAGACATCAACTAACGATTTAAACAACAATACTCATGAATTTGCTTTAGACATAAACTTATTTGCAAGGATACGCGATTGTATTGGTCGAAACTACTTTCATATGCTTGATTAATCGGATATGAATGAAAAGGATTAGCGAAATCTATTCTTGACATGCTTTTTCTCAAACATACAACATCTTTGTTCCAATTTAATTCTTTACTACAAACTTAGGTTGAAAACCAAGAACAATTTGAAACCCTTTTACTTAAATCAATCAACTATTGAACGACAAGCATTGATAACACACAATCCCTGTGGATACGATAACACACAATCACTGCTCAGCAAAGACAGCAGCCACTCGAGTTCGATGCTAATCGATTTAAAGGGTTGGAGTAGCAGGGACATTACATGGAACTAACCCGTCGAGGCATTTGGACGGAGCGCGTCTTCCGGATTAACCCGCAAGGGGAGTTCGGTGGATGCCATAGCATTATCGAGTGACACGGTTGAGGTGCACTCGTGACCCCTCATACATTGTTGAACTATGAGATAATGCGTGAGTTTTACGCAAACGCTATTCCTGTGGAGGGGTAGTTGTATGATTACAATACTTATGTCCGAGGGAAGACTGTTTCTTTCTCAAGGGATGCCAAGTAACGAGTACTTAGGTAATCCGCTGGTTTTAGCGGAGGGTGAGCAGTGTGCGTATGCAAAGAGAGTAGCTAGGCGGATCTGGAATTTGGAAAATGTTTGTTTGGCCTTAGCTATTTCGGGGCGTGGATTTGAGTTGAATGCGGCAGGGAGGCCGAAGATTCTTAAGCGGGCTGACATGAACACTACTGCCCAGATTTTGAAGACTCTTGTCCTGCACAACATCAGGCCAAGGAGTCACACCTCTTCCATTCCCGTGGACATTGCATGCATGATTTATTATATATTGGCTGAGCATCAGATTGATGTGGCGAGGATTATATCAGATGAGATCTGAGTTACGGCAGCTAGTGGTCATCGATTGGGGTCTAAGACCCCTTCTATTTTGGTTTTCCCAGGGCTGATTATGGGGTTGTGCACTAATGCTGGAGTTCCGATCCCAGGTGTGGTCCACTAGATCATTAAGGGGATTATAACTGATACGTGGATTGAGGGCCACTGTAGGCCTAGAGTTGATCACCACCCCTGCCACTACCACATTCCCACCCACACCCACAGCAGCCCGACGATGTTCCTCAGGCAAAGCCACCCTTTGATGAGCGAGTTGCATGCATGTATACATGGGACATGCATATGGCTCATCAAAGGTCGTTTTCATTTTTACACTCATCTATGCAGGCATTTGTTAGGTGCTAAAAAGTGTTAATATTTAGATTAGTTTTTAGCACCTTTTTGTGAGCTTTATTTGTAAATCCAAGCCTTTTCCCATTGTTTCCGTTTTATAACCGTTTTCTAGCTAATTTCGTTATTTGACTTATCTATTTAACTTTTGTGTTTTTATTGCAGATTTTTGCATAGAAGTGTGAAGAATGGAGCTTTGAAGGCCCCACAAAAGCAGTTTTGGGAAATAATCATTTTTGGAGCAGGCTTGAAGCCCGCTCAGCGCGCTACAAGCGCACTGGTAGAAGTAATTACAGAATGTAGCCCGCTCAGCGGGGTCCTTTGTAACACCTCCAATCTATACCTCTAAGCTATTAAAGCGATAATAAAATTCAAAATTTCATCAGAGTATATTTAAAACATTCACGGCATAGACCGAGGGGTCACATCAATTTGAAACAAAATACACATAAACCTGCCCATAAAGATATGCAACAATCAGGTAGCAATTAACAGAGGAACTTAGTTCCTACTACCCACAATTCAGGTACAGAATAAAAGCGGAAAATCTGTACTGAAACATAATCATAATATAATTGCATATAATTATATAATAACACAACATTACACACATAAAATATTCTCACCACAACGCACAACAGAATCCAAATACAACACAACACAATACATATCTCATTTATCCATCACTAATGCATATCAATCATACACAATACAATTATCACCAACCTATATCAATTCATTCACAATTCTCACACATAGTCAATCATATTCATGATTTATGCAAATGCACAGAGATCGACACAACGACTCTATGCAATGCATATGCGGTACCATCCATCCATCAATCTCATCACTAGTTCACTCAGGAACTCTGCTGGAATCATCGCTCGTTACATCATTGTAACTCCCCGTCGGGCATATGATGTTCCCCGCCGCTCACACCCCACACGGGAACACGACGTTTATGGATCGCTCACACCCCACACGGGCACACGACCCGATCGCTCACACCCCACACGGGCACACGATCGTCTATAATCATCGCTCACACCCCACACGGGCACACGACATTATAGAGGATTCCCTCTGGAACCAAACCGACGCTCACACCCCACATGGGCACACGACATTACAAGAATGCATATCATGAAGCTTGGCATACAATGACTCATGGCATTCTAATGCACACATATACGCAACCATAATCATCATATATCATCAAATACAATACATTACATTTACGCGCCCTTAGGCCACAATTCAACATCACAACATGTATTTCATGTATTTTCATCTCACCACAGCACACAAGTCATACAACATTAATAGAGATAGCACATTGCATGATACACATCAAATTCACACAATTAAAACGACAAAAGTCGACAAAACGACACAATTCCCAATTTCCGACATAATTAAATCTGCCAACAATCTCAAAACCCATTTTTATAAGAAAGAACATTTCATTAGCTTTCCAACAGTATAAAGAACGTCCCGATCCGAGTTACGGATCAAAAGTTACGGAATTTAGAAAACATATAAAATTTTTGAAGTCCCAGACCACGCTGAGCGGGCTTCGAGCGCGCTGAGCGGGCTCCCCTCTGACTCGTGAGATTTCATTTTTTCAGGAGCGGGCATCTGCGCGCTGAGTGGGCTCTGCGATTTAAAAAAAAAAACCCTCTTCGAAAATCCACCCCAAAAATCCTATTTTTCACCCAAACTCAATTCCAACAGCAAAACAAACATCAACGATTGTTCATACACACAATGTGATCATACAATACAGTTTATATCGATTTCCGACCGTGAAACATCAATTTCTACTCGTTTATCTCATTTCGACCTATATTTGAAAAACCAACAAAACTTTAACACAAACATACATAATCATACACAAACATAGTATAATCGAGTTTCGCACCCTTACCCGATTAAATCGCGTTTGAAAAGTCGGTTGAATCGGTTCCTAAATCCACAAGTTTTTCCTCTTTTTCTTCTTTTTCCTCTTCTCTTTCTCTTTTCTTCTCCTTTTCCTTCTTCTCTTTTTCTCTCTCTAATTTTCTCTCATTCTATTTCTATTTTCTTAACTTAAGAAAAATAAAGTGAAATGCCCCAAATACCCCTACACTCAAATATCTCGCAAACGTTCCCAAAACGCGATAAAATATCACAACATTGAAAAATAACATATTTCCAAATAAAAGTCGAAAATAAAATAATATAATAATAAAATAATCAAAACGACTCGATTAAATAAAAATACTAAAACTAGGGCATTACAACTCTCCCCCACTTAGAAATTTTCGTCCTCGAAAATATACCTGAGACGAACAACTCTGGATATGACTCCCGCATCCGACTCTCCAACTCCCAAGTCAAATTTCCCTAAGCAGCGCCTCCCCACGCTACTTTCACAAGTGCAATATCCTTGCCTCTCAACCGCTTCACCTCGCGATCCAAAATCCTAACGGGTAATGCCTCAACCGTAAGGTTCTCCCTTACCTCAACCTCATCCATGGGAATCACATGCGACGGATCCGGAACATATTTCTGAAGCTGTGAAACATGGAACACATCGTGCAAATTCGACAGATTCGGCGGCAACGCCACCCTATAAGCCACATCACCCACTCTCGCGGATATCTGGTAAGGACCAATAAACTGAGAAGTAAGTTTCTTCGATTTCAATGCACGACCCACACCCGTTACCGGTGTAACTCTCAAAAATACATGATCTCCCTCTTGGAACTCAAGATCTTTCCTTCGTCGATCATGATAACTCTTTTGCCTACTCTGAGAAGTCTTCATTTTCTCACGAATAAGCTTCACTTTTTCCGTAGTCTGTTGCACCAACTCTGGACCAACCACCGAACTCTCACCAGATTCGTGCCAACACAATGGTGTTCGACATCTTCGTCCATACAGTGCTTCAAAAGGTGCCATTCAAATACTAGAATGGAAACTGTTATTATACGTGAATTCAATCAATGCAAGATAACTATCCCATGCACCACCTTGTTCAAGAACACACGCTCTCAACAAATCTTCCAACGACTGAATCGTTCTCTCGATCTGACCATCCGTTTGCGGATGATACGCAGAACTCAACCTCAATTTAGAACCCAACTCCTTCTGTAAACTTTTCCAAAATCTCAAGGTAAACCTCAGATCTCGATCCGAAACAATGCTCAACGGAACCCCATGCAACTTCACAATCACACTGATATAAATCTCAGCCAACCTCTCCAAAGTAAAACTGATGTCAATCGGAATGAAATGAGCCGATTTAGTCAGCCTATCCACAACCACCCAAATAGCATTATGCCCTCGCTGTGTATTCGGCAACCCTGTCACAAAATCCATGGAGATGCTGTCCCACTTCCACTCAGGAATATCCAACGGTTGCAACAAACCACTAGGCCTCAGATGTTCCACTTTCGACTTTTGGCACGTCAAACACGCATACACAAACTGAGCCATATCTCTTTTCAATCCAGACCACCAGAAAATCTTCTTCAAATCTTGGTACATTTTATTAGCTCCCGGATGTATACTTAAATTACTCCGGTGTCCTTCCTCCAAAATCATCCTTTTCAACTCCGCATCATCAAGAATACAAATTCGACCTCGGAATCTCAAAACACCATTAATATCCACTTTAAAATCACTATTCGCATCTTTTTCTCCAACCAACATCAAATCCAAAAATTTCACATCCAGCTTCTGTTTCTCACTCACAGTCATCAGAAAATCATTAGTAACCTTTAGCATACCCAACCTCACGCTATCCGATGTCACCTCACATACCAATCTCAAATCCCTAAAAGCTTCCAAAAGCTCCCACTCCTTAACCATTAAAGCGGACATATGTAACGATTTTCGACTCAACACATCGGCTACCACATTAGCTTTACCCGGATGGTAATTCAAGCCAAAGTCGTAGTCCTTAAAAAATTCCAACCATCTCCGTTGCCTCATATTTAATTCTTTCTGATCAAACAAATATTTCAAACTTTTGTGATCACTAAAGACTTCAAACCTGGCACCGTAGAGATAATGCCTCCAAATCTTCAACACAAAGACCACAGCCACTAATTCAAGATCATGAGTAGGATAATTTTTCTCATGCACTCTCAATTGCCTCGAAGCATAAGCCACAACCTTACCTTCTTGCATCAGAACACCACCTAGACCAATCAAAGACGCATCACAATACACCACAAATGGTTCATTAGGATTCGGTAAAATCAAAATCGGAGCTGTCGTCAATCTTCTCTTTAGCTCATTAAAACTTTCCTCGTACCGAATATCCCAAATGAACGCTTGCCCTTTACAAGTCAACTGGGTCAAAGGAAGTGCTAGCTTAGAAAAACCTTCAATAAACCTTCGATAATATTTGGCCAAACCCAAAAAGCTTCGAATTTTAGTAACGGATCTCGGAGCCTCGCATTGCAGAACTGCTTCTACTTTATATGGATCCACAGAAATACCATTACCTGAAATCACGTGCCCAAGAAAACTCACCTCCGACAACCAGAACTCACACTTGGACAATTTGGCAAAAAGCTTTCTTTCTTTCAAAACCTGCAAAATAATACGCAAATGCTCCGCGTGCTCCTTCCGAGACTTAGAATAAATCAAAATGTCATCAATAAATACAACCACAAAACGATCCAAATTCTCGTGGAAAATACGATTCATGTACTCCATAAACACACCTGGCGCATTAGAAACCCCGAACGGCATCACAAAATATTCATAATGACCGTAACGAGTCCTAAAAGCCGTCTTCTGAATATCTTCCTCTTTCACCCTAATCTGATGATACCCTGACCTCAAGTCAATCTTACTAAACACACACGCACCAACCAACTGATCCATCAGATCATCAATTCTTGGAAGAGGATACTTATTCTTAATCGTCACCTTATTCAACTGGCGATAATCAATACACAATCGCATACTTCCATCTTTCTTTTTCACCAATAAAACTGGAGCACCCCAAGGAGAAACGCTTGGTCTCACAAACCTCTTTTCCAAGAATTCATTCAACTGCTTCTTTAACTCAACCAACTCAGATGCCGACATACGATAAGGTGCCATAGAGACATGTCTAGTACCAGGAATTAGATCTATAGAAAACTTCACCTCTCTCTCTGGCGGCAGGTCCGAAATATCCTCAGGAAACACTTATGGAAAATCACACACAACAGGAAACACATCAAGTGAAACTTGACTATCCACGGATAACGAAGCAAACAACCCGAACCACTGAGCTTCATCCGCCAAAAGTTTCTTCAACTCTTTGGTAGATAAGAAACTCGAGTCCTCGTCTTCCTCAAGATAAGGAAACCTTACTAGCTTATGATAACAATCAATATGGACTCGATTGAACTGCAACCAATTCATTCCTAGAACCACATCTAAACCCTCCAACGGTAAACACACCAAATCCATCTCAAAGTCTTTACCATAAATGGTCAAAGGACAACTTAGACAAACCAAAGAAGTAGTTACTGACCCCATTGCTGGAGTATCAATAACCATCTCACCACCCATCGAAGACAACACAAGATTCAAACGCTTTGCGCACTCAGACAAAATAAACGAATGAGTCGCTCCAGTATCAATAATAGCAACTAAATGAGTACTATTAATAAAAGAAGTACCTCTGATCAGACGATCTGCACTTGAAGTCTGAGTTTCTGCCAATGCAAAAACTTTCCCACTCGCTGAAGCTTGCTTTGGTTTCAGACACTTTGTACTAATATGACCCGGTTCCCCATAATTGTAACATTTCACCACATTCTTCCTGGCATAATCAGCAGCAACATGTCCAAAACTGCCACAATTAGAACACTTCCTCAAATCCTTCCTACATTCGAACTGACGATGCCCCACTTCACCACATTTGTAACATTTCAAAGAATTAGACATACATCCTCCACTTAACCTTCTCTCTAAATTTCCCCTTTGTTTACCTTTAACAGCTGGTGTCACATAAGGACCACCCCGAAACTGTTGCTTCCTTTTCCTCTCGCTCACACTCTTATAGTGAGTAGAACGAGCTTTGCTATCTTCTTCAAAAATCCTACAGCAATCTACCAAATCAGAAAACCTTCTAATCCTTTGGTAACCGATTTCCTGCTTTATCTCAGGACGCAATCCATTCTCAAACTTTACACACTTAGAAAATTCCGCAGTCGCTTCGGCATAATGTGGATAAAACTGCACAAGCTCCACAAACTTAGCAGTATAATCAACAACAGACATATTACCTTGTTTTAATTCCAAGAACTCAATTTCCTTCTTTCCTCTTACATCTTCGGGAAAATACTTCCTCAGAAACTCAATGCTAAACACAGCCTAAGTGATCTCTTCCTCTGCAGCTTCCAACACATGACGTGTACTAACCCACCAATCATCAGCTTCTTCCAGTAAAATGTGAGTACCCAGTCTCACCTTCTGATCCTCAGCACAATCCATCACTCGAAAGATTCTTTCAATCTCTTTAAGCCATATCTGAGCACCATCAGGATCATATCTTCCTTTGAAGACAGGCGGTTTGTTCTTCCTGAACTCATCATTACTTGCAGCATTAGGTGCACCCTGCACAGCCCGAGCCATAGCTTGCATAGCAGCAGCTAAAGCAACGTTATTCCTACAAGCCATATTCTGTTCATTTCCAATAACAGCAACTATGGTTAAACAAACAGCTCATCCAAACACCAAGACTGACAAGAACTGACACAAACTGACACGGACTGGCTCTGATACCACTTAATGTAACACCCCCAATCTATACCCCTAAGCTATTAAAGTGATAATAAAATTCAAAATTTCATCAGAGTATATTTAAAACATTCACGGCATAGACCGAGGGGTCACATCAATTTGAAGCAAAATACACATAAACCTGCCCATAAAGATATGTAACAATCAGGTAGCAATTAACAGAGGAACTTAGTTCCTACTACCCACAATTTAGGTACAGAATAAAAGCGGAAAATCTATACTGAAATCTCATATATATATATATATATATATATATATATATCATGTAAAGTTTGTCTGCCAGATACAATCATACATGTACAATCTCAAAAGAAACATATACATATACACACAAATCACTAACGGTCTCCCTAACAACCCGGTGTCACATATCAGAGCCGACCGACAAAAGAATGAAGACCTAGGCTTCACAAAAAGACCTCCAGCAATCTAATCTGCAATGCCTCATAGAGCATTATAAAATAGCAGAAGGGTGAGAAACATAATCATAATATAATTGCATATAATTATATAATAACACAACATTACACACATAAAATATTCTCACCACAACGCACAACAGAATCCAAATACAACACAACACAATACATATCTCATTTATCCATCACTAATGCATATCAATCATACACAATACAATTATCACCAACCTATATCAATTCATTCACAATTCTCACACATAGTCAATCATATTCATGATTTATGCAAATGCACAAAGACCGACACAACGACTCTATGCAATGCATATGCGGTACCATCCATCCATCAATCTCATCACTAGTTCACTCAGGAACTCTGCTGGAATCATCGCTCGTTACATCACTGTAACTCCCCGTCGGGCATACGATGTTCCCCATCGCTCACACCCCACACGGGCACACAACGTTTATGGATCGCTCACACCTCACACGGGCACACGACCCGATCGCTCACACCCCACACGGGCACACGATCGTCTATAATCATTGCTCACACCCCACACGGGCACACGAAGTTATAGCGGATCCCCTCTGGAACCAAACTGTCGTTCACACCCCACATGGGCACACGACATTACAAGAATGCATATCATGATGCTTGGCATACAATGACTCATGGCATTATAATGCACACATATACGCAACCATAATCATGCATATATCATCAAATACAACACATTGCATTTACGTGCCCTTAGGCCACAATTCAATATCACTACATGTATTTCATGTATTTTCATCTCACCACAGCACACAAGTCATACAACATTCATAGATATAGCACATTGCATGATACACATCAAATTCACACAATTAAAACGACAATAGTCGACAAAACGACACTATTCCCAATTTTCGACATAATTAAATCGGCCAACAATCTCAAAACCCATTTTTATAAGAAAGAACATTTCATTAGCTTTCCAACGATATAAAGAACGTCCCGATCCGAGTTATGGATCAAAAGTTACGGAATTTAGAAAATAGATAAAATTTTTGAAGTCCCAGACCACGCTAAGCGGGCTCCGAGCGCGTTGAGCGGGCTCCCCTCTGACTCGTGAGATTGCATTTTTTTAGGAGCGCGCTAAGCGGGCATCTGCGCGCTGAGCGGGCTCTGCGATTTTCAGAAAAAAAACCCTCTTCGAAAATCCACCCCAAAAATCCAATTTTTCACCCAAACTCAATTCCAACAGCAAAACAAACATCAACGATTGTTCATACACACAGTGTGATCATACAATACAGTTTATATCGATTTCCGACCGTGAAAACATTGATTTCTACTCGTTTATCTCATTTCGACCTATATTTGAAAAACCAACAAAACTTCCACACAAACATACATAATCATACACAAACATAGTATAATCGAGTTTCACACCCTTACCCGATTAAATCGCGTTTGAAAATTCGGTTGAATCGGTTCCTAAATCCACAAGTTTTTCCTCTTTTTCTTCTTTTTCCTCTTCTCTTTCTCTTTTCTTCTCCTTTTCCTTCTTCTCTTTTTCTTTCTCTCTAATTTTCTCTCTTTCTATTTCTATTTTCTTAACTTAAGAAAAATAAAGTGAAATGCCCAAAATACCCCTACACTCAAATATCTTGCAAACGTTCCCAAAACGCGATAAAATATCACAAAATTGAAAAATAACATATTTCCAAATAAAAGTCGAAAATAAAATAATATAATAATAAAATAATCAAAACGACTCGATTAAATAAAAATACTAAAACTGGGGGCGTTACATCCTTAGCCCGCTCAGCGCGCTATGAGGCAGTTTATTTTGTAAGTGGAGCCCGCTCAGCGCGCTCCGCGAATCTCAGCTCCTTTTTAAGTTGTTTTGTTCAGAATTTGGGGGGATCCTTTGTACACTTTTAGATCAAAATACCTTATGCACTGTAGCACTTCATCTTTGGAAGATTGAAAGCATCATTTTGTCGAGAAATCGTTGTGGATGCTCGATTCTCTTCTCCCGTTTCTTGTTGATCTAGCTACCATGAATATGTGTAGCTAATTTCTCTTTTGTGTCAAGGTTAGATGTAGGTAAACCTTTTCTTTGTATGTATATGGATTGATTTTAGCTTGTGAACTCTTGGATGATGAATGTATGATGAAAAACTTTGTTTACATGGTTCATTCTTTGTGTTGGTTCATGATTGAGAAATGTGTTCCTACTCTTTACCTAGGTTTTTCATCCATCAATGTCCATTGGCTAGAGATAGTAATGTGTGTTGATGTTCACCAAATATTGAGCTTTAATGTTGTCATTTTGATAGTTTGTGTGAGAAATCAACAAAGGATCAAAATGGCAAAACTCACAATATGTGTTAGAGATAAACATATTAGGAGGATATGTGATTGTATTTATCATTTAACCGAGTTCATTAGCTTATCGATTATATATGTGCAAAGTGGTTTGTCGAACCCTAATCTTGACATGCTTTTATAAACCGTTAAAACAATATATTTACCGCTTTTAATTAAATTTGAATGCGAACGCTACGAAAGCAACCTAAAACCCTTTGTTACTTTAAAGTTTGAAACGTTACGACTGTAGAACGGCTGCGATATCACCGAACAATCCCTGTTGATCGATAACTAAACCCTAACTCTATTTTTATTTCAACAAATTGGCGCCATTGCCGGGGATTGTTAATTGATATTGCAAGCATTGAAATAGTTGTGAAGTTTTAGACTTGTTACAAATTTTTCTTGTGCTTGTTGATTTGTTTTGTTTAGTGTACAGACTTTGTTTATGCGAGGGAAACTACCGGCAGACCAACTTCTATTCGATCCTGAGATTGAAAGAATCGATCGTAGACTCAATAGCAGAACTAGACGGAGGAGGCAACTGGCTAGACAAAGGCAGGAACAAGGAGAAAGTTTGATTTCTACACCACCACCAATTCCACAGTTCACGCCAATCATGGATCCACCACCACCACCCGCTTCCACGCCATGTGTAAATAGCCCACGTCACACCGCTCAGTTTGCTAACAATAATCAAGGAAGGCAGGCTGAGATAAAAACTGGAACTTTGAACTTATTGTATGGAAGTCCGTTCACGGGAATGGATCATGAAGACCCTTTCGCTTTTCTCACCAAATTTTATGAGATAACGTTAGCGGCGGGAGTTGATCAAGCGCAAGAGTTACCTCTTTTCAAGAGACTATTTCCTCATGCTTTGCTTGGCAAGGCTAAGGATTGGTATCTTGACCAAACTCCAGCAGTGATGACCGATTGGAACGTTTTGGAGGAAAATTTTATAGAACGGTTCTTTTCTCACAACCGTTTTATGGAGTCAAAAACCGCAATTTCTGTGTTCTCTCAGGGCACTAGTGAATCTCTGAATGAAGCATGGGAACGATTCAAATCCATGCTTCGCAAATGCAAAGGCCACGGGTTTGACGAGTTAAAACAAATCCACATCTTCAAGAATGGTCTCCAACCAAATTGTAAGACATTATTGGATGCGACTTCTGGAGGATCTTTGTTATCAAAGAGTGCCGAAGAAGCTACGGATATCATCAATAGAATGGCTCTCAATGATCTTCAAAGTCAAAGCCGTAACAACTCGCAAAAGAAGCCCGGGGTACTTGAATTGGGAACTAATGATGCAATCCTTGCACAAAACAAGCTCATATCTCAACAAGTGGAACTTTTGACTCAACAAATAAAAGCATTGAAGGAACCTAGCAAGAGTAAACAAGTTGCTTGTTGTGAACTTTGCAAAGGAGAGCATGACACCGGATTTTGTCCTCCTCCGGGATTTGAAGAAGTGAACTAAATGAATAATCAACGAGACTATCAAGGAAGACAACAAAAATAACCTTACCAACAACAACAACACAATTCTCAACAAAATTATCAAGGAAATCAAGGATTTCAACCGAGGGCGAACTATCAACATAATCAAGGTTATGGTGGCGGTTCTTCAAACCGGAAAAATCCGTATCAACCTCCACCACCTCCGGTTGCTAGCTCTAAGTTGGAAGACACTTTGACTCAATTAATGCAAATGTCTATGGCCAATCAAAAGAGTAGTGATGCGGCGATTAAGAAAATAGAAAATCAAGTGGGGAAGCTTGCCAAGCAACTTGCTGAGCAACAACTGGGTCCTTCATTCTCCGCAAATACTCAAGTGAATCCTAAGGAGCATTGCAAGGCAATCGTTACACGAAGTGGAAAGGGGTTGGTGACTAAAAATGAGAAAAAGGTTGAGGAAGAAAAAATTGATGGTATTATGGAGGAGGATAGTGATGAAGAAGTAGTTGAAAATAAAAGTGAACATGAAGGTGTAGTTGAAAATAAAAGTGATGAAATAGTTGAAGTTGAAAATAATAGTGGTGGGGAGTTGAAGAAAAAAGAGAGACTTAGGAGAGTGAAGAAGGGAAAGGAAGTAGTGAGCACTATTCTGATCCAACATTTACCATACCCTCATGCTCCTTCAAAGAAAGAAAATGAACGACACTATGCGCGTTTCATGGACATTTTCAAGCAATTACAAGTTAACATTCCGTTTGCCGAAGCTTTGGAACAAATGCCGAAATATGAAAAGTTTATGAAAGACATTCTCACAAAGAAGCGGAGGTATTCGGAACCGGAAACTATTGTTTTTGATGCGAGTTGTAGTGCCATCATCCAAAGAACTCTTCCTAAAAAAAAGTTGACCCGGGGCGTGTGACTTTGTCGGTAACCATTGGTGACGTCTATGTTGGAAAAGGCTTAATTGATTTGGGCTCAAGCATTAATCTTATCCCATTGTCCATTGTAAAGAAGCTTGGGAACATTGAGATGAAAGCCATTCGTATGACTTTACAATTGACCGACAAGTCCACAACTCATCCTCATGGGTTAGCTCAAGATGTCTTGGTAAAAGTTGACAAATTTTTCTTCCCGGTTGATTTCCTTGTTATCGATATGGAGGAAGATGAGGATGCACCTTTAATTCTTGGGCGACCTTTCATGAAAACCGCCCGAATGATTGATGTGGATGATGGTTTAATGAAGGTGAGGGTTCAAAATGAAGAGGTTTGCTTTGATCTTTTTGAAGTTATGAAGCATTCAAAAGATAAACATGATAGCTTTCAGATCGATGCAATTGAAGAAGCAACTTTGGAGGTTTCTAAGCATGTTCATATATTATCTCCTTTGGAAATGGCTCTTGATGAATCTTTTGAGGTGTTTTCCTATGAAGAAGAAAGAGCTCTTGAAGAATGTTTAAAAGAGCTTGAATCTATCAAAGAGTTGTAACCGTGGGAAGTAGAATTGGAAGAGTTAAAGAAGGATGTGAAAGATGAGAAATTACCACTTGAATTGAAGATCTTACCTTCGAATGTAAAATATGCATTTCTTGATGACGGTGGTAACAAGCCGGTTATCATTAGCAACGTTTTGTCCAAAAACGAGGAAGACCGTTTAATCCAAGTTTTGAAGAAATACCAAGATGCAATAGGTTGGGTTCTTTCCGATCTTAAGGGAATTAGTCCATCTTATTGTATGCACAAGATTCTTATGGAAGAAGATTTCAAGGCAGTTTCTCAACCACAACGCCACTTGAACCCAACTATGAAAGAGGTGGTGAGAAAAGAAGTTGTGAAGCTTTTGGATCCGGGAATGATCTACCCGATCTCTGATAGTCCATGGGTAAGCCTCGTGCACGTTGTTCCTAAAAAGGGTGGCATTACTGTTATCCGAAATGATATGAATGAGTTGATACTAACCAAGATTGTGACGGGGTGGAGAATGTGCATTGATTATAGAAGGTTGAATACCGCAACTAGAAAAGATCATTTTCCCCTTCCATTCCTGGACCAAATGTTAGAGAGGTTATCCGGGCAGCAATTCTATTGTTTCTTGGACGGATATTCGGGGTATAACCAAATTGCGGTTGACCCGGCGGATCATGAGAAGACGGCCTTTACTTGCCTCTTTGGAATTTTTGCGTATCGGAAGATGCCTTTTGGTTTATGTAATGCGCAGGCAACTTTCCAAAGGTGTGTTCAAGCTGTCTTCTCCGACCATATAGAAAAGACGATGGAAGTGTTCATGGATGACTTTTCGGTTTTTGGAGGCTCATTTGATTTATGCTTGACAAATTTGGAAACCGTTTTAGAGAGGTGTGTGAAGACAAATCTAGTGCTAAATTGGGAGAAGTGTAACTTTATGGTGAAGGAGGGAATTGTGCTCGACCACAAAGTTTCTTCCAAAGGCCTTGAGTTAGATCAGGAAAAATTTGAAGTGATAGAGAAGTTGCCTCCTTCTACCAACGTAAAAGGGATCCGAAGTTTCCATGGGCATGCCGGATTTTATAGGCGTTTTATCAAAGACTTTGCAAAGGTGGCTAGACCATTGAGCAACTTGATAAACAAGGAACAGGTATTTCTTTTTAACGATGAATGTCTTCATGCTTTTGAAATTTTAAAAGAAAAGTTAGTTACCGCTCCAATAATAATCGCTCCAAATTGGACTTTGAATTTTGAACTTATGTGCGATGCGAGTGATTATGCCGTTGGAGCGGTACTTGGTCAAAGGAAGGAAAAAAGTTTCCATGCCATACACTATGCAAGTAAAGTTTTAAATGAGGCACAAGTTAATTATGCCACTACTGAAAAGGAATTACTTGCTATTGTGTATGCGCTTGAGAAATTTAGATCCTACCTCATCGGGTCAAAAGTTGTTGTTTACACCGACCATTCGGCGATCAAGTATTTGCTAACCAAACCGGATTCGAAGCAAAGGCTCATCTGATGGATCCTTTTATTACAAGAGTTTGATTTAGAAATAAAAGATAAAAAGGGTTCAGAAAATTTGGTGGCGGATCACTTGTCTCGCCTTGTCAATGTTGAGGTCACCATAGCTGAAAAGGAAATCCAAGAGGAATTTCCTGATGAAAAACTTTTTAAAGTCCAAGTTAGGCCTTGGTTTGCAGATTTTGCTAACCATAAGGCTACTGGTTGGGTGCCCGAAGACCTAACTTGGAACTAAAAAAGGAAGTTCCTTTTGGATGCTAATTACTACGTGTGGGACGACCCGTATTTGTTTAAATTAGGAAGTCACAACCTTTTGAGAAGGTGTGTCACGAGCGATGAGGCTCAAAGCATTCTTTGGCATTGCCACAACTCGCCGTATGGAGGCCATTTTAATGGTACGAGGACGACCACTAAAGTCCTTCAATCGGGCTTTTATTGGCCTTCTCTTTTTAAAGACGCACATCTTCATGCGAAAAGTTGTGACATGTGCCAAAGAATGGGTGGAAATGGAAAACGTGATGAAATGCCCCTCCAAAACATACAAGAGGTAGAAAATTTTTATTGTTGGGGTATCGATTTCGTTGGTCCATTCCTACCATCTTTTGGGAACGTATACATGTTGGTAGCGGTGGACTACGTATTGAAGTGGGTTGAGGCGATTGCCTCACCTAAGGCGGATGGCCAAACGGTGATCAAATTTTTAAAGAAACACATATTTTCCCATTTTGGCACTCCTCGGGTGCTCATTAGTGATGGCGGGTCACACTTTTGTAATACACCCCTTGAAAATGTTTTAAAACACTATGGTGTATCGCATAAGGTGGGGACCCCTTACCACCCACAGTCGAATGGTCAAGCTGAGGTATCAAACCGCAAGGTAAAAAGAATCTTAGAAAAAACTGTGTCAAGTTCTAGGAAGGATTGGTCGCAAAAGTTGGACGAGGCTTTATGGGCATACCACACCGCTTATAAGGCTCAAATCGGTCTAACTCCGTTTCAATTGGTTTATGGTAAAACTTGCCATCTACCGGTTGAAATGGAGCATAAGGCTTTTTGGGATTTGAAAATGTTAAATTTTGACAAGAACTTGGCAGGTGACAAAAGAAAAATGCAATTGCTTGAGTTGGAAGAAATGCGGAATGCCGCATACCATTCAAGTTGGTTGTACAAAGAGAAGGTGAAAGGATACCATGATAAGAAGATTAAGCATAAGGAATTTGTAGTTGGCCAGCTGGTTCTCTTGTTCAATTCCCGGTTAAAACTATTTCCAGGAAAATTAAAGTCGAAGTGGTCAGGACCATTCCGTGTCAAAGAAGTAAAGAGTTTTGGAGCAGTCGTGATTGAGTACTTGGAGAAGAAAGACTGTTGGACCGTAAACGGTCTACGTCTGAAAATTTACCTAGGAGGGAATTTCGATCGCGAGTGTTGTTCTGTTCTTCTTGATGTTCTTAAGTGAGCATCTTGAACCGTCGAGCTTATCCGACGTTAAACAAGCGCTTGTTGGGAGGCACCCCAACACTGTAAGTATTTATCGCATTTATAGTCCATTTGCTGTTTAGATTGTGTTTTCTGTAAAGTTGATGTTGTATGATGCTTAGAGTGTTGTTTTGGACTGCTGTTAGTTGAAATTTTCAAGCTGGGAGGATTCTGAGCATTTCAGTGCCCGCTCAGCGCGCTCTTGAAATTTTGAAACCCTTCCAGGCAGTAAGCATCCCGCTGAGCGCGGTCATTGCCCGCTGAGCGCGGTCTGTGAAATTTTGAAAAAAAATATTTTGTTTTTTTCTGGGCCCACAAAGCTGTACCTGGCCCAGAATGAGGTTTATGTTGCTAGGGTTAAAAATCCTTGCCTCATTTTCTCTCAAAACTCTCTTGTGCTCTCTCCTTCTTCAAGTTTTTCAAAAACCTCCTTGGATTTTCAAGTTCCCTACAACATCTTTCTTCATTTTTCTTCTAAGCATCATCACTTCCAACACTGTAAATCTTTGTTTTTCAAATTTTCATTTTCATTTGGAAACCCATTTTTGGGTCATTGTGTTAAATGTTGAATGTTCTTGTTCTACTTCTTCCCTTTGCCTCTGTTATGACTAATTTCAGTATAAATGTTATTTAGTATGATTGCATGTTTGTTAGAAGTTAAAATTTTAGAATTTAGGGTATGAAATTTTAGAATTAGGTTTTGTGAAAAGTTTTATTTGTTTTGATTTTTGTGAATTCATTTTGAGCATTTCTCGGTAACAATGGCTGTGTAGTGGAATTGAGGGCAGTGTTAATCTTTTGGAACCATCTATTGCAGAGGGGGTTTTTTATGCATTTCGCAGAGCCCGCTCAGCACGCTCCTACGCGCTCAGCGCGCTCTGAGATTTGCAGAAAATTCCCCCTTTTGCTAATTCTGTTCTGCTGTGCTGTGATTGTTTTATGTATTTTTTTTATAAAATAGGAATTTTAGCTTGCTGTTTTCGCTAACGTGTGGTAATGTTTTGTGTATACGTTGTTTTTTGTTTTTTTCTTAGATGTCAGGAAGAAAGAAACAACGAGTCGTTGGTTCTACGTCAAATCCTAACAGACGAGCTCTGCTGGCCAATTCGACATGACGGGTTTTGTTGGCCTCGAGCAACAACAACGATACGTGAAACTTGAAAAGAGGGCGATTTGGCCAGACAGGTTAATTGTGATTGATCCAGATGGTCCCCATAGAAACATGGCCCATTTTGTCCAAGGTGGTGCGTGGGATAAGATCGGTTCTCCCTTTCCTGAGTACCACATAGACATTGTAAGGGAGTTTTATGCCAATGCGTTACCCTCCGTTGGTGATACGTTCACTTTTAAAACTTGGGTTCGGGGGAAAGAAATTGATTTCTCAAGAGAGTCCATCAATACCTACCTTAGAAACCCACTTCAGCTGGGTCCTGATAAGTTGTGTGACTTTGGAAGGACGTTGGCTCGGCGGAATTGGAATGCCGACCAACTTAGGGATGCTTTGTGCAGAGTCGGGGGTACTTACACTTTAAGCGCTAATGGAGCACCCCTAAAGTTTGCTAGGAGGGTGTTGGATACTATCTCACAGCTTGTCATGTCTGTTGTTCTATACAACCTTCGAACAAGAAGCCACACCTCCTCTATTACCATGGAGACCGCGGCTCTGATTTTTCATTTATGCAGAGAGGGCCATACCGTGGATTTTGCACGGATTATTTCTAATGAGATGAAGAGAACTGCCACCAGCGGTACACCTCTTGGAGATCGTGTGGCTTGCGCCCTTATTTATCCAGGGTTGATTATGGCTTTATGCCATGAGGCGCAAGTTGCATTGCCTACTTATGGGAATGTGAAGCTCCAGGTTGTGGATGATAGTTATGTCACCCGTCATTGTATGGGGGTGATTGATTTAGAGCAGGCTGTCCCTGTAGCTGCTGCTGCTCCTGCTGGAGGTCGTGGGCGTGGACGCGGGCACGCTTATGATCCAAGTGATGAGGCCAATTGGGCTATGCACGAGGCTCATCAGCGGGCTTTATTATTTATGCATGATTCTATTATGCAGTTGCAGTTGCAGATTCGGGAACCACATGTGGACCACCGGTTGAGGTCTCGCGAAGACCTCATTGCTTATGCTCGTTGGCCTGAGGGCAGACCTGGTTTTCCGGAGGGGGCAGGCGAAGGCGACCTTGATGACGATGACGGTGATGATGGAGCGGATCATGGAGCGTCTAGCTCTAGTTTTGACTGATGTTGGGTTTGATTAGTCCTTTATTATATTTTGTTTTTTATTTATTTTATTTGGTATAATTATTATGTTTGGATTTTGTATTGACTACCTTGTGTAGGAATTTTGTATTCTCCATCCGGGCGGATGTGAGTTTGAATACGTGTTAAAATTTTTGGTTGATTAATGAATTTAACATCCGGGTGGATGTTGTTTTATGCTTATATGGTTTGTTTGTACATAAATTTTTTGTTGTTTGCCCTTTATTTTTAAGGTAATTGGTGGATGAAGCAAGTTTGTTTCTTTGAACAATAAGTGATGCACTTCACCATTCATTGATGGTGATGATAAAATTCTAAGTTGGTGTACACAAAGGTACTCTATTTTGTGCTTTGTAGAATGTTAGTATGTTTATGAACTTTGTGCTTTACATAATTTTCATGCTTTTCTTCATTTTACATTTTGTTCATTTTGGAATCAATTAGGACACAACCACAAATGTGAGTCCCTCCATTGTTCATAAATATTGAGAGATTTTGTAATTGTTGTTTAGCTCGTATGATTCATGTTTAATCTTGTATTCATTTGCAAACCTTGGAAACATTGAAATGATCTAGGCAATTTTTGATTATGAGAAAAACAATCAATCCAAATAAACTTCAATTTTACCTTATGTGAGGTGTGAGCACTTGCTAGCCATGTTGAGCCTTGAAATTGGAATGAATATCGCATCAACCCGTCGAATGATCAATGGAATACACTCAATAGTGGGTTGTTGATGCTAAAAAGAAAATCAATGTGATTCATTCTAGTTTTTTTTATATACACTTAACCTTTTGTTTGAACATATTTTTGAAGAACATTGCACATTAAATATGGTATGGTTTAAATTTGGGGAGAGTGGTTGTAGGTTGTGAAAAAGAAAAAGAAAAGGTGAATTGGTGCCTCTTGTGAAAAAGAAAGAAACATGAAACACTATTTTGTGCTATGCTTTGCACTCCAAAGGGAGTTTCTTGAAAATAAAATGAAAATGACATTCTAAATAGAATGAAAGAGTGCACCATAAGAAAAGAATAGAAAAGAAAAGAAAGGATTGAATTGAATTGTTGTGAGGTTTGTCTAAGTGGGTTATTGGCATGTTGTTCATTGTTGAAAATTTTTGTTAACCACTTTGTTTCATTGGCCTTTTACAAATATGCCTTTCTTGTTAAACCTTGCCAAGTTACAACCTTTAGAAGCCCTTAAGAGATCTTTGTTTCCTTGGTTTTCTTGTTGAATTGGTTTGATGAATGCATGAATTGTTCTGGATGCTGACACTTTTGCTAATGAGTGTGTTTTATCCCTTGTATATATTGAGCTAGGCTCATTTGAATAAATTAGGTGATTCCAATTTGAACATTTGTTTGCTTATGATTTGTGCTTGATATTTATGTTTAGAAGTTAGTTCATTTACATGTTTTCATTCTTTGTAAGGCCGAGCGGTACTTGCGTGCGTGTTAATTTGGTTTGAACCATTAATTTTTGTTGGTTTTTGCTTCCGCTTTTCCACTTGCTTCTATTCTATTTTAGCTTCGTTTGAGGACAAACAAAGAAACAAGTTGGGGAGAGTTGTTAGGTGCTAAAAAGTGTTAATATTTAGATTAGTTTTTAGCACCTTTTTGTGAGCTTTATTTGTAAATCCAAGCCTTTTCCCATTGTTTCCGTTTTATAACCGTTTTCTAGCTAATTTCGTTATTTGACTTATCTATTTAACTTTTGTGTTTTTATTGCAGATTTTGGCATGGAAGTGTGAAGAATGGAGCTTTGAAGGCCCCACAAAAGCAGTTTTGGGAAATAATCATTTTTGGAGCAGGCTTGAAGCCCGCTCAGCGCGCTCCAAGCGCGCTGGTAGAAGTAATTACAGAATGTAGCCCGCTCAGCGGGGTCCTTAGCCCGCTCAGCGCGCTATGAGGCGGTTTATTTTGTAAGTGGAGCCCGCTCAGTGGGCAGTTGCGCGCTCAGCGCGCTCCGTGAATCTCAGCCCCTTTTTAAGTTGTTTTGTTCAGAATTTGGGGGGATCCTTTGTACACTTTTAGATAAAAATACCTTATGCACTGTAGCACTTCATCTTTGGAAGATTGAAAGCATCATTTTGTCGAGAAATCATCGTGGATGCTCGATTCTCTTATCCCGTTTCTTGTTGATCAAGCTACCATGAATATGTGTAGCTAATTTCTCTTTTGTGTCAAGGTTAGATGTAGGTAAACCTTTCCTTTGTATGTATATGGATTGATTTTAGCTTGTGAACTCTTGGATGATGAATGTATGATGAAAAACTTTGTTTATATGGTTCATTCTTTGTGTTGGTTCATGATTGAGAAATGTGTTCCTACTCTTTACCTAGGTTTTTCATCCATCAATGTCCATTAGCTAGAGATAGTAATGTGTGTTGATGTTCACCAAATATTGAGCTTTAATGTTGTCATTTTGAAAGTTTGTGTGAGAAATTAACAAAGGATCAAAATGGCAAAACTCACAATATGTGTTAGAGATAAACATATTGAGAGGATATGTGATTGTATTTATCATTTAACCGAGTTCATTAGCTTATCGATTATATATGTGCAAAGTGGTTTGTCGAACCCTAATCTTGACATGCTTTTATAAATCGTTAAAACAATATCTTTACCGCTTTTAATTAAATTTGAATGCGAACACTACGAAAGAAACCTAAAACCCCTTGTTACTTTAAAGTTTGAAATGTTACGACTGTAGAACGGCTGCGATATCACCGAACAATCCCTGTGGATCGATAACTAAACCCTAACTCTATTTGTATTTCAACAGCATTGCATTTACAGGTACGCGAGCCTCAGGTGGAGCATCCTTTTCCTTCACAGCAGAATTTTGATGCTTATGTGGCATGGCCCGGGGACAGGCCTTATCATTATCAGAGGGGCAGGTTCCAACTTAAGAAGAGGCTGCTCAAGTACCACGGGCTGAGGCAAAGAGGCAGGATGCTGATGTAGATGAGGATATGGCGGCGGAGGACGATGATGATGATAGTGGAGAGACCATCTGGGAGGAAGAGGAGAGCTCTTCCGAGTAGTGATCTTTGGGTTTTCTATCTTTTTATGTTTGTGTTTATGTTTATGTTTTGACTAGTTGGATATTATTGTTGGTTTTTATTGTACTTTTGAGTATTTTGTACCATCCTGTTTAGGATGAGGAACACATGAGCACCATTGTTTGGTTGTCGCGAATTTTGGGTATTATATTATTGTTGTTAATTTTAGTAGTTTTTGGTGTAATTTCTATTTTAGTAGAAATTTTTTTGATTTTGTTTGTTCCTTAGTTGAAAACTTGAACGAACTTGTGAACTAATGTCAAGAATGAATAATCAATTTGTATTTGAGTGGTAATGATAAGATCCAGTAAAGGTACCGCGCAAGGTACATTTTTATCGCTTTCTAAACTAAGCATGGAAATGAAACTTGTGATGAGTGCAATTTGTAGTCATTACTTCTTTTGAAATACTTGTTCATTTTTGAATCATTTAGAACATTGCCATTGTGAGGAAACTTTCATTGTATAAAATATGCAGGATATCGGCATTCTTGTTTGACTCGTCCTAATTATGTTGAAATCATGCATGTGTATTAATTTGTGAAAAAGGAAGAAAAGGATCAAGGCAATTTTTGTGCATTATGAGAAAAACCACGTGACCAAATAAGATGAATCAATCTCCCGTGTAAGTGAGCGAGTATTTGCAAACCCATTTTTGAGCCTTTATTTCAAGATCCATGTGAATAATTGAAATGTGTAAATATTGTGCATAATTTTGAATGGGATCTTGGAATTTTGTTGTGAAACTTTTTGAACCCCAACCTTAAGTATGGTTGTGCAGTTTGTTCCTTGCCTTAGATGTGTGAGAGCATTCCTAATTATCATGTTTGGTTGTGTTCTAAGTTGGGGAGAGAAAAAGGTAGATTGAGGCATCATGAAAAAAAAATTATATATATATATATATAATAAGGTGGTTTTGATTGATGAAAGAGCTTGGAAGAAAGAAATAAGCGAAAAATTAAGGAAATTTGGGCATGAATTGCCAACAAAAGCTCAATGTTGTAATGTTGCCTCCAAAGAAAACAAGAAGGTTAAAGTCTTGAAGTGCTTTGATATTAAGTGTTGAATGCTCTTTAGGGGTAAGCAATTTTGTTTCAATGACTTTGATAAATGACCCTTCCTTGTAGCCAAGCCAAGTTACAACCTTTAAAGACCTTGTGATTCCTTCTTTTTTAATCTTTAATGCATGTTGTTTGTTGAATGTATAATTGGTTCCGAATGTTTGCATGATTGTTGATGAGTGATAAAACCTCATTTTGTTTTCATCCCTTGATGAATGTATGCCTAGGTTTGATTCGATTTTAAACTTGTATTGCTCAAGAAGTTTTGAGGTGTGTTGTTCACTTAGCAATAGTTTCATCTTCATGATTTGTTTAGACTTTGATAAGTTATCTTGTTGTTACTTTTACTTTTTGAACCATAAAATTGTCGTTGTTCTTTTGAGTTGCTTGTGAATTCTTGTTCGGGTTTCGAGTTTGGTTCTAATTCGAGACACTTTTGTTTGAGGACAAACAAAATAATAAGTTGGGGAGATTTGTTAAGGACCAATTTATGCATACTTTTGACTGTATTTTAAGGCCCTTTCAATTGGTTTCTTTGTTAATTCAGTAAGAAAGTCTTGTAGTTTTCGTATATTTATGCCAATTTCCAATTTTATTGTACATATTGTATATTATGATCATTTTAATGCTATTTTACAGGTATTATTGCTTATATATGATGTTGGGATCAATCGGTAAAGGAAAGAATGCCTGAAAGAGCATTTTCAAAGAGTTCGTGTCGGCTTTGTGCGCTCAGCGAGTTTTTCAGTGCGCTTTCACTGAATTCTAGTAGCAAAAGGTCCAAACCGTGATGAGCGGGATTTTTGCAACTTCCAGCAGCTAAAGTCCCAGACCGCGCTAAGCGGGATGTCACCGCGCTCAACGCGCTTTCTGGGCAAAACACTATGTTTTTACTAATCGCGCTTAGCGCGTTCCTGATGGCGCTAAGCGCGGTGCAACTTACTGCACCATTAGCACTTCATATAAATATCTTCTCTTGAAGATATTTTCTAAGAACTTTTGTACTTTGCACTTTTCAGCATTTCTAAAAAGAGAAAAAGGGTTTCTAGGTCACAAAACCTTAGGAAAACAAGGAGAAGTGAGATTCTAATCTTTGGAGCATCAATCTTCGATTCTTCGACTTTGATGCTATCAAAGATTCTTTTCTTCCTTGTCGATCAAGCTACCATGGTGATGGGTAGCTAAACACTTTTGTGTCAAGATTAGAGGTAGTTAATCTTGCTTGTATGTATTTCTTTTGATCTTTTGTATATGAACAAGGTTGATGATCAATATATGATGAAGTTGTTTTCTTTTAATGGTATATTTGTGGTTTGAGTCACTCTAGACATAGATTTTCCAAATCTTGACCTAATATCTTCATCTCTTAAAAACCAAACTCTAGACATAGATTTGGGGTTTAATATTCACTTTGTATTGATCTTAACGGCTGTTGTTTTGATTGTTAGCATGAGACATCATCTAATGATTTAAACAACAATACTCACGAATTTACTTTAGACATAAACTTATTTGCAAGGGTATGCGATTGTATTGGTCGAAACTACGTTCATATGCTTGATTAATCAGATATGTATGAAAAAGATTAGCGAAATCTATTCTTGACATGCTTTTTCTCAAACTTACAACATCTTTGTTCCAATTTAATTCTTTGCTACAAACTTATGTTGAAAAACCAAGAACAATTTGAAACCCCTTTACTTAAAACAATCAACTATTGAACGACAAGCATTGATAACACACAATCCTTGTGGATATGATAAAACACCCCCCGAAATATTCTTCAACAAAATGGCGCCGTTGTCGGGGACTTTTGTTTAGATATTGAGTTGCATCGCATAGTTTCTATGTTGTTAAGCTTTGTACATACTTGTCCATACTTGTTTTCCATATGTGATTGTACATATTTGTTTCCGTTTCGTTTATTCACTTATTGTATATATGTGTTGTCCACCATGTTTGTGTATGTGTTTGTGCATATTTTTGTTTTTGGTTTACGTTTGCTCAAGTGTTGCAGGTTTTATTTGGTATCTACTGGTGAACGAAGCAACATGGAGGAGCTTGTACGTAAATAAGGCGTCGAGCTAACGACGTGAAACAAGCGCGTATTGGGAGGCAACCCAACGATTTGAGTTTGTACAATTTTATATTTAGTATTATTGTAGTATAGTGTGAGATTGGATGGATTGCATGAGAGGGAGCTATTTTTGAAAATTCTAAAGTTGGCCTGTCTGCGCTAAGCGCGCATAGGGGGCGCTAAGCGCACCCTGTTGCATCTTGAAAAGTCTCTGATTTTCCATCCATTTTCACCAATTTTGGTTTTTATGTTTATTTAGTTTTAGTTTAATTTTGTTAGGTTGTTAGAATAATTTATGAGTTTGCTCTCAAGTTTGTTTTCGATTAGCTTGAGGATGCAATTTAGTGATTATTCAAGTTTGAGTGTGTCAACAAGAAAATGTCATGGTATGATAAAAGTTAGAAAGAAAGTTGCAGTGTCAAGGTTTGTGGTTAGTGTTTTCTACAACGTAACATGAACATGAACTTTAGGCTTTGGACAAATAACATTCCATTCACTCTCTTGCAATTTTTGTTCATTTATGAATCACTTTAGTTCACAGCCCCATGTAAGGAAACCTCCATTATTTACTAAATTCTTGGATGATTGATAAACTTTGTTTAATACATTTTATTCATGCTTAATCTTTTGATTACTTTGATTTTGTGGAAGCTTTAGAAATGATCAAGGCATTTGTTGATATTGAGCAAAACTATAACCAAAAGTAACTTACCCGTGACTAGTGTGAATTTGCTACCCCCTTTAAGCCTTAATAGATTAGATCCTAATGTGGTGATGAATCATTCCTCGTCATCATGAAATTTTGTGGGATTCTAAAATTTTTCTTAAACCTTTGAAAACGTTGTTTTATTGATTTCCTTGTCGGGAGAATGCAATTAAGGTTTGATTAAAAGCAAGTTAGGGAGAGTGAAAAGAAGTGGTAGGTTACTCAAAAATTTGAAAAATTTCAAGCAAGAATTGAAAAAAAAGTTGTGAATATGATCATGAAAAACAAAAGAAAAAGAATGCTTATTTGAAAAAGAAAAATAGACCATGAATAAAGTGCAATAAGGAAGTTTGGAAGGGTGAACAATAAAGAAAGTAGAAAGTGTTGGATGAACTTGTTTGTGTAAGTCACTTTTATAGTGAGCCATAACTCTTGCTTTGGCAAATTTGATTCAATGGCCTTAGATATGTCCCTTTGTTGTGAACCTAAACAAGCTACAACCCTTAAAGTCCTTAGTGATCTTTTTGCTTCCATGATTTCACTGTTGATTATTGGATGAACGTATGAATTGAATTGTTATTTTCATGTTTGTCAGATGAGGGAAACTTCCCCGCGGTTGCAAACGCGCATTAATTTCTTCATTCTTATTTGAAGTGGAGTGTTAGGTGTGATTCATTCTTGAACATGTATTGCTTTTGGATGTTTGACATATGTTTTGTACTTAGAATTTGTTTCATAGTCATGTTGTCGTTGTAGTATAGTGGTAAGCATTGCCTTGTGTGTACTTTTGATTTGTATACCATACATTTGTTTTCCTTTGGTAGGGCTTGTTGAGCATGATTTCTTGATAATTACTTTTGTTTCTTTGAGTTGATTGATTCTTGTTTGAGGACAAACAAAATAATAAGTTAGAAAGAGTTGTTAAGTGCCAAATTGTGCATATTTTAGATAGTATTTTGTGGCCCTTTTCAATTGGTTCTTTGGTGTTTTAGTAGTAAATACATATGTTTTAGTGTAAATACGCAAGTTTCCATTTTTGTATGTAAATATCGTGAATTATGATCATTTTTATGCTTTTTGATAGGTTTATTTGCTGAATAGAATGCTTGGAACCTATGAATGACGAAAGGGAGATTGGAAGATCATTTTTCGCAACTTTCTGTCGGCAACTCGCGCTTAGCGCGGTTTTCAGCACGGATTTAGTGCGTTTTTTATGAAGAGGCAGTAGCTAAGGATCCTTGATCATGCTTAGTGTGGGAAGGACCGTGCTTAGCGCGATTTAAGGCGGTTTAAGTGTATTATAAGTGAGATCGCGCTTAAGCGCGCTCTGTGGCCGCTTAGCGCGGTTGTAATAAATTTAATTCTTTGTTAATTTTTTTGTCTCATTTTTTTAGGTATTCAAGCCATGATTTATATTCATTTTCGTATAGAGCATTGAATAAGCTTTCCAACGCTTCCGGTCGCGCCTCAAACGGAGTTACGGTTCGAAAGTTATGACGAAAACAAGATGCTGGATTTCTCTGGTGGCGCTAAGCGCCCTCAGAGTGCGCTCAGCGCGTTCGTGACATTTCAGCCCCCTATTTAATTCACTTTTCCGCATTTTTTAGGTTATGTTTTTGGGGGAACTTTCTCCCAACTTCATCAAACATATTGTAGGAGTAGAGAGGCTTAGAAACAACATTAACGGATGCATATTGATGATCCGGAGTTGGATTTGCTTCAATCGACTCTGACAAACCGTGAGAAAAAGGTTCTTCTCATTTCTTCTCTTTGTATTCTCTATTTATTGAGGTTTTTTTATGTAAATCTCTTGATACCTTATGTATTTCATCTAATGTATGTTTGTGAATTAGTTTTGATTCTCTATTGTTGATTGTCTTTGATTGTTTATTTGTGGTTCTTGACAAAAACCTTTTCAAATCTTTGATCTTAGATTTTCATATATCAATGAGCAAACTTTTTACATGGTCTTGTGAGTTCATATTCATTATATCTTTTATTGTATTGTGTTGATTAGTAGCATGAGTAGGATCGATGCGGTATTGCGAGGATGCGTGATACTAGTGATGAAGAACGATATTCACGTACATATGCCAAATTAGTTGAATGCATATTATTCATGTGTACGTATTCTGATCATGGCGTTGTATGTGAATTAATCAATTAGTTTAATATGGATGTTATAATAATATCTGTTAGGTTTTGAACTCTAGAGATAGATTTAGATCTAACATTCATCGTGGGTGTCGATTCTTAATGCTCCGTGTTGTCGAGTTACGTGAGACATCATCGATGAGGTGATGCGGTTGTTTTCTCAACTTTGCGTTAGACATAACCTTTGTTGTGAGTGATACATGGTGATATTAGACGAACACTTTATTTATGTATAATATGATCGGAAGAATGCATGTGTTATCGATTGATCTCTATTGAGTTCTCTTCTCCAAAGAACGTGTTATTGCTATTTACTTGCTTTTTGTTCCTTTAATTTCTGCATGTTACCGTTTGAAATCTCATTTCAAACAAAAGCTTAGAAACGTAGAGACCGTGAGCGAATTTTTTTCCCTCGCTCCGATCCCTGTGGATACAACAACCCTCGGGAATTCTTTCAAACATAAACATTTGCTAGCCGCTTTACCGCTTCAACAACTTGCAAGGCTTTGAGGAAATGATAGAGGTTTTCTAACAAAGGCGATGGGTAAGTTTTTATAATTTGAGCCGTGAAACCAGCAAACCCATAAGGCTAGAATTCTACGCCAATGCTACTTTTAGCGCAATATGGTCCTACCAATCCTACGTGCAGGGAGAGAAGGTGTACCAAAGTACCTCGAAGAAGAGAATATCCTTCCTAAGGTAGCCCTCAACACTTCGACAATAAGGAAGCTAAAGAACATGCATCAAGGAGAAGCTACTCAATAGGATCAAGAAGACAACCAAGCTAGAAATGATGAAGAATTCAACCAACCACCAATGCAAAATCAACAACAACACATGCAAGGTTAGATAACGCCAGAATTTCAAAGAAGGATGGAAGCTCATGGCATGGGGGTTACAAGGTGGATTGAATACGTTTCTCTAAGTTTGTACGCTGACCCTTCCAGATTCACTTCAGTGTTTAGAGACTTCTACAACCAACAGGAAGACCATATGTCGGCTCAAAGCTTAAGAGCCCAGTTTGCATCAGCTGAAGACATGGAGAATTACTTCATCAACCAAGACTAGGAGCAAGCTAGAAGGAGAGACCACATGCACGCCGAATGGACCAGACAAAACAATGACTTCGGCAACACTATGAACGACATGCATGCTCTTTTCCGTGATGACGACATGTGAAAAGACATAGTTTATTTTCCATTTTTAGAAGACTTTAAGTTATTTTTATATTTTTCTATGATGTACTTAGAGAAGAGCTTTATTGTTTCAAATGTTCTCCCCCCATTGTATTATCAAAAATTGTTCTTAATAAACAAATTTGTAGTTGTTTTTTTCTTCAAATATACAAGTTCTAAATTTAGCATTGAACAAATGATCCAAGAAAAGAAAGAAAAAAAGAGGGACTTGATCATGATGAAAGCAACTGATGACGTGAAGGCAAAGGAAGAGAAAATAATCAAAGGACTTGTACTCAACTTTAGATACCTCATATAGTAAGGTTTGAGCCATAATAATTTCCAGTGTTCACTTTTCTTTCTTTTGAGTGTATCCATGAAATTTTATTTTATCTAGTTTGATCCATGTTCGATTAAGTTTTCTATTTTGAATGACACATACTGAGGAAAGTTCCTTGTTTATAACTTTAAGCCTTTGTAGCCACCTTATAGTATTAGGAATATCCTTTTGCTAGCCATTTTGAGCCTGAGCCTTTATTTCGGTGACGTAGCCTACTACTCTTAGCTGTATGACTTGAAAGGTTTTTTCTTTCCACCCTTTCTTTGTAGTTAGATAGAATTTCAGTTCTTAAGGTTGTATGAAAAAGATTAAGTTGGGGGTTACTCTTGGAAGTGAGAAAGGTTCTAAGTTTGGGGTTGGGGTACTAGAGGTAATTGGTCAAAAATTCAATTTTTTTTTTGAGAAAATAAGAAGTGAAAAAAGACGCTTCTTCAAAATAATAATAAAAGACTAATAAAGAATGACAAAATCTCTAGTACTGTTAAGAAGGAACAAAGGGGTATGAGAATAGAAGGAGAACTAGGCACCTAACTCCAAAGTTTTAAACCTACTTTCCTAAAAATATCCTACCCAAATATAAGGCAAGTTACAACCTGCAAAGACCTCTAACGTGTGTGTTATGATTTCAATGATGAACTATATTAGAACATGATCAAGCTAAGTATAATTTATTTTGCATGTTGATTGAGTGATAACCCTATCCATTGAGCGAGTAAAGTAAGCTGAGAGACAGGTTGAGTACTCATCATGTTTGAGGATGTTTTCTGAATTTTCCAGATGGATGTTAGAAGCTAGAACAATGGTCATGTAACGAAACAAATATACAGTGATGTTCAATTTTTATTGTACGACTTGTTGTATGTTGAAATGTGCAGTTACAAGTGAGTTACTTGAGGACAAGTAACGATTCAAGTTTGGGGTTGTGATGACACTCCGTCATTGCGTTAAAATAGAAAAATAATCAAAGAAAAACGAGCGAAAGAGGATACAAAAGGAAGAATAAAGACCAAGAATGAGTGAAAAATAGCTAAGTTTGGAAGATTGAGACTTAGTGAAAATTTTGGTGAAAAAGGGTGAATTTTTATATAGCTACTGGAATAATCACACGCACCTTTGCGCGCGTGATAGGGTTGAATAAGTTACATTACACGAACGACACATATATAATGTGCACGATGGGTACTTTTTCTAGGCTTTTCTGACCTGTTATGAGCTTTTTTTAAGGGGATTTTCAGCATTTGGACAAGAGTTACGAATTTTGGAGAACAGAGCGCAATTTTGAGAGAATCAAGGGTGATTTTTAGGGCATTTGAAGTCATCGGAGGTCATTACTTCAAGAGATTTCATATGTTATTTTCATCTATCAATTATGGTATTGTCATATGAATTATGAGTAGCTAAGCTCCTATAGGTTAAGTTGTGTTATGATGAACCTTAATCAATCTTATTATAATTATATGTTGGTTTAACTTTGTATGAATGCTTTGAATTATAATTTTATTCAATTATTTCACGTTCTTAATGTTTTTTATTTGAGATACTCTGTTAATATGATATTGGACACATAAGAAACCTTGAGTAGTGACATAGAGAATTAACGTTCTGTACATCACCTAATCCTGCTTATGCTGGTGGACTTGGAATTGGAAGCTCTGAGTAGTGATTAGTGAGTTATTTCGTGAGGGATCATTTATAACGGTTTTGTTAATTCGTCGTTAGATTATAAGGTTAAGTCCATTCATACAAGACATCATATATCAACAAGAGAGGACAAGGGGACTCAATACACAACCTAACTGTCTTAATATTTCTCTTTTAAAACTCTTATTTAGTTTTTCACTTTGAAACCTGAAACCCCCTATTTACTGTTTTAGTTTACATGGCATAAATATTGTCTTGTTCGAACACAGTCCTTGTGCATTCGATTTTATTGCGACACTATCGGTACACTTGCCGATAAGTCATCCAAATACATGGCTAAACACACACGCACACACACACGGGCGCACACACACACACACACACACACACACACACACACAAAAATATAAAATTGTTTTCAAACTTTTTTTCTCAAGCAAAATTTTTCAAAATGACTTGAAGCCATGCCAGATGAGTTAGGAGCATTCAGAAAAGCTCTAGGAGAATTTTTTTGCTTTTACCAATCGATTGGCACTCTTCCAATTGATTAGAATAATTCAAAAATGTGCCATAAGCAATTGGGACAACTTCTTAATGATATGCAACAACTAAATATGTTACCTTTCCATTCTTTGATTGATAATCATTTAACTTAGGGTAACAAATCGATTGGTAATAGGTACTAATAGATTGGCAAGTCTTAAAAAGCCTTAAAATCATTTCCTTTTGTGTGCCAACCTCTAGCCTATAAAAAAGGTCCCTTTCCACTCTTTTTCATATCGAGAATTGTGCTTTCACTTTTAATTTTTCACTCTTTCTCTAAACTTTTATTTTGTTTACTTTCTCTAACTAAGAATTTTACTGAAGTGCTTTTTGAGACAATCTTTTTGCAAGTGAGGAAGTTATACTTATGTTAGAAGGGTAAATTTGTAATTTCACCAAGAAATTTTGTTTATACCTTGGTTGAACATTATATCCATTTATGGATTATTTTTTTGGGTTCGAAGCTAAACCTGTAAAAAGCTTAGGCTGGAGATTTGTTTGATCAAGTCTCTTGTTTAGGTTCGAGATCAGCCTGTGGTAAAATCTCATAAGTTTTTGGTTAGCCCATGATAAAACCACGTTTAGGTTAAAGATTAGCCATATGTTAAAAGCTTGTTTTGGTTCGAGATCAGCCTGATGGTAAAATCTCACAGGTTATTGATTAACCCGGTATAAAACTAAGGTCTAGTTTCTAGAGCTCATCCCGGTGTTAAAAACTCTCAGGGTTTATTTTTAAAACTTGAAGACTAATCGCTCCAAGATTTTTGTGGAAATAAAACTAACCGCTTCGATCCATCGTTTGGTAGGAAGACTCATCGCTTCACTCCTCAGTTTATTGTTTGGTTGGAAGTTAGCCTTAAACTCTATTTTCCTTGTAGAAGGGGCTCGTGAGTTATACCTACTAAAAGCTCTCAACTTTAATGGATACTTTCAAGAAAAAATTTTGGGGAGAGGATTAGGTCTTTTTCTCTTTTGATCGAACCTCTATCATTTTTAGTGTCTTCTCTCTTCCCTTAGCCTTTTATATTCATGCATTTTATTTTCCGCATTCTGTATTTTCCACTGCATAAAATAATTATAAAATGTTTTTAAACTCTGATTTTATTCGTAAAAGTTTTTCAAATCCACGAAATAAAACTAACCGCTTCGATCCATCGTTTGGTAGAAAGACTCATCGCTTCACTCCTCAGTTTATTGTTTGGTTGGAAGTTAGCCTTAAACTCTATTTTCTTTGTAGAAGGGGTTCGTGAGTTATACCTACTAAAAGCTCTCAACTTTAATGGATACTTTCAAGAAAAATTCTTGGGGAGAGGATTAGGTCTTTTTCTCTTTTGATTGAACCTCTACCATTTTTGGTGTCTTTTCTCTTCCCTTAGCCTTTTATATTCATGCATTTTATTTTCCGCATTCAGTATCTTCCATTGCATAAAATAAAAAATTTTATAAAATGTTTTTAAACTTTGATTTTATTCTTAAAAGTTTTTCAAATCCAAGATTTTTTAAAAACATACAATTAACTCCCCTGTGTGTGTGAAGTCACATGTCCAACATTGTGTAGAGAGTTCCCTGATTTATATGATAGGACAAATATAAAGGATGTCAAGGTCGCTGAGATGGAAAACTGAAGCAGTTCTCTATGGACTTGGAATATGCAATTTTTGGGTTTTGACTTGTCTAGTGTAGAAGTGCACCATCTGAACTTGTTGGATTCAATTTTGCAGAAAATCTCTTTGAATCAACAAGAATCTGATTCTTATGTTTGGTGGAGAGATTCCACTAATTTCTCGATTAAGTCGTGTTATGATTGGCTGTCTGACTTGGTTTTTGCAGGGCTCTCGACTTTTGATTTGCAGCAACAAGTTTTAAATTCAATATGAAATGAGGATTGTTAACAGCTAACGACCCAATCTTAGAATCCGTTTCAACCCAAAGATTTATGTACTGCCTTTCGAATGTCAATTCAATTGCTCTCATAACACCAATAAACTATGCGTTAACTGTGAAAGTTTCTCCACGATTCTCTGCAAAGCATCCAATGAGGTTTGAAAAGTGATCTCTAAAAAGACCACCATAAGCCGGCTTTCCTGGAACCTCGAGCGAAGTGCCATCAGAAATGCACTTACATTTAATCCAAGAATGGAGAGGAAGAGTCCACAAAACTTCAACAGTTCGAGTGATGTATTTGATTTAGTAGAAATAAGGTATTTTTTTATAGGGGCTTTAAAGATGTTTTCGAAAATATTCGTAAGTTTAAAATTTTTTGTTTGAGAGTCGTTGATTATTAAGTCTAGAGGATTTGATGATTGTAATCTTTCTTTTTTAGTCTTAGCCCTTTGTCTTGGCTAAATGGGTGACCTTCTTCTTCTGTAAAAGGGTGCGTACTGCTTATACTCCTTTTCAATATTTGCTTATAAGAAAACAAATTGCATTGTCATTATAATTTTAAAATATATCAAAATTGTAAAAAATACTCTGAAGAAATGATTCTCTTTAGTATGTCATTTTAGTATGCAAATACGTCAATTGTTTGTCTTTTTGGTCTTCATATATATTTTTCATTCTAATTTAGTCTATATATATTTTTTAAATGAAATACTTAAAAATGTATAATTTTGATAAATTGAAAGACCAGACCCGGCCTTGTGCCAATGCAAACACTGTCACGGTCTTAAAAATCAAGGGGCCTCATAATTATTTTTAATATATATTAAACTATATATTTCTATATACTATTTTAATTCAAAGTATTGTTAAGTATTTAAAATTAGCACAAGATAAAGGAGAAGCTTGAGGGAATGAAAGTCACATGTTCTGTCTCTCAAATCACCTGTTTTTTTTTTTTTTTTTTCTATTTTACAAAGATATTATAATTTTTTCAATATCTTTTAAAAATAAAAAAGAAGTATTATTATTTTTAATTAAATTATTAGAATTAAATAAATAATTTAATCTTATCTAACTTATTTAAAAAGTTATTATTATTATTATTATTAAATTTAAATGAGTTTTTGAAAATATAATTTAATCTTGTCTAAGTATTTATAAAGTTTTATAACATTTCTCACTAATTTATTTTTCTTTCATATTATTATATTAACGCTTAATGAAATTTATAAGTATTTTTTAACGAAAAATACTAATATATTATTAAAAATATATATTAGTAGGAGTGAGTATCAAAATTTATTTTGTACAAGTTCAATCAGATCTCTAAAATGGTGTTTTAAAATTTTAAAGATCTAATGGTAAATCTATTTTTAATATGTAAAATTGTAAATATTATTGTGAGTTGACACACATGGCAAAAAGTTTATAAATAGACAAATCCTATAAAAAAAAATACAAAAACAATACTTCTACATGTTAAATTATAGTTGGTTATTCATATTTTTGTTTTTTAGTTTATAATGTTATTTACAATTTAATAAAGAGATTAATTACTATGTATTTTCAATGTAAAAAATTTTACACTCTCAATTCATCACCATCTATTTACATTACTTTATAGGTAGTTAAAATAAAAGTTAAACTTCTCCCTTACATTTAACTTTTATGATTATCTGACTTTGTAAAAAAAATTTACATTGATAGTTTATTTTAATAAAATAAAGCTTTATTTTTACGATTTGAACAGGGCCTTCAAATTGTTTGGACTGGTCCTGTGAAAGAATATATATTGACAATGCTTCACATTTTAAAATGATTGCTTAATTATTTTAATGTCAAACTATAAACAAAAGCAATGAAAAAAAAAGTTATTCTAAACATATATATGTATTACTCACAATTAACTCAAAAATAAGTTAAACCCAAAAATAAGTTGAATGCTACTTGATTTATTTATTTATTTTCAAAATAAACTCAATAACTTCTTATACAATTATTCTAAATAAACTATAACCTTTATGAGAATAAATATGACTAAAAAACTACCAATTTCAAACTTCCTCACCATTCCAAGTATTCTTTACCTTTGGACCTGTTGGTCCTTCCTCTCCAAGCACTTCTTTTGGCAAACCCCTAATAATATTTTCAAAACCATCTTTTAGCTTCCCAGGTAACAACTTCTCCAAATTTCTCAATTCATCATCTAGTTTATAGTCAATTGTTGGACCCCACTCCCTAAAAAAATTCAACCATGCTGGCTCTTTAACTGACCCTAAATAATCTGCCGAAACCAACACAGATTTTCCCATATCCATAATAATACTACCTTTATCAGTATCATCTCTTATACCTAGTCCATTTTTCCCTAGTAGAACAAGACCTTCATGTGGATATGTTGCATGTCCATGCAATGAAGCATAAACAATAGGTCTTTTTGTTGGAAAATCAAAATTTCCATTATCAGTTTGGAACTCAAGTTGAGATGAATCAAGCCATGAACCACTACTATGTTGTGAGAAATACATTTGCCATAGTTGACCATCTAAATTACTTATCCTTAGTGTCACATGCTCCCAATCACCAACATGTTGACCTATTTTCCCTAGTTTAATATTTATAATCTCTACTTTTGCTCTTGCAGGTCCATTAAAAGGGTAAAATATCCACATTGCAATATCAGTGAATGTGCCTCCAAACATTGGTTTCACATGTACATAAGATTCTGCACTCTCAAGATTACCTTGTTTGACCCTATCTTTGTTTTCATCATCAACGGGTAAGTCTATCCAATAAGCATCATCAATGTTAGGATCCTGAGGAAGGTTAGTGCCATTTTGTTCTATTGGAGCAGGATTTGATTCATCGCCTTTCTTGTATAGTAATGCTCCATTGGAGAATAACCAATTGACAGAAGAAGGTAAGTATTCTTCGTCGGAATGTAGGTATAGAAATGGAGAGTAAACTTGAAGTATTGCCTCAATTTGTTTCTCATTAGGCATGATTTTTGAAAGGGAGTTGAGGTTCTTCAAACATGAAACTGATGGAGTTTTATTATCACCTAGCCCATAATGGCCAACAAAGGTTCCGGAACGAATGCCGTGACCCTGAGTTCCTATAATGCTTGGTGTAACATCATAAATATTGTAATCATTGGCTCCCCAAATCCATGCAGAAAAATCGCATTGTTCTGTGAGGTCGGATCTGACACACATGACTTTGTTGAGGGGAGGTTTGTCTGGTGTTGTGGTGACTACATGGCCTAATGCTTTATATCCATCCGGTGGTGATGGTAGCCAAATATACAAAGTAGAATCTTGATTAGACGAAAGGGTTGAGGTGTCAAATAGAAGAAAATAATCAACGGGTGGCTTCAAAGTGCTGTTTGCGGTACTTGAAGAAATATCCTTTGCGACAAGAACATATCCGAAAAGAGGTTTGTTGTTAGGTTGGCTATAGCTACCTAACATAGAGAACCCTTCTGGTATATCTTTTGGATCATACACTGAGGCTCCTTGATCGTCCTGGCCACCGTCGTAGGCGCCCCAAACTTTGCTGAATGTTGATACTTGAGACACTTGTAGCCCGCCGAGATCAAGGACTCCACTAGCGAAACCGTTACCTGCATGTTGCGATTCAAAACTAGATTATGCTTTCATGAAAATGCATCGCAAGAGGATAGAATATGATGATGACATATTGTATACCTTCTGGCCAAGAAGTTGTTGTAATTGGAAGCTTGAATGTGTAGTCAATGGGGCGAGAGCGGGATTGGAATTCGGGTTGCGTTTTATTCAAGACTTTCTTATTATCTGCAGACAAGACTTGAGACAATTAGAATGTAATAAAATATAATTAAAAAAATTAAATAAAAGGAATTTGATATTAAATTAAAAAATATTACTTTTAAAAATAAATATAATAAAGTCATTTAATAATCTAAAAATATTAAAATTAAATATTTTATAATTAGTTTTTTATTATTAAATCCAATGATAATGTGAAAAATAAAATTACATATAATTATCTACAGCAATATTATTTTATACATAAAATAGTTTTATGTTTTCTAACTTATCAATCATGTGTAATAAAATAATTGTTATTTAAAAATGATTTGAAAGGTTGTAGTATTAATAACTTTTAGAAAACTATTTTATTATTTTCTTAATTTACCTAACATTCCTTCAAAAAAGTTTGATTTATTTTTTATAAAATTATTAATTAATTTTAAAAAATACATAATTATTTTACAATAAAATCTTTATCAATTAAATATAACAAGTACTCTATCACGAGGCTTGGTTGACCCTAATTCAATTACATTTCGTATATAAAATCAAGATCGACCCGAAAATAAGACGACTGAAGCACAAAATATATGCTTCAAAATTTTAAATTAAAAAAATTATATATATATATATATATATATATATATATATATATATATATATAATTGGTATGTACTGACATTGTAAAATTGTTTTATACTATCAATCAATCACACTCGTGTATTCTGTCGCATCAAATTAAAATTTTTAAATTAACAATATAACATGAGAGATTAATATATTTCTATTGAGTGATAATATATATATATATATATATATATATATATATATATATATATATATATATATATATATATATATATCCAGCCCTATGCATGAGCAGTAAGCCCTACAGTACAGGATTTAAAATTTTAAAAATTCTAATTATTTTTTACATTAATATTAATAAATATAAAAAATATTATATAAAATTAAATAAATTAAAAAATGTAATGATAAAAACATAATGCATTAAAAAAAAGATTAATTGGAATACACTGTGAGTGTAAAACCACTTTACACTATCATCCAATTGGAATGACTTATTTTGACACATGAGAAGAGAAAAACATGAAAAAAGTAGTTATTAAAATAATTTAATTATAATTTATTTATTTTTATTTTTAATTTTATAATTATGTGTTAAAATGATTTATTCTAATTGGATGTCAGTGTAAAATAGTTTTACGCTGACAGCCAATTAATCCCTAAAAAAATTACCAAAGTCAAAATAATTATAATTATTTTTGTATTAATTTATGATTAAATTTTTTATTTGTCATTTAAATTATTATTATTTTTTTTTTTAAATTTTAACATAATTTTAAATTAGAACTGGGTTTCCAATTTGATTGGATCGAATATATATATAATTGTTTTAGAGAAAGACTATCCAACAGAGATTTAGATATTTCGAGGTTAAAGTATAATTAAATGGAAATTAAAAAAAATTTTGTCAAATTAAATTCTGATTAGAAGAGATCTCTATTTATTTTGCATTTGTTAAACTGTAATTAATCTACCGATAACCTAAAAAAAACTTGAGACAATTCTTGCTATATTGTCTTGTGTCAACTTTTATCAATCACAAAAATTAATTTTAAAATTTTTAATACATTTTAAAGATTTCACTGTAAAAATGGCTTTAGTCCTCCGTAGAAGTTTAGCCGTATAAAATAAACAGATAGATCATTTCACCAATATAATACTGTTATCTAGTAAATAGTATTTATGCACTAGTGTCGTATTCTTTGTGTTATTGTAAGCAAACTTAAAAATGAAAAATAAGTAACAATGACTGAGAATGCAAAGTACCTGAAATTCGATCCATTGGTGCGGTTCTAGGAACAACCCTCGTTGCTTCAATTGTCATGAAAAACACTACACAAACACAAACAATCCCCACATAATTCATACCCATTTTTATAATCCCTTATTTTCTCACACACAAGCACACTTCAGAACTTTAAGGTTGAACAAAACCTTATAAATTATTTAGCTTCTTTTGTTCTCAACTTTGAAAGTTCTAACACTTTTGCTTATTGAAGTTTGCCCCAAAAGTGGTTTGATATTGTATGATACTCACCTCTTCTTCCCTATAAATATAAGTGGATTGTGTTGGATTTTAGGGTAGATACACTCACTTTGTCCCCATTATTAAATTTAGACTTTTTTTAAAAGGTATGACATTATGTATATTTTGGTAAATTATAATTTCCAGCTTTTGGTTACGATGATACCTTATATGCACAATTAAAAAAGAGAAAAAGTTACGAGAATTATGTAATGGAAGATATTACTATAAAATACCTTGAACTATATCTTGTATTGCTCAGACATGTACAAGGATGTGCTGAGTCATAACAAGACAAAAAATGTTTCGGGAATATCCGTTTTAATGACGTATATTTGCTTAATACTAGATGTGGTGAGTTATTTATTTATTTATTTTTAATATACAAAGGAAAGCAAGATAAGGAAATATTACAAACAAATTTCCTAAATACAAGCAATTGGATCAATATCGAATCCTTCCAATTACATGTCAAGTCCCTCTTAAGTCTAGATCCAACCATTTCTACAAAACATTTTTTTAGCCAAAGCAACTATCTTTATAACATCAATTTCATTCTTTAAATTGATAAAATGTTCAGTTTTGATCGCTTTAATCAGCACATCTGCATCACTACAAAGAAATGTTGAATTAGTCTGAAGCATTTGTAAGGTAAAAAACCCCTTACTAAATATCTACGTTTGCTTGGGATTTAGCCCCCCGCAACATATAAATAAAAAACAAAATTTATAAAGACAATAGTGTGAGACAACCCCTCGCAAATGTTAAAGATGGAGATTTTGAATTTTTAAAGTGATTATTTGCAAAAGAAGACCCCTAGCCAACAGTTTTAGTAGTATTAGCGAGGGACAACTCCACGCAGATTGTGAGAGCAGTCTGCCACCTTTCCCCATCACAGCTACTCGAGTTAGACGCTTTAATAAAGATCTGCACGTTTGCGGAGGACTCCTTAACAATTACAATTAGCGAGGGGCATCCCCTAGTTAAATATGATTGTTTAGCTATTGTGGGGTGCCCCTCACGATATGTTAGATATATTTGCAACTTCCCCTTTTATTTTTCATTCCACCGCTTCGCTTCAGCTAGCATTCATCTTTTTCTTTCCATTTTCTCCAAACTTCTTCCATCACAAAATACAAATTTTTCATCAAGAAATTATCAACAAATTGTCATTTGAAAGGTAATTATTTAAATTATTTTTTTTTTCTGATTTTGGGATATAATAAAACTCTAATTTTAATGTATTTTGGTCACTTTTCATTTTTCTATAAAGATTTAAAATTTTGCAAGGAGAATAAAATCAAAGGTTAAGGGTTGTTTAATTTATTCATCTAAGGTACACATTTTTTCTCTATTTTTTTTAAAAATATGAATATATGAATATTTGTTGACATTTGTTGGATATTAGTTGATATTTGTTAATTTTTGTTAATATCTTTTAAGATTTGAATGTAGCTATATTTGATATTTTTTAATATTATTTTAGAAATAGTATATTATGTAATATTTAGTATTATTTTTGAAATTATATTATGTATTATTTAATATATTATATATTTTGTATTATTTATTATTTATTAATTAGTATAATTTTTTAATTAGTAATATATTATATATTATATATTACGTACTATGTTAATAATATTTTTAAAAATAATATATTATTTATGTATTATATAACATACTGTTTTTAATATTAAAAATATTTATACTGTTTTTATTATTAATTAGTAATAATATTATTTATGTATTATATGACTTAAATATATAATATATTATATTAATAATATATTATATATATTAACTAGTATTATTTATAAATAATATTTATATTTCATTTATAATATTATTTTCGAAATAAATACCTTCCAAAAGATTATAAATAATATTTCAAAAATAAAAAATAACAATATAAAAAATTGTATATGTTTACTATTATTTAGGAATATATTTTACTATTATTTTATTAAACATAAAAATTAATTTTTTGTATAAAAAAATATTAAGTATTATGTGATAAATAATTTTATGAGAAAATAATATTTTATTTTAATATTATATACTGTTTCTATTTATTATTTTTGAAATAATACTTAATAGAATAGTATAAATTATACTATGAAAATAAATAAAAATTAGTATAAAAAATATAATATATTTATTATTATTTAGTAATATATTTTAATATTATTTTAGTAAATATAATTAACAAGTAGAAATTATTTTAGAAATATTAAGTATTTTGAAATATATATTAAGTATTATTTAGTATTATGAGATATAAATTATTTAGTAATATATTTTAATTCAGTAATATATTTGATGTGTACATACTTAAAAGTATATATTTAATTAAGTGTATAATTAATAGATATTTGTAAGTGTAATTAAGTGTATATATATATATATATATATATATATATATATATATATATATATATATATATATATATATATATATATATATATATGTGTGTGTGTTATTATCTCCCTTTTCAAAAATATGTGCTAGTTATAAGTAGAAACCAGCTTCCGCTTAAGGGGTAGCATTGTGGAATCATTGTGAATAGTCTCACACTTGAGGGGAAGTGTTAAGTATAACAAGTGCGACTAGTGTGGATAATAGTCCCACATTGGACATGAATGTGGTGACTTGAGCATTTATAAGTGAGAGAATTCACACACCTATCACCGTAAGGTTTTGGGTGAGCATGTGGTGTCTCTCACAAAGGTGTTGCTCTAGAAAGGAAAGTCCCACAATGTTCAATGCTCATTGGTGAAAATCTCCCCAATAGTTATTGATAAAAATTTAAGAATTTGTGGATAGATAAATTCCCCTATTATTTATTAAATTTAAACATGAACAATATTGTATTTTACAAACTGCATTATGTTACAATCCAAACTTCATTTATCTCACATCCAACCCAAAATCCAAACCTACTATGCTCAGATTTGTGTCAGAGTCTGAGATAGAGCTAGTAATTAAAGAGGTCCATGAAGAAGCCTGTGGCAGCCACATCGGCATGATAACAGTATCAAGAAAGACCCTAAGAGTCGGGTACTACAGGCCACATATGATGCGGGATTGCATTGAATACGTTAGCAAGTGTGAAAAGTGTAACACCCCCTTTCTATACCCCCAAATAATCACTTAATCATTTAGGCACATATTAAAAATTTCGTCAGAGTATAATTATAAACATAGTATAAAAGAGGTATGTCACATTATACATGAAATTAAAACATTCAACACTTGCTCAACATTGATATGCAACAGTGGGGTAACTTTGCAACAGAGGAACTTAGTCCTTACACCCACATCTCAATATTTAGAATAAAAGCGAAAAATCTAAACATTGAATGACATCAAAGATATATACATATATACATATATATATATCATCAAGTAGTATCCATCAACATAATTCATGTTTACATAAACATTCAACAACCAGATACATGTACAAATGCATCACAAAAGAATAATATACATCCTAGCTACCCGGTGCTACATATCAGAGCCGACCGACCAAAAGAATGAAGACACGCTTCACAAAAAGACCACCAGCATACCTACTCTGCAATGCCTCATAGAGCATCATAAAACATCAGAAGGGTGAGAAATATTATCATAATAACAATGCATATAATTATATATCTTAGCATAAAAATACACATATTACACATTATCACCACAATTCATCACAATTCACCCATATACATCACAATGTATATATATATATATATATATATATATATATATATATATATAACCAGGCATATTCATCATGCACACTTTCACAATTCTCTATCACTCCACATAAACATACATATACATGTTTATTCATCAATGCACCATTATAAAGATGATAAATGCAAATCATAGAGACCGACTCACGACTCTATGCAAATGCAATGCGGTACCGACTCAATCATCTCAAGTTCACTCAGGAACTTATTGGAACCATCACTCGTTACCAATGTAACTCCCCGTCAGGCCTACGATGTTCACCCATTGCTCACACCCCACGCGGGCACACAATGTTTATGGATCGCTCACACCCCACATGGGCACACAACCCGATCGCTCACACCCCACATGGGCACACGATCGTCTATAATCATCGTTCACACCCCACACGGGCACACGACGTTATAGCAGATTCCCTCTGGAACCAAACCGTCGCTCACACCCCACACGGGCACACGACGTTACAACGGATTCTCATTAGAATCACACAACACAAGAATGCACCTCATTATGCTTCACATGCAAAATGACTCAAGACATTCTTGAAATGCATACATATTCACAATATATTCATGCATTCATCTCATACAATCACATACAATCTATATACATTCACATCAATGTACTATTGTATGATTCACATTCAAAACACACATTCAAAACGGTAAAAGTCGCTAAATAACACTATTCCCGACTTTCCGACATAATTAAATCGGCTAACAATTTCCAAATCATCATAATAGGAAAATTCAGCTCAATAGCTTCACAACGATACCAAGAATGTAAAAATCGGATAAACGGATCAAAAGTTACGGACGAAAACGAAAAACGATATTTTGAAAAGTCTCATTTTACCATTTGTCCTGTCCATACGCGTATTGCCCAAGCTCGTACGCGTATTGCCCAGAAATGCTACGCGTATCATACGCAAATGAGCAGATGGCCAAGAAAACAAGCAACCCATACGCGTATTGGCCCTATGGCTCGCCCACCATACGCGTATTGCGAAGGTTCATACGCGTATGAACATGCCCCATACGCGTATTACCTGGAAAAACCAGAAAAATTCTTCTGCATAATTTTGTTCTACGGGTTACTCCCAAAATCATCCCAATCTCTCCTACACACCAGAAAATTACCAATACAATGTCCAATGACAAGTATCTAGCATATACCAACAATTATGGGTACTAAAAACATGATTTCAACCACATTTAATCGATTTCCAAGCAATTTTACAAAATATGGGTTTATACAAAAACTCATAAAAATCCACAACAACAACAATACAATCATACATAATGATACACATTGATAAGATAATAAGATTTCACACCCTTACCCGTATAAATCGGTCCAAAATCCTAATCGGTAAAGCTTCAACCGTAAGGTTATCTCTCACTTCAACCTCGTCCATAGGAATAACATGTGACGGATCCGGAACATACTTCCAAAGTTGCGAAACATGGAATACATCATGCAAATTCGAAAGATTCGGAGGCAACGCCACACGGTAAGCCACAGCACCAACTCGTACAGAAATCTGATACGGACCAATAAAAGGAGAAGTCAACTTCTTCGACTTCAAAGCACGACCCACACCCGTAATCGGCGTAACTCTAAAAAACACATGGTCACCTTCTTGAAACTCAAGATCTTTCCTTCTCTTGTCATGATAGCTCTTTTGTCTACTTTGAGAAGCCTTCATCTTCTCACGAATAAAGTTCACTTTCTCCGTCGTTTGTTGTACCATCTCCGGTCCAACTATCGTCCTCTCACCGGTTTCATGCCAACATAAAGGTGTTCGACATCTCCGACCATACAAAGCCTCAAATGGTGCCATACTTATAGTTGAATGAAAACTGTTATTGTAGGTGAACTCAATCAACGCCAAATAACTATCCCAAGCACCACCTTGCTCGAGCACACAAGCACACAATAAATCCTCCAACGATTGAATTGTCCTCTCGGTTTGACCATCAGTTTGCGGATGATAAGCCGAACTCAATCTTAGCTTAGAACCCAAAGCCTTTTGTAAACTCTCCCAAAACCTCGATGTGAATCTAGGATCTCTATCCGATAGAATACTCTTAGGAACTCCATGTAACTTCACAACCATAAGAACATAAATCTCGGCTAACTTCTCCAAAGGATAACTAATATCAATTGGAATGAAGTGAGCAGATTTAGTAAGCCTATCAACGATTACCCAAATAGCATTATGACCTCTTTGCGTATTCGGCAATCCCGTAACAAAATCCATCGATATACTATCCCATTTCCACTCCGAAATGTCCAACGGTTGCATCAATCCACTAGGTTTTTGATGTTCCACCTTAGACTTTTGACAAGTTAAGCACGCATACACAAATTGAGCCACATCCCTCTTTAATCCAGACCACCAAAAGATTTTCTTCAAATCTTGATACATTTTATTCGCTCCCGGATGAATACTTAAGTTACTTCGGTGTCCTTCTTCCAATATCATCTTTTTCAACTCCGCATCATCGGGAATACAAATACGACCACAGAATCTCAAAACTCCATAATTATCAACCTTGAAATCCTCATTCTCATTCATCATCAAATCAACGAACTTCAAATCCAACTTTTGCTTTTCACATACGGTTGCAAGAAAATCATTCGTAACATGTAGCATACCAAGTCTCACACTTCTCAGCGTCATTTCACAAACCAAACTCAAGTCTCTAAAATTCTCCAAAAGTTCCCATTCTCTCATCATCAATGCGGACATATGTAACGATTTCTGACTCAAAGCATCGGCCACCACGTTTGCCTTACCCGGATGGTAATTCAAACCAAAATCATAATCCTTTAAAAGCTCTAACCACATTCTTTGTCTCATGTTCAATTATTTTTTATCAAATAAATATTTCAAGCTCTTGTGATCACTAAAAACTTCAAATCTTGCACCATAAAGATAGTGCCTCCAAATTTTCAAAACAAACACCACGGCCGCTAACTCCAAGTCATGCGTAGGATAATTCTTTTCATGCACTCTCAATTGTCTTGAAGCATAAGCCACAACTTTTCCATCTTGCATCAAAACACCACCTAAACCAACCAATGAAGCATCACAATACACAACAAATGGTTCCGTCGGATTTGGCAAAATCAAGATCGGAGCCGTTGTCAACCTTCTTTTTAGCTCATTGAAACTCTCTTCACAATGAATATCCCAAACGAAAGCCTTTTCTTTACAAGTCAATTGCGTTAACGGAAGTGCCAACTTCGAAAATCCCTCAATAAACCTCCGATAATAACCCGCCAAGCCTAAAAAGCTTCGAATCTCCGTAACCGATCTAGGAGCCTCCCATTGCATCACCACATCAATCTTGGATGGATCAACACTAATACCACTACCGGAAATAACATGTCCAAGAAAACTTACTTCCGACAACCAAAATTCACATTTCGAGAACTTAGCATACAATTGTTTCTCTTTCAAAATTTGTAACACAATCCTCAAATGCTCTTCATGCTCCTCTTGAGACTTAGAGTAAATCAAAATATCGTCGATGAACACAACCACAAAACGATCTAACTGTTCATGAAAAATACGATTCATGTATTCCATAAACACACCCGGCGCATTAGAAACGCCGAATGGCATCACAGAATATTCGTAATGGCCATACCGTGTCCTAAAGGTCGTCTTTTGAATATCCTCTTCTTTCACACGAATCTGGTGATATCCCAATCTCAAATCAATCTTGCTAAAAACATGCGCATCAACCAATTGGTCCATCAAATCATCGATCCTTGGAAGCGGATACTTGTTCTTAATTGTCACCTTGTTCAATTGTCGATAGTCAATGCATAACCGCATACTCCCATCCTTCTTCTTTACCAACAATACCGGAGCACCCCAAGGAGAAACACTTGGTCTTACAAATCTCTTGTCCAACAAGTCATTCAATTGCTTCTTCAATTCTACCAACTCCGATGCCGACATACGATACAGTGCCATCGAAACCGGTCTAGTACCCGGAACTAGATTAATAGAAAACTCAACTTCTCTTTCCAACGGTACATCCGTAATATCCTCCGGAAACACTTCTGGAAAATCACACACCACTGGGAACACATCGAGCTCAACTTTACTCTCCACCGACAATGATGCAAACAAACCGAACAATTGAGCTTCGTCCGCTAAAAGTTTCTTCAACTCTTTAGTGGATAGGAAACTCTCATCTTCATCATCTTCCAAAGAAGGAAACCTTACTAACTTGTGATAGCAATCTATATGAACTGGATTAAATTGCAACCAGTTCATACCCATGATTACGTCCAATCCCTCCAACGGCAAACACACTAAATCCATAATGAAGTCTTTACCATACATGGTCAAAGGACAACTTACGCATACCAAAGACGTAGTTACCGACCCTGCAGCAGGAGTCTCAATAACCATCTCACCACCCCAAGAAGTCATAAACAAACTCAAACGCTTAGCGCACTCACGAGAAATTAATGAATGAGTCGCTCCCGTATCAATAATAGCAACTAAAGGTGTACTATTAATAAAGCATGTACCTTTAATCAAACAGTCTGCACTAGTAGTGTCTGTCCCCGCCAATGCAAACACCTTTCCGCCCGCTTGAGCTTGCTTCGGCTTAGTACACTTAGTACTAATGTGACCCACTTCTCCACAATTATAGCACTTCACTATATTCCTTCTACAATCAGTAGTAGCATGCCCAAGGCCTCCATAGTTAGAACATTTCACCATAGTCTTTCCACACTCAAATGATTTATGACCCATTCCACCACACTTGTAACACTTAACAGAACCGGAACCTCCTCCTCCAGATCTCTTGTCAAAGGTTCCCCTATGCTTACCCTTATCAACGGGTGTCATATAAGGTCCACTTCTAGCTTATTGCCTTCCCTTCCTCTCATTCAAACTTTTGTAATATGTAGAACGAGCCTTGCTATCTTCCTCGAAGATTCTACAACATTCCGTCAAATCTGTAAACCTTCATATCCTTTGATATCCAACAGCTTGTTTAATCTCAGGACGCAAACCATTCTCATACTTAATACACTTTGAGAACTCGGCAGTAATTGCAGCATAGTGAGGATGGAATTGAACCAACTCCACAAACTTAGCAGTATAGTCCACTACGGACATACTACCTTGTTTAAGTTCAAGGAACTCCATCTCCTTCTTCCCTTTGACACTTTCAGGGTAATACTTCCTCAAGAACTCAGTACGAAATAAATTCCAAGTTATCTCTTCATCATCCACCTCAAGAACTTGACGCATACCGACCCACCAATCGTCGGCTTCTTCCTTCACCATGTGAGACCCAAGCCTCACCTTATTCTCCTCCACACAACCCATGACTCTGAAGATACTTTCAATCTCCTTTAACCAATTTTGAGCACCATCGGGATCAAATCTCCCTTTGAAAACCGATGGTTGATTCTTCCTGAACTCGTCATTAGCATTCACGTTCGGCGCACCTTGCACCGCCCTAGCCATTGCTTCCAAAGCAGTAGCCATCGCATTGTCGTTTCTACCAGCCATATTCTGATCATTCCCAAAAATGACAACAAGGTTAAACAACAGTTCAACCATCACAACAACAAGACAGACACAACTGACTCAACACTGGCTCTGATACCACTTAATGTAACACCCCCTTTCTATACCCCCAAATAATCACTTAATCATTTAGGCACATATTAAAAATTTCGTCAGAGTATAATTATAAACATAGTATAAAAGTGGTATGTCACATTATATATGAAATTAAAACATTCAACACCTGCTCAACATTGATATGCAACAGTGGGGTAACTTTGCAACAGAGGAACTTAGTCCTTACACCCACATCTCAATATTTAGAATAAAAGCGGAAAATCTAAACATTGAATAACATCAAAGATATATACATATATACATATATATATCATCAAGTAGTATCCATCAACATAATTCATGTTTACATAAACATTCAACAACCAGATACATGTACAAATGCATCACAAAAGAATAATATACATCCTAGCTACCCGGTGCTACATATCAGAGCCGACCGACCAAAAGAATGAAGACACGCTTCACAAAAAGACCACCAGCATACCTACTCTGCAATGCCTCATAGAGCATCATAAAACAGCAGAAGGGTGAGAAATATTATCATAATAACAATGCATATAATTATATATCTTAGCATAAAAATACACATATTACACATTCTCACCACAATTCATCACAATTCACCCATATACATCACAATGTATATATATATATATATATATATATATATATATATATATATATATAAAACCAGGCATATTCATCATGCACACTTTCACAATTCTCTATCACTCCACATAAACATACATATACATGTTTATTCATCAATGCACCATTATAAAGATGATAAATTCAAATCATAGAGACCGACTCACGACTTTATGCAAATGCAATGCGGTACCGACTCAATCATCTCAAGTTCACTTAGGAACTTATTGGAACCATCGCTCGTTACCAATGTAACTCTCGGTTGCTCACACCCCACATGGGCACACAATGTTTATGGATCGCTCACACCCCACATGGGCACACGACCCGATCGCTCACACCCCACATGGGCACATGATCGTCTATAACCGTCGCTCACACCCCACACGGGCACACGACGTTACAACGGATTCTCATTAGAATCACACAACACAAGAATGCACCTCATTATACTTCACATGCAAAATGACTCAAGACATTCTTGAAATGCATACATATTCACAATATATTCATGCATTCATCTCATACAATCATATACAATCTATATACATTCACATCAATGTACTATTGTATGATTCACATTCAAAACACACATTCAAAACGGTAAAAGTCGCTAAATAACACTATTCCCAACTTTCTGACATAATTAAATCGGCTAACAATTTCGAAATCATCATAATAGGAAAATTCATCTCAATAGCTTCACAACGATACCAAGAATGTAAAAATCGGATAAACGGATCAAAAGTTATGGACGAAAACGAAAAACGATATTTTGAAAAGTCTCATTTTACCATTTGTCCGTCCATACGTGTATTGCCCAGAAATGCTACGCGTATCGTACGCAAATGGGCAGATGGCCGAGAAAACAAGCAACCCATACGCGTATTGGCCCTATTGCTCGCCCACCATACGCGTATTGCCAAGGTTCATACGCGTATAAACATGCCCCATACGCGTATTACCTGGAAAAACCAGAAAAATTCTTCTGCATAATTTTGTTCTACAGGTTACTCCCAAAATCATCCCAATCTCTCCTACACACCAGAAAATTACCAATACAATGTCCAATGACAAGTATCTATCATATACCAACAATTATGGATACTAAAAACATGATTTCAACCACATTTAATCGATTTCCAAGCAATTTTACAAAATATGGGTTTATACAAAAACTCATAAAAATCCACAACAACAACAATACAATCATACATAATGATACACATTGATAAGATAATAAGATTTCACACCCTTACCCGTATAAATCGATTCCTAGAAGTTGTTTTCTTGATTTCCAAGCTTTACCTCTCTTTTTCTCCTCTTCCTCTTTCTTTCTCTCCTTTTTCTCTCTATCTTCCTTTTCTTTCTCTTTCTCTCCTATTTCCTCTTCTTATCTCTTTTTTTCTTTTCTATTTCTTATTTTCTACACAACTTAAATTAATTCATTTTCTCACACAATTCTATTTCCACTAAATTTTCTAACTTAACATTAATTGAGAAATGTCTAAAATACCCTCCATTCTAATTTTCCCCGAAAACTCTCGAAAACGGTAAAATATCTTAACATGTCAACATAGCATATTAACACACCAATTTCACAAATAATATAATTTATCACTCAATTTAAATAAAAGACTCAACAAAATGGGAAAAATCGGAATCGGGGCGTTACAAAAAGTGCTAAATATTTGCTCCATTCAAACACTTGCCAGCCGAGTCGCTTCATCTGATAATGTCCCCATGGTCATTCTACCAGTGGGGAGTAGATATCCTAGGCCTATTTCCAATTGCTTCCGGACATCTCAAGTTCTTAATTGTTGCAGTCGATTATTTTACAAAATGGGTAGAAGTCGAGGTTGTGGCTTGGATCTCTGCCAAGAAGGTTCACAAGTTCTATTGGAGGAACACCATATGCCGATTTAGTTTGCCAGGAGTTATAGTCTCAGACAATGGAGCTCAGTTCACAAGCACCTCGGTTATAGGGTTTTGTAAGGATTATGGAATTCAAAATAGGTTCACATCGATAGAACACCCACAAACCAATGGCCAAGCAGAAGCCGCAAACAAGGTTATCCTAAGCGGAATAAAAAAGAAGCTGGAGGAAGCAAAAGGAATGTGGGCCGAGTACTTTCCAGAGATCTTGTGGTCATACCACACGACACCGCATTCTACTACTAACGAAACACCTTTCAGGATGGTATATGGAGCTAATGCAATGATACCGGTGGAAATCAACACTCCGACTTGGAGGCGTGAGCACTTTGATGAAATCACCAACATGGAGAATTTGAACATCTCAGTTGATCAGATAGAAAAAACAGAGAGAAAGCACGGATCAGAGAAGCTGCTGCAAAACAGAGGTTGGCAAGAAGGTACAACCTAAAAGTCCGGCAGAGGGAGTTCCAAGAAGGCGATCTGGTCTTGAAGAAAATCACAAACCCAAAAAACAAGGGAAAGCTCGCCCCTAATTGGGAAGGCTCGTTCAGGGTATTTCGAAAGCTAAACAACGGAGAATACAAGCTGGAAACATTAGAAGAAATAGAAATACCTAGGACATGGAATGTATCCAATCTTAGGCTATATTTCAGCTAAATTTTATGTAATCCAATAATGAATAAAAGATCCAGGTTGCACTCTTTTCCCTTGCAAGGGCAAGGTTTTTAAAGAGGCACCTGGACTTAAAAAATTGTCATGTCCGTTTATAGGTGATCGGCTGGAAATGGTGAGTTACAACTCGGAAAACTCCTATAAACTTGTCAACTTGCTCCACGTACATAGGTTGCCCATGAACGAGTTGATTAAACTCCTATAAACACGTTGACTTGCTCCGTGTACATAGGTCGCCCATGAATGGGTTTATTAAACTCCTATAAACATGTCGACTTGCTCCGCGTACATAGGTCGCCCATGAACGGGTTGATTAAACTCCTATAAACGTGTCGACTTACTCCGCGTATACAGGTCGTCCATGAACGGGTTGATTAAACTCCTATAAACGTGTCGACTTGCTCCGCGTACATAGGTCGCCCATGAACGGGTTTATTAAACTCCTATAAACGTGTCGACTTGCTCTGCGTACAGAGGCCACCCATGAACGGGTTGATTAAACTCCTATAAAAGTGTCGACATGCTCCGCGTACATAGGTCGACCATAAGCTCTCCGGGTACACGGGTCGAACAAACATGTTTAATAGTTTCATGCACATAAGTCGGGCAATCTGATATAAAGATGATGAAACATTTAAACCCAAAGCATGTCAAAAGATACTTGGGGCTTGTAAGTGTTTACCATGAAAATTGGTAAACAACCGCTGATCTTCCAAATCTAACTTTGGTGACTCACAGGACATGTGCTAACAACTGGTTAAAAGTAAATTCTAAAGAACTAAACACTTCGACAGTGTTCATGGAGAAAGGTTAGTTAAAAATACAATTTAAAAGACATTAAAAAATGTTAAGTTAAGAGACTGAAAATGTAAAGGAAAGGGTCGAAGGGGTACGGTAAAGGTTAAAAGTAAATAAGACAGGGTGCAGAAAAGTAACTTGCGTCAAATAAAAGACAAATGCTTAACAAAAGATTAAAGTAAATTGCATTGACAAGATAAATGGTGTTTACATCACGTATATTCTCACAAGACTCTTTTCTCTACACACGGATACTTTGAGTAAATTTGGAGTAACTTGTACAAAGTGAGCACAAGACACTAATTCTATTGCTAGAACTCCTATTTATAATAATAAAACTAACTGCTGTTAACTTCCTAAAATAATCAACACATGACAAGTGTCGCGCTGCGTGCTTCTGTCCCTTGGATGTGCACCACTTGTCTCTTTCAGGAGCGGATCAGAATAACTACTCCCTCCTTTTTTTAAATTTGAATTCCTTAACGTCGAACATCATCAGTAGTCTCGATCAAAGGTTGTTTCCAGATTCTCAGAAATATTTCTAAGTCCCAAGCATATTCTTTATACAAAGCATCTTCGACTTAGATTCCACCTCAAATTCCAGTCGAACGCTCCTTTGGGCCTCTTCCAAGAATTTAAACATCAGTTAATTCTTCCAACTTAATATAGGCGTCGAATTTATGAGCCAACAAATTGCCCTCCAAAAATGTCCTTTTCGACAATACTGAAGGAAAGGTCATTTTTTGATAGTGTCCATTCGACGCCATCTTTCGACCTTATATTGGTATTGGTATCAACATCGCTGACGAACCCACGTTTCAAGAAACTGTTCAGTTTCTTTTCAATCACATTTATAACGTCATAGCCAATTATGATTATATCTAAAACATCTCCTCGGAAGTCACATCAAACCCCAAACCATCATAACCTTTCCTAGAGTCTAGGAGATCGTGAGCATGGGAAGTAACTGCCACCGCCCCTACTTTTGCTCCTGGGGGAACACATGTCCCACTAGCTTTTAGCCCCTAATGATGATTAGTGACCTTTTAGTGCTTCCAAGCACTTTTAAAAATAGTTATTTCAGAAAAATTTGGAAGCGAGGCTGCTGCTTGGGCTGCTGCCACGGACTCTAAGAATAAGGTAGCAGAATTGGAGGAAACCAAAGAAAAGAACAAGCAAGAGATCACCTCCAATGAACAAAGCATTGCCTCCTGGGAACGAAAGATCAAGAAGCTTCAAACCAAGATCTCAAAGGCCAAAAAGCGCAACGCTGAACTATCTGCCTTCGATGACTCTATTGTGTCGAAAGAGCTTGACAATGCAATAACCTTTGCTGAGGAAGCTCGACAACTGGAGAAAGAAGTTGAACATTTAAAATCTAACAAGGCCTTGTGTGAAAGGCGTCTTGAACTCCAGAATTCGAAGGACTTGAAGATGAAGGAGAATCTCCCTTTTTAGCTTGTTAATTTCTTTATAATTTTTTCCCTTTTCTGTATAATACTCCATAGCCTTTTGAGGCTTTTTATATGTAATGAATTTTAAGCCATTTTGGCATTCATGAATACCATTGTTGGCCTTGCCTTTTATACATAGAATTACTCTTTAGAAATTTTAATTTCTTGAAGTGTTGGTTTATATTTTTTCAAATACTTGCCATTTACTTTCAAGATTCTTTTATCCTCATTTAATTCTTCAACTTCATAGGCTCCATTAGAAAATACTTGCATAATTTGAAACGGGCCCTCCCATTTTGGGGACCATTTACCCAAGGCTCTAACCTTTTGATCCATAGGCAGGATTACCTTCCAAACTAAATCTCCAGGCGAAAAGGTTTTAATCTTAACCTTCTTATTGTAAGACTTCTCTACTCTTTTCTTTTGTCTCCTCAAAAGTTCTAAAGCTTTAAGTCTTTCTTCGTCCAAATCTACCAACTCATCTAACATCATATCCCAATAAAACTCAGAAGGAATTTCCTGATGTCTCTGAATCCTTGTCGACTGAAGTTAGATCTCCACAGGCAATACTGCATCATGACCATAAGTCAATCGAAATGGAGTGGTGTTAGTTGCCTCTTTGGGAGAGGTTCGACATGCCCAAAGGATCTGGTCCAATGTCTTATGCCAATTTCTAGGTTTCTTTCCCACATGTTTTTTTAATCAAACCAATCACCACTTTATTGGTTGCTTCGACCTGACCATTAGCTTGAGCATAATAAGGTGTAGAGGTTAAGAGTTTGAAACCCATTTCTCTAGCAAACTCCAGCATCTTTCGACCAGTAAAGACTGATCCTTGGTCTGTTGTGACCGTTTCTGGAATTCCAAACCTATAAATGATGTATTTTTGAATGAATTCGATACATCATCTTGATCCACATTTGGTAAAGGTATTGCTTCGATTCACTTCATAAAATAGTCAATACCCACCAAAATATATCTCTGATTTTCGGAGGATGCTAGTCGAATCTCTCCAATCAAATCCAAAGCCCAACCTCTAAAAGGCCATTGTTTGACTATATAATGCAGCTCACTTGCAGGGATATGCTGTATGCCAGCATGAACTTAGCATTCCTGGCAGCCCTTAGCGAACTCAATGCAATCTTTTAGCATAGTAGGCCAATACATGCCTTGTCGAAATAATAGCCACTTCATCTTATGGCCTACTTGATATGCCCCACATGCCCCACTATGGACAGTCGAAAGGGCAAGATACGCCTTTGATTCACTAAGGAATTTAAGTAAGACTCCCTCAGGGATCTTTTTAAACAATTCATTACCTAGAAGAACATAACTTAAAGCTTGATACATGACCTTTCGCTCTGTGGACACTGTTGGATTTTGCAAGTATTCGACTATAGGCTTCCTCCAATATTTGTCCGACAAGCTGTCTATTGCAAAAATCTCAATTTTCCTTATCAGCATATCCAAGCTTTGTCACTTCTAGATCTGATGGGCATAATCCAACAGACACAACTTTACCTCTGGCTTCGATTGCCTCATGTAAATTTTCCTTCGAAACCTTATACCCAGAAGCAATCTGAACCAAATCATTGGCCACTTGATTCTCTAGTCGAGGTATCTGTCAAATGCTTACTACTTCGAATTTCTTTAGTAGTCTGTTGGCTATAACAAAGTACATGATAAGATTTTCCTTAACATATTTGTACTCCTTTGTAATTTTCTTTATGACCAACTCTGAGTCTCCCATTATTTCGACTCGAGTTGCCCCTAATTCTAACAAAATTTCAAGTCCCGATACTAAGGTTTCATACTCAGACTCATTGTTGGAACAAAGTCCTTCGACCTTGTACTTGAATTTTATTGGAATTTTATCAGGAGAAATAATCAGCATGCCTACACCTGTTCCATCTTTATGGCTAGACCCATCAAAGTATAACTTCTAAGGTTCTAGTTTGACGTAATTTAAAGTGCCTTCATTTATAGAGTGGTCGACTATAAAGTCTGTTACCATTTGCCCATTAACTGCTTTTAAAGGCTTATATAATAAAGAGTACTCAATCAATGCTAGCGCCCATTTACCGATTCGACTATGCAAAATAGGTTTAGACAACATGTGTTTAATAACATCAAAATGAGACGAAACATAAACATCAACTGCTTTATATATTGCTTCAATTTTTTACAAGAGAAATACAAGTATAAGCACAATTTTTCTATCATGCTATACCTAGTTTTTGCATCTTTCAAAACTCTACTGAGGTAGTAGATGGCCCTTTCGACAGCATCCTCGTCCTCTTGAGCCAACATGCTCCCTAAGGTTTTGTCTGACGCAGCTATGTACAATCTCATACTCCTATCCCTACAAGGTGGTGCAAGAATTGGAGGGCGACTTAGGTATTCCTTGATCTTGCCGAAGGCTTCCTGCTGCTCCTGCCCCCATTCAAACCCATCTTTATTGAATCGAAGCAATGGTTAAAAGGCCTGCGTATTTCCACTTAGGTTCGATATGAACCTTCTCAAGAAATTAATCTTGCCCAGCAGTGATTGTAACTCCTTTTTGGATGATGGCGCTTTCGCTTCCATAATGGCTTTGGTCATATTCTGGTTGATCTTAATCCACTTTTTGTGGACCAAAAAGCCTAGAAAATCCCCTGCCTGCACACAAAACGCACATTTAAGAGGATTCATTTTGAGACCATGTCTCCTCATCCTTTCAAAGGATCGTCGAAGATGGTCTGAGTGACTTTTCCCTAAAACAGACTTAACCATAATATCATCAATATATATTCGCATGAAAGTCTCTATATAATCATGGAATATTGAGTTCATTGCTCGTTGATATGTTGCCCCAACATTTTTGAGGCCAAAAGGCATTACTACCCACTCGTAGGTGCCTAAGGCTCCGGGACAACGAAAAGCTGTTTTGGGGACATCATCTTCTGCAATGAATATTTGGTTATAACTAGAGTACCCATCCAACATACTAAGATACTCATGTCCTGCGGCGGAATCGACTAGCATTTGTGCCACAGGCATAGAATATTCATCCTTTGGAGTTGCAGAATTTAGATCTCTAAAGTCTATGCAAACTCTTAAGGAACCATTCTTTTTAATAACAAGTACAATGTTAGCTAACCATTCGACATACCTGGCAGTGCGGATGAATTTGTATCGAAGGAGTCTTTTGACTTCATCCTTTATCTTTGAGAAAATTTTTGGGGCGAACCGTCTTGGATTCTGTTTGACTAGCTTCTTCCCAGGCTTGACCGACAACTTATGTTCGACCAACTCTCTACTCAAACCAGGCATCCCATCATAGTCCCAGGAGAAATAGTCTTTAAACTCCTGCAACAACTGGGTAACTTCGACCTTAAGTTGTGGGTCAAGGTTGGCGTTGACATATGTTGGCCATCTGATTTCCCCTTCTCCTAGGTCGATTTCTTCTAATGGATCCTGCGCTAGCATCTTAATGTTATTTTCCAGCGGATCCTTTTCAAACCCCAAAGGCTCATCATCATAGATGGCATCAAGCCTCTAGCCTTTCTCTACACCCTGAACCTTATCAGGTGGCTCTGGGTCGAAGTCCTTACCAGGACCTTCTTGGTGTAATCCAAAATTGGCTTCGCCAGCCATGTATTCATTAGCAGCTTCCAAAGTCGCCTGTAGTTTGGTTTCAGCCATGTAGGCCGAAATTCTTTTCAAAGCTTCGAACTCATTCATTGTCACTGAACTCACTTCCCCACCCTGTGGGGTCTACTGCAGGCTCGCTAAGGTATTAAAGCCTTTCCCCTGGCACCTCCTTATCCCAATGGAAACCATCGATGGGATGTAAGTACAATGACCAAAAGGTTTCATCATCTAGAACAAACTCAAAATCTGCTGGGCCATAGGGGCAATTTGAGCCAGGTGCTTGTCGAACTGTCTCCTGTCGACATGATTTATCGGTGCCTTAAAATACCCCTGATCAGCTTCAATGTTCTCGACTATGCAATCTGGCCTCTAGACGGTGATTCGTTGATGCATCGAAGATGGCACTGCACCAATGCCATGTATCCACTCTCGTCCTAAGAGCAGATTATAGTTGGCTTTCGTTTCCCCTACCATGAAGACAGTAAGCCTAGTAATTGTCCCAACAGTTAAGTCAACCTGTATCACACCTAGTGTAGAGCCAACTTTTCCTTCGTAATTCGAAAGAACCATGTTATGTGGCTTAGTATCGGTATCATACTTGCCAATCTTGTTCAATAAGAAGTGTGGCATCAGATTTACTGTTGCGCCACAATCCACTAATATCTTGTTTACTGGTACATTCTCCACCTTTCCAGTGATGTTGAGAGGCTTCAGGTGACCTTTCATCGCCTCTGTAGGTCGCTCGAAGAAGGCGTTCTGCTCTTCAACGCACCCATTATTCATAATATAGTAGCACACGGGCTTGTGTACTACCATCTCTGCTTCAGTGCAAGCATCCAAATCTTTGACCTCTATAATTTGGTTGAATTCCCTAGGCATCACAGACACCACATTGACTATGATGTCAAGAGAAGCATCAGACTCAGAGTTGAAGTTATCTGTCATTTCTTCATCATTTTCGTTAGTCTTTTCACGTTCATCCTCCTGAGAGGAAAACAACTTTCGCCCCACCGGCGCCTTTTCAGCACTCTTCATTTGAGCCCCTCCGTTATTATCAGTAGGGACATTAGTACTGGAGTCCCCTTGGTCCTTCGACTGAGCTTCCCTGAGAGCCTCCCTTCTACGCTTTTCTCTCCTCCATTGAGATCGCGACATCGGTTTCTTCCCCTTATAGTTTTTAGAGACATACGCCAATTTGTCAGAAGTCTGAAACTCCTTTCGATACTCTATGGAAGAGCCTCTGTTCACCTCAAACTTCTGCCATTTCTTCTGACCTTTTTCCTTTCCTTCGACAGGTTTCATCCAACTTCCCACTGGTGCATTAATTGTTGGTTTGAAGGTGTTGGATCTGGCCCCTGGAAACTGTATTTTTACTCCCACTTTTTTTGAAGAGAACCTTCTAGGATCGAAACTCCTTTGACCCTGAGACGTTCTTTGCTCCCTTCTATCTTTAACCTTCCTAACCCACTCAAGATTATGGGCAGCTTTATGGTCGAAGATTGCACTGCATCTGGGACATAGCATGACACCTGATCCCTTTTTTGCCAACGGTGAAGGAATTCAATGATAGTTTCTTCCTGTTTTTGGATACGCCACTTTGTTTCACTCCTCTTGGAAGCTTGCTTCATCAACCTCCATAGTCTTAGGTTGTGTAATCTCGACCATATTCACATCCATGTCGAAATTAGCACTAAGATTCAGATTGTAGAAGTCTAAACCAAGGCCTTCAGCGGCCTTATCCATCTTAACGAAACTCTCAGTAGTTTCTTTGGTAACCAGCACCATGTTGGAATCTTCGGTGATCCCATTATCTAAGCCATCAGTAGCTTTGTCGAAGCCATCAGCAGCCTCGCTTATGAGTTTCTCCATTGCATTGATGTCAAGGCCTTCAATAACCTTGGCTAAAACAGCATCATTGGTGAAATCTTCAGTGATTTCCACGATGCCGATTGAACAGTCGAAGTCATCAGCAACCTCCACCATATGTACTTCTGGCTCAGCATAATGGGCATCCACTATTTGCAACGGATCAGAGTCAATTTTCATTTGACCCTTGCTCTTCTCCCCGAACTTCAGCCTGCTCTCCTGGATAACGTTTTGCACCAAGTCCCTGACAAGAAAACGCTGAGAAGTTTTATGACCCAGAAAATTATGGTACGTACAAAACCCTCTCTTTTTTATTTGTTCTAAAGGTGGCATTTTGGCGCCAGCAGGCACTATCATTTGTCCATCCTTAATTAACAAATAAAAAATTTTGTCACATTTAGTCATGTCGAAAGTATATGTTTTCTTTGGAAACTTATCATTCTTTTTAGATTCGACAGAATTTTTCCCATTCGAAGGAGCTAACATTTTACAAGCATAGGGAGGACCTTGCTTTAATTCAGCAACATCTATCTCATTTTTGTCAAAATACAATGGTTCATCATGTAAACCTTCAACATCCTCATTATATTCGACATAGGCTAACTTTTTACTCTTGTTAAACTTAGACTTTTCGTCTTTTAGACGTTCTAACTGTCGAACCCTATCAGCTAGTTGGGCCATATCTCTTAGATACTGGGTATCCAACTTCTTTCTAATAGAGTAATCAAGGCCACAAGCGGCCATTTCGACCAATTCATGTCCTCGCACTTGTGTAAAGCACCTAGCTTTAAGTAACCAAAACCTATTCAGGTAATCGTCTATTGGCTCCGTAAACTTTCGTTTTATGCTAGTCAATTCTTTCAAACTAATCTTAGTTTGTCCCATGTAGAATTGTTCATCGAGTAAACGTTCTAACTGGGTCCAATTATAGATTGAGTTAGGAAGTAGGGTTGTAAACCAAGTAAAAGCATTTTTGGTGAGAGAACTTGGGAAATATTTTACCCTAAGACTTTTGTCATTTGCAATCTCTCTGGCCTTGATCATATACCGGGCTACGTGTTCGACAGTAGACTCAGTGGTATCTCCTGAGAATTTGGTAAATTTGGGACCTTCGTCCTAGGAGGTAATTCTGATTGGATAATGTAATATCCTATTGGTGATGTATAATTTGGCCTAGTAAAACAAAAATTTACCCCATTTCGAGCCATTATCCTTTCGACCATGGCAGCTAGGTTGTTTTCTGCTGCTACGTTGTTACGCCGAACCTGTTGTACAACATAGTCAGCATCTTGGTTTCTATTTACTATAACTACCTCTTGTTCCCTCTATACAGGAATTGGCACTTGGTTCCTAGGTGGTTCAACTCTAGGAGGTTCGAGTCTAAGGGGTTCGACTATCCCCTGGTTTTCTAGATTCACCTCAGGTACGTTCCCTAGGTTTTGCCGTGGAATGTTCTCCGCAACAGTTGCGCCTCGACCAGGGGCTGGTACACCCATAAATTCTGCCAAGCATGCCAATTGCGCTGCTAATTATTGGTTAGTTTGGGTAGTGTTCTGGATCAAGGGCTCGAAAATATCCCCCATAGTTTGGGACAAGGTTTGTATCATTTGTAGGTTACTCTCATCCATTTGTTGTCTCAAACATGCTATAGAAGTATTTGTCCGACTAGGACCTTGATTGGAATATCCCACACCTACACTCTGACTGTTTCGACCCACATTTATCCCAGATCCTGACCCTTGTAATGGCGAAGACATTACATTCTCTGAGAATATTGGGGAGGGCATTTTAGAGGCTTTGTATTACTGACGTTGGCATTCCATAAGGTGGATTCCTTGGCAACGATTGTGAAAACCCTGGAGGGGGAAAACGCATAGACGCCGAAGTTCCTCCTGGTGGAGTTTGGGGATTCGATGCTTGTGGTCCAATGTATTCCAAAACAGGTTGAGTGTAAGCCCTTATATATGTCGACCCTGAACCTGCCATTGATGGCATTGGTTCAGACATAACAGGAGGCAGTATTGGCTCCCCTGTAGAAGGAACTCGGGGTGGCGCTACATCGTCCCTAGACACATTTTGAGGGTTAGTGTTACTAGGCTGAGTATTTGAATTACTTGATTGAGGATTAGAACCACTCCCTCGAGGGTTTGGATTGTTTGGCTGACTAGTGTTCGTCGCCATTTTCCTAGTATATCTTCTCCTTGGCCTCTCTTCGTTTGTAGTGGCTGCTTTTCCACTTCTCAATAACAAGCAACGAAGTTTTCTCAAAGAAAAGACTAATAAATGTAGATTTTCTGAACTTGGAAAAAATATTTATAGAAGTTAGCACTGTCCCACTGGGTGTGCTAATTTGTTTACCGTAAAAATTGGTAAACAACCGCTGATCTTCCAAATCTAACTTTGGTGACTCACAGGATCGATCAGATTGATCCTAGGACATGTGCTAACAACTGGTTTAAAGTAAATTCTAAAGAACTGAACACTTCAACGGTGTTCATGGAGAAAGGTTTGTTAAAAATACAATTTAAAAAACATTAAAAAATGTTAAGTTAAGAGACTAAAAATGTAAAGGAAACGGTGGAAGGGGTACGGTAAAGGTTGAAAGTAAATAAGACAGGGTACAGAAAAGTAACTTTCGTCAAATAAAAGACAAATGCTTAACAAAAGATTAAAGTAAATTGCATTGACAAGATAAATGGTGTTTACATCACGTACATTCTCACAAGACTCTTTTCTCTACACACGGATACTTTGAGTAAATTTGGAGTAACTTGTACAAAGTGAACACAACACACTAATTCTATTGCTAGAACTCCTATTTATAATAATAAAACTAACTGCTGTTAACTTCCTAAAACAATCAACACATGACAAGTGTCGCGTTGCATGCTTCTGTCCCTTGGATGTGCGCCACTTGTTTCTTTCAGGAGCAGATCAAAATAACTATTCCCTCCTTTATTTAAATTTGAATTCCTTAACGTCGAACATCATCAGTAGTCTCGGTCGAAGGTTGTTTCCAGATTCTCGGAAATATTTCTAAGTCCCAAGCATATTCTTTATACAAGCATCTTCGACTTAGATTCCACCTCAATTCCAGTCGAACGCTCCTTTGGGCCTCTTCCAAGAATTTTAACATCAGTTAATTCTTCCAACTTAATACAGGCTTCGAATTTATGAGCCAACAGTAAGTAAAGAATCATAAATAGCAAACTGCCAACAAGAAAGGCGCAAATCTTTGTTGAAAAGACGCCCTGGTACATACCATAATCGGCACCTATGCCTACAAGAATCCAGAGCTCTCGAAAGTGTGAAGACTATACACACAAGATAACTAAAAGGCTCCTCAATAATCAAGTAAAGGCGAAAGCAAAAATAATACCCGACAATCTATAGTCAGACACTTTAAGTTATTCTAACTTAGTGCCCGAGGGGTTGGGTATATGTACGAGATTATTTTGCAAAGAAATAAATACGATAACACCAGAAATGACACAAACAAGATTCTTAGAAGGGCCAAAATAAATTGTACAAAGACTGAAGGCTAAATATTCATAAGCATAAGGGGGGACAACACCATACTCCCTTGCCAAAATACATCAAAATACATCCAGAAGGATGATTAACTAACATAAGTAAGATCGAAAAATCATTCAACAACCGAGGTACCATATGCACCAGCATCATCTGCGGTCTCATTCCCACCATTGTCAGGAGCAGGAGTCTTCTCCGGATTATTCTTTTCAAGCTTGGCCAGATCTATAAGGCGACCATCCCACACCACCTTGAAGTAGTCAACTTCAGACAGATCTAGCCCGGGATGTGTAATACCCCAAAATTTTCCCTCTCTTTTCTTCATATCTTTTAGTATGGGCTTTCATTGCATTGCATTGCATTCAAGCATAGAAAAATAAAACATCAAGCATTTAGCATTGCATCTTGCATAAGGGCATGTGATCAGGTGATCCTCTAAGGTATTGATCATCCAAAGCTAAAGAAGAAGACCAAGTATTTATCACAAGCCTCAAGGATCTCTTACATCATGTATCATCTCCATTTGATCTCACAAGTCATTGAAAGAAGGGAATTCACCAAGAAGAGTGGACAGTGCATGATTTTCTACACAAGGTAGTCCAAAGTTGGGATCTGACCCTCAAATGGGAAAGCTCTTCGAGTTTTTATCATCTCCAAAGGGCATATCTCATCATTGTTTGAGAGGATACACATCATATTCAGAGGAATTTGGATTTGGAGGATGTGTTATTTCCTCCTAACCAGAGGGTGCCAAAATTAGGGTTTGACCTAAAATCAGTTTATCTCTGATTTTTTGGGACAAGACTTGATCTCATGGTATTCCTTATGTTCTTAAGTGTTCATGGATGGAATCTTGGTCATTGGTTCTTTGGGGAAGATGTTAAGTGGATCAGTTGCTTGTGAACCAAGAAAAGTCAACTATAAAGGCGAAAGTCAACTGTGGAATTTTGAGGTTCTTTTCATGGTTTTCAAGGTATCACATCCTTATATGGTCTTCAAGGGCCAAGTTTCACATCATTCATCAAGAATCAAGAGTTTGTGCAAAAGTTACTAAATTTGGAAAATGACCTATAATGAGAACTTTCCATTTTTGGCAATTTTTCCACCACATTCAACTTGACTTTTCATCATTAAGGAATCTCCAAATGAATTTTCCTCCAACATGAAAGTTGAATATCTTTCTCTCCCATTTCGAAAAAGTACTAGAACATCTCCATATCATTTGTGGAACTCTAGTTATGGTCAAAACAATGCAAGGTGCATTTTGAGGTTTTCCATATATCACTTTTTTCCACCTTTTGTATTTTGGCACAAATGGACTTGTAATTGGTTTTATTGGTTCATGTCTCATTAAAACATCAAAGTACACCTCATTTGGATCAGATTTGTCTTTTGAATCAAGTCATTCCATGCCATGTACCTCACTTATTCAACAAAGTTCAAAATTGCAAATGGATCAAAAACTCACCAACCAAGTCATTGCAAAGCCCAAGTACAATTCAGGTGTGGTTAGCAAGTGGAATGCAAGTGAATCATGCTAATTTCATTGAGCTTGCACGTGTGGATTAGTGGTGGTAACACAAAGTGCAAAATTGCAAATTCATCCAAATCTCACTAACCAAAGGATTAATCACTTGCTAATCATAATCAGTGGACTAATGGAGAGTATATAAGCTAACTCATGCCTCCAAAATTAGGTCATGCATTCATTTTGGCTCAGAATCCATTTTTCACTCCTCACTTTCTCTTCTTTGATTCTCTCTCACCTTGAGAGCTTTTTGAGAAATTCTTTCATCATCTGAATCCTTGAAGTTCATAGAACACAAATCAATCATCATATGAAGCTATAATCAAGGATATCATAGGGTTCGAATTTGGAAACCTCTTCTTCAAAACTCAAGATCTAGGTCAGATTCAAGCTCTAATTGCATTTATTTTGCAATTAGAGGTTCCTAAGGCTGGATCTGCAGCTTATCTCTGGTTTTCTAGGAGTATTTTAAGCTCTTTAAGATCTCAGGTTGGTGAACTTTTCATGCTCTTAGAACTTGAATTTTAAGTGTGCATAATAATGTATGAGGTTCACTGAGCATGCTGATCTAGTTTATTTTGACTTTGGACGTGTATCATGAGAGTATTTGATGATTTAAGTTTTGGATCCAAGCTTTCTTTCCTTCGATTTGCATTGTATGGTGATTGTTTGTTGAAATGAGCATGATATTTGTGATCCTCATGTTTTTCTGATTAAAATGGTATACTCGTGAGCAATTTCTGGAGAATTTGGTGCTAATGCTCACCGGAGGAGACGACCGGAGCTAGGTCTCCGGTGTCTGGTAAGTTTTTCGGCCGGCCAAAGGTTTGAAGGAAGAAGATGCAATCAGAGTCGTCCGTTGGTTGGATCCAAGGGTCTTCATGTTGCCACATTATTTTTATTCTAATTTTATTTTTGTAGTTTGTGTGTTTGTTATCCCATGTTAACTATTATGTGCATGTAATCCTAAATGTTCATCTTAATTACTATTTGAAATGCTTGACTAATCTGGTGTGTTGGTGTGATCTGGTGGTTAGAATTTTAACAACGCATTAAAAAGACATGTGCTGCTCACGTGAATTCTATTGTGTCCAGAATGATGTAGTGTGTGCATGTGTACTCTTTTTGTTGTGTACTTTTAATCATGGCCATAGATCTTGATTACTGTGTTGTTTTGTTGACTTGATGTGGAGCGTGGGATCCATCCAATGGTGTGTGTGAGTCAAGATTGGTTGACTGAGTTCCCTTTATTTGTTTGGCGCGTTGATGGACTTTTTTGTGTTTGGACTTGCTTTCCCCACCCCCTTGCTCTGATCCATTCCATGTTTCAACGTGTTTGGGCTACTGTTTGCACCCCCCTGATTTCCTTTTCATTTTATTTTATTTTCTTTGCATTTGTTTTGCATTTTAATTTTTAAAATCATTTTTATGCCTCCAAAAATCATAAAAAAAATCATGAAGCATATTTAGCATTTTATAATTTTTTTCCAAATTTTATTTTCTTATTTTATTTTATTTTTGGCATCTGAATTAATTGTTTCGTTCATTTCTTTTTGATTTGTTTCATATATGCACACTTCAACTTGCTGATTTTATTTCTCTTCATCTATAACACATTTTCAACTAATTCTTTTTGAATTTGTTAGATGACATATTGACGTGCATAAAAACATTTTTTTATATTTTTAAAACTATTTCATATTGCATTTTGGTCCCCCTCTTTTGCATGTTGGTTCATGTTTCTCACTTGATCTTTGCTTAATTGTTTGAGTTGCTTAACTTGTGAATTTTTGTGAGATCTTTTAGCATGTGATTGTCTTCTGACCTAGATCATTGGAGTTTTAATTTCACAATTGTTGAATGTCATTTGATGTATGTTTGATTATTTGTGCTTAAGTGACTTATGCATGATCATCTCTTGACATCTCTTTACACAAGTTGATTTGCCATGCTTAATTGATTGAGTTCCTTTGCGATTCTTTGAATGAGCATTTGATTGATGTTTAACCCTAGTTGAGGTCCTTTGAGACTAAATTTTGCAATTTGTGGATCATGTTTGAATCATGTTTGAGTATGCTTAAGTGTTGGAACTTTGTCCTCTTTTTGTAGTTTACTTTGGTGCATGTTTTGAAGGTGTTGATTGATGTTTGGACTTGTATGACTTGAATTTGGTTTTGATATGATATTGATGCATATGCTACTGCCTCTTGAGTTCTATACTTGGTTTTCATGCTACTTGAGCATAGTTGAATGCATTTGGTTTGAATTGTATGATGACTATCATTACCTTTTCTTTTGTGAACTTCTTTGGATCATAATGCTTCATGATATGATTTCCTTTTGCACACATGAGTTGTTGATGATAATATGATTTTGGTTCTGACTTGCACTCATCTTCATCTTATTTTTCCCATTTCATTTTGTTATGAAGTCTATGTATGCTTAATTGTGCATTTCATACAAGTATACTTGCATTCTTTCATGTTTATCTTTGCATGCTTACTTGAATTGTTTTGCATTGATCTTTGAAACATGATTGTTGATTTGAGTTGGACATTTATGATATGATGTGCTTACTGCCATTTATTGTATCTCATCTTCCTTCTTCTTCTTCTCTTTTCTTCTCTTTCACTCTTTATCATCCCATGAATCTCAAGACTTGTTCAAGTCTTGGATTCTTTCCCTTTAGAGCTACCTAGTCCAACTTAATTTTTGATTAAGCTTGGAGTACGATTAGCATTAAGTTTTAGGTAGTCGTTTCTCCTAAATCTCACTAACCATAGGTCATCCACGCATGATAACATTAGGACTCTTAGTCTCCCTTTAGAGTTTCCTTCGGGTGTTCTCTCTTCTCATCTTAAAATAAAAGTAAAAAACACGTAATAAAGGTTAACGTGTATTGCGCTTGAGCCTTCTATGTGGGAAGTGGGGAACGAGGGGCTTCCTCTCATTCTTCTAGGATACATAGTAAACGTCCTGTTGGGGACGATGCGCGAAGTATTCGTTCCTGTATTTAAGACTTTGGTTCAATGCAAGTTACAAATAACTGTAAAAAACACTTCTTGCTTAAAAAACTTCAAACCAACAATAACGTCTTTCCTTCGGGAATTCTTTTCTCATCTCACTCACTCTCAATGTACGAACGTGCTCCTACTCGTTCTTCTGCAATATGGTAACACACTCGGTCCAGCGAGCCTGCAACACCTGAGCTAGAACGTTAGCCGTTCCCTAAAAACACAAACAAAGCATCCCTAGTGAGGGGAACTACGTCGCTCTGATTCTCATGTTCCCGATGAGATACCTAGGCAGTGGGGTACGGCCCATTCGAGCACTTCTTTTATTTTCCCTACATTTGTTTCTCTTTCTCTCTCCTTTCCTGTTCCAGTTCTCCAGCTAGCAGTTCCTTTTCCAGTATCCTTTCCTTACACCCTTTGATTGAAGTAGCAAGCGTGGATCCCATCGGGTACGATGGACGTGTGGGGGTGCTAATACCTTCCCTTCGCGTAACCGACTCCCAAACCCAGTTCTCTTGGTCACAAGACCATGCTCTTTCCTTTCCCTCAGGTTTATGCAGTGTTTCCTTTCCCTCTCTTGGGATAAATACACATTGCTGGAGACTCTATTTCGGTGCCACTTTCGCGTTTGTACTAGGATGAAAATCCCGGGAGCGACAGGATGGAGACACAAAACTTTCTCCTTGGCCCTGTCAAAGGCCTCATCACCAGCGGAGAGAACTTCAATCTGAGCCTTCTTAAGAGACTCAGTGAGCTCCGTACAGGAAACTTTGACTTGCCTCAGCTCCTCAGCAGCCTTGGACAAAGCCGACTTATGTTCAGACTCAAGAGTCTCTTTGCTCTTCTTCTCGTCAGCCAAGCTTTTCTCTAAACCAGAAAGTTTTTCTGATTGAACCTTGAGAGCTTCCTGCAACCGGGTAGCCTCTTCTTCCAGCCTCAGCTTCTCCGCCTCAGAATCGTCACTATATTCAAACAGACCCCTGGCAAGAATAGCACACCGCGTAAGGTAGGAGCTAATATTTTGAGTAATCTTTTTCCGACCAATAGACTTCACTTTATTAACATCCTCAGTGGCATTTAGATGGTCATACAAGAACTTAAACCCATTTAAAATTGTTGGAACAAAACTTAAACTCCCCGGATGCAGCACTTTCCCCATGAACTCGCATGAGGGAATTGATCTCCATATCAGCCCAACAAACTTCATCAGTCATGAGGGATTTCAACCTCTTGGGAGCATCTTGCAAAGTTTCTTCCTGGGATGGAGGAGCAGAAGCTTGAGGTTCATTCTTACTTAGGTTCGCCTTTGCACTAGTACCCCGAATCTGTTTTGGTTGTTGGATTTCCAACTCGCCCATATCCGACTTAGAGGGAACAACCTCTCTGGATCTTCTCCGAGCAGTTCGAGCCTCTAACATTAATTTCTTTTGTTCAGCTACTGACAAGTTAGTCATGGTATTTGTAGAAAAAGTAATAAAGTTAGAATGAGGATGATAAATCATGTGTACAAATATTAAGCAAGCAATTATCCAGGTAGGCGAGTAGTTGCTTGTCACTTAAAGGTAACAACTCCATAACCTTCATCATACGGAAGGAATTAAAAACAATTAAAGATTAAGTTTCCAGATCACTCAATTTCTCAAAGTTGAAACCAGTGAACGATAATGGGTTCTCGGCCCAATAAAAGGGAAAACGAGGCTGGCCATCCAGAGAGTACAACAATTGTGGACACCTTAGTCTGCTCTTTACCCTTAGGAAACGGTTTTTATAATTTTTATAATTAGAGGTATATGCATGGAGGAAACTCCGTCCAGGAATCCCACTGATTTGTATCCAACTATAATTATCGACACCTTTCAGTTCAAAGAAAGAGAAAAACAGACCAATTGTAGCGGTGATATCTAAGACCTCACAAACCCGTTCGAAGGACTTTATGAAACCCCAACTGTTGGGACGAAGTTGAGAGGGAGCTATATTCATGGTTTTCAGCACGTCTGCTTTAAAATCAGAAAAAAGTATTTGTATATTGAAATCTTCTAGAACCCCAACATAGAAGTACAAAAAGTCTTCTTTAGTGCCTTTGGGGCGAAGTATACAAACACACTCTCCAAGAATACACGACTCCAAGACAACATCATCTTCGGACCAAGTTGAAGATATTTGTCTCAGGGACCAGAGTTTAGCAATTTCTACATCATCAAAGGTACTATTTTTATGATTCATGACCTCAAGATCAAAAGGAGCAGCAGTCTTTATTGAAACCTCTACAAAACCTGAATAAGATGAGCAAGAATCGAAATTATTCCTAGAAGTAAGAACATCGCCATAGATTGCATTCATGACTCGTATATACTCCTCTGTGTAGCGAGCAATTTTGGACGTGGTTCTTAAGCACTGCCGCTCTGGGTTACTACAGGTCGATTCATTTTTTATCCTATTGAAGCTGATGAAGGAAGGGAAATAGATGTCTCCAACTAACCCTGCTTTGCAAACTGAGGTCAAACAGTCAAAACTGTTGATTTACATATGCGATCAATGTGGGAGGGGCCTCTCTTAGGTTATTTTGGTTGAATTTAGACTTTTGGTGGGGAATACGGACTCAGATATTTTGGTGGATATGTGAGGATTTGTGACCTGAGGTTTTTGGATGTGGTGTGCTCGCTAAGATTTTTCTTTCAATCTTATACCTACGTATTCCCGTTTACCGAAACAGGGAAATCAGAGCTATCGTAGTTCCTCCTATTCTATGGGAGGAAGTGGTGTTTTGGTGTCTTGTTCAAAGCCCAAGACGTGAAGATGAAAAGGTGGTTTATATCTTGTTCAAAGCCCAAGATGTGAAGCTAAAAAGGTGTTGTCTTTAGAGAGAATTTGTCATCTCTAAAGGGGGTCTGTTTGTCACGACTGTTGGGTGACTGACTATAAAGGAGGATCACTTTAACCGGGATATGTGAATCCTAGCAATGCCATAATTTCCTTTATAGGGGGTTTTAACCTGAAGGAGAAGACTTTAACTCAGTGTAGAGCAATGCTATCTTTCCTTAGGAATTTCTCATGCTAAAAGAGGGACAGTGGCGTGGATGTAAATAATCCAGAGGCCTGCCGCTTATAGCGATTAGATGAAAGGATTTGTTGATGTTTGTATCCTATGAATGAGGCACAGTTTTGATGCTAAAAGGTTGATTGACTCGACCGGGGTTTTCTTATACGAAGCCTGAGAGGAGGCTATTGTCCCAATAAAAGGGTGTTTTAATGTGTCTCGTACGAAGCCCGAGACGGAGGCTAAAAGGGTTTGACTCAATAAGAGAGTCCTTTATACTCACCAATAGAGTGATTTGTATCTCGTACGAAGGCCGAGATAGAGGCTAAAAATGTTTGACTCAACAACAGACTCTTTTTGTATCTCGTACGAAGCCTGAGATAGAGGCTAAAATGAGTGTTGTTTCAGTTGAGTGACAGGTCCGGTAGGTTGGTTAAAAGATAAAATCAGTTCTTATAAAGAGACTGATTAAAGGTAAGGCTATGCTTTGGGATTGATCAGATAATCAGGGTTATTTCCTGTTCTTTAAGGAAATGGGGAATCCAGAGGGTATTGGAGACTGTCCGAGTCTACTGGTGTTTTTCCCTACTTGAGAATGACTTCGAGACTCAAGGAGATTAGACTGTCCAAGTCTAGAGTTTTATCTTTTGTACTATGCTTAAAGAAACAGTAGTAGTACGTTCACGGTAGAAAGATCTAGACTCTTTGAAAGACTGTTCTATTAAGATGACTAATTTCTGTTCCTATACCTCTAGGAGGTCGTCGGGACAATTTGTACGAAGCCCAAGAGGAGGCTCTCTTCCCAATGGAAGAATCCTTATACGAAGCCTAAGAGGAGGCTGTGAATACTTCTAAGAAGCCGTAGGGTCCTTGTACAACGCCCAAGAGGAGGCGGAGATGCTTATAGGAAGCCTGTGGGTCCCCAAACCCCGAGAAATTCAAGACAGGCTATTCACAGAGAATAGATCAAGCCAAGAAAGTCCGAGAATTTGGAAGAAACTCAAGATATGCCATTCACGGAGAAAAGATCATCTCTGGGGAGTAGAGTTTCTTTGAAAATTTCTAAGAGTGACAGTCTGAGAAAGGGTTAGCCGAGAATAATGCCTTTCACGTCTCCATATTGTTTAACCCCAAGAGGAGGGAAGACTGTGTCTGGTAATCCTATGGGGGATCTAGTTTTGACTGTATTTATGAGTGATCAACTGGGCTTAGTGCTAGACGTAGTTACCGGGGAAACTCTAAATATCTATACTAGTATTACACAGTTGATATGAGTTTATGAAAGAAGACTTATAGTGAAACATCCCCACAATACAGTTTATATGTATATGAAAGCGGATAAAGAAATCAAATAAACACTGTTGTAAAGCTTCCATGTTGTTTGGTTAGTTGTTCAACAAAGAAAGATTGAAAACAACAGTATATTCAAAATTAAAGGAGAAAGTATTTTGAAAAGATGTTGGGGCTTACAGCTCAAGGAGAGGCCCAAGGTTTATCAGTGATCGCACTGTCCTTTTGTACAAAGGGACTTATACAAGTGACAGAGGCCCAAAAAGGTTTTCTGTACAAGGTGATGGGTCTTACACTCTCTCAAGAGGCCAAAGTGTTTAAAGAAAAAGAATGGGGCTTATAACACGAGGGTAGGCCCAGATGATTTGTTTTATGAATTGGCAATCGCACCGAGGTTTTCTTTTAACGCAGGGGGACTTATACAATGTCTGAGGCCCAAAAAGTTTTGGTTAAAAGTGGATTGGGTCTTACACTCTAATAGAGGCCCAAAAGATTTATTTTTGTACAAGTGGTGGGGCTTACAGCTCAAGGAGAGGCCCAGGGTCATTTGTTTGAAAAATGGAGATCGCACCGAGATTTTTTGAAAATGCGGTGGGTCTTATACAATGCATTGAGGCCCAAAATGGTTTGGTTTTCAAAGGGGGTTGGGTCTTACACTCTAATAGAGGCCCAAAAGATTTTGAATGGGTCTTATAGCTCGAGGAGAGGCCCAAGGTTTGTTTTTCAACGGACGATGATCGCGTCGAACTTTTTGAAATACAACGGAACTTATATAATAAGTGAGGCCCAAAATAGGTTTGTATTTACAAAGGATTGGGTCTTACACTCTATTAGAGGCCAAAAGTGTTTTATTAAAAGGTTTGATGAGGGTTGAATTAATCAAAACCCTAATTTGTTTCCAAAATGTATTTTAATTGAATAAAAAATTCAATTAAAATAATCAAAATTGTTTAACATGTGAAAAACAAATTGTGATCTTGGATTAATGTTTCAAAAATCATGTTTTGACCTACAAAATGATTATAAATCATAAAAATTTGTAAAATCAAGAAGGAAAAAATATTTTAAATGTCAAAAACAATTAAAATATTAATTCTTGGCAAAAAATATCA